>JAOPHQ010006539.1:187500-595000 GCA_030340625.1 Merluccius polli
CCCAGCCAGAGAAGTTTTGACCAATGAGATAGAGCCAAACACAGAAAGAAAGATTAAGTAATTTCACTGATGAGATGTTTTAATTAGGAACCACAAAGAAATTACAATTTCTTTCATTACCCACACAGGGACTCTTTGGCATCGTGTATTGCCACACACACTGCTGGTATATTGAGAATTATGTTATGGTTATGGTGTTAATGTAATGGTTACTACTAGTTGGTATGGTTATGTTATGGTTATAGCGTTGATGTAATGGTTACTACTAGTTGGTGTTATTATGTTATGGACGGTTATTGTGTTAATGTAATGGTTACTACTAGTTGGTATTATTATGTTATGGACGGTTATTGTGTTAATGTAATGGTTACTACTAGTTGGTATTATTATGTTATGGATGGTTATTGTGTTAATGTAATGGTTACTACTAGTTGGTATTATTATGTTATGGATGGTTATTGTGTTAATGTAATGGTTACTACTAGTTGGTATAGTTATGTTATGGTTATGGTGTTAATGTAATGGTAGTTGATATGGTTATGTTATGTTGTTAATGTGATGGTTAGTTGGTATGGTTATGTTATGGTGTTAATTTAATGGTTACTACTAGTTGTTATTATTATGTTATGGTTATGGTGTTAATATAATGGTAGTTTGTATGGTTATGTTATGGTTATGGTGTTAATGTAATGGTTGCTACTAGTTGGAATTATTATGTTATGATTATGGTGTTAATGTAATGGTTACTACTAGTTGGAATTATTATGTTATGGTTATGGTGTTAATGTAATAGTTGGTATGGTTATGTTATGGTTATGGTATTAATGTAATGGTTACTACTAGTTGGTATGGTGATGTTATGATTATGGTGAATATTACTTGTGGTTGCACCACTTTTTGCAGTATGTCAATTCAATAGTCAAATTAAGTTTTGTAGGAAAGGCAAGTTTATTTATATCGGACACGTAATGAATTTGAAAGCTGATGCCAAATTAAAATGTAAATGACACATACTCATCTGGTCAGTACAGGTTTGGCACACTAGCTATATATATATATATATATATATATATATATATATATATATATATATATATATATATATATATATTGTTAACTGAGTGCTGCTGAGAATAGTAAGGATCACTCTTCCTTGAGGAGACAGAAACACATTTAAACAAGCAAACATGTATTAGCCATTTTGTTTTCTTTTTTATGATGGTTGTCATGGACACATGGGGTTTTGATGCAGTTGGAAGATAGAAAATGTATCTGCCAAACCATCTCCCTCTAACATAAGGCAGCTCATGCACTTAGTCCTTTACAAAAAAGGAACCACACTAAAGGTGATGTCATCGCAGAGATAAAGAGAAAGAGAAAGAGAGAGAGAGAGAGTTGCTATGGTGACAGGAAGAAGGCGGTCACCATTTTTCCCCAGCTGGGCGGGGTGCTTCGGTAAATAATGCTTGTGTGTGCACACGCACGCATGCAGGCACACATGTATATATATATATGTATATATTTCATGTGTATATACATGAAAAGGCATAGAATACATAAAATGACAGAAATGTTAGACTAGCTAAAGCAGCTCTGCAGGCTTATGCTGTGTATCTCTGGTTTGTCTTCCGGCCATTGAAAAACCCTTTAATTTGCATTACCAACCTCATGTATCAGCTGTGTCTGTGCAACCATGTGTCTGTGCGTGTGTGCAAAAATGTGTGTTTGTGTGTCGATGTGAATGCGTGTGGAATGGAAGAATGGAAGAATCAAAGTGGAAACTGTTTTGAACAATATACGGACGGTGTCTGTTAAGTACGATACCTTTGTATCTGTGTGTGTGTGTGTGTGTGTGTTTGTGTGTGTGTGTGTGTGTGTGTGTGTGGGTTCGCATATGTGTTCCCGCTTCGAATTACCTCATCGCAGCTCCAAGTTGATCAGGTTGATCCAGAGCTGTTTCTTTATAAATAGTTAAACACAGGTTATTACAGTAAACGCTACTGTTACAGCCCAATACCGACGTATGCATCTATTCCATTATATGTCACTACAAACAGCCTTTCTGTGGTGTTATAATACCGTATTTGCAAAGTTGTCAAATTGGCATTTAATTACAACAGTTGTCTTTCTAACTTTTCTCTTTTTCTTTATCTTTTTCTGGGTAGATCTGATGGCTGAAAAGGAAGAGAAATCCATTGGCGAAGAGGGAGAGGACGAGGCAGACCTCAACTACACCCCACCTGCCATTAAGTCTCTGCAAGAGATCAAGGAACTGGACAAGGAAGACGAGAGTCTGAACAAATACAAGCAGACTTTGCTCGGGGCGGTACCCATTGTGGCAGGTACTATACACATGGCTTTAAACATGGCTTAACACATGGCTTTACACTTGGCTTTAGACATGGCTTTAGACATGGCTTTACACATCTGTAGCCCTAACCCTAACCCTAACCCCACTTGGCTTTAGACATGGCTTTACACATCTGTAGCCCTAACCCTAACCCTAACCCCACTTGGCTTTAGACATGGCTTTACACATCTGTAGCCCTAACCCTAACCCTAACCCCACTTGGCTTTAGACATGGCTTTACACATGGCTTTAGACATGGCTTTACACATCTGTAGCCCTAACCCTAACCCTAACCCCACTTGGCTTTAGACATGGCTTTACACATGGGTTTGGTGCAGTTCAGGGGGAGGATCTAGAAATGATACAATCATACATTACACGTGCCCAGAAAGGACAGGAAACGTTATCGCGATATCAAACAATATAAGTTACTATCCAGATATGTATGAATGTCCAGCAAACACAAACAAGAGAGAGTTTATGGATATAAATATGTGGTTTCATGTGTACTTCAAGTCCTCTGCCCCCTTCCTAAACAAAGTGCATTGTTGTTTTTTTGCACAAAAAATATGGATTTAGCAGACCTAATTTAACACTACAGCAGCCTGTGTAGCTCTTACTCAATAGAACAACATGGTGCATGAATATATCCACACAAATATACTCACACACACACACAAACCCCCCCTCCCACACACACTCACACACACATACACATGCACGCAAGCGCACACACACCCACAAACTCCCCCTCCCACAAACACACACACACATACACGCACGCATGAACACACACACACACACACACACACACACACACACACATACATACATTTTAGATGAGAGCTGCTTGTCTCAGCATCCCCATGACACCATGGGAGCTGATATTAGTAAAATAGCTCAGACACTCATGCGACACTCTCGAGTCAATACATGTACAACTAAATCAGTTCACCACAATCACACACAGTGTTGGCCTCCAGCTACACTAAAAATACATTAAATGATCAAAGGATTTTCTCATTGTATCTGGAAGCATACAACCCATGTTCACATGAAATTATACATTTATGTCTGTCTATATATGTATCTATTATTTATATTTTTCTAATCGCTTTGAAAAACAAAGACTTTTCAACATTTCAACATTAAACTCAACAAAAATTGTGTTGAAATAAAATACAATAGAATCAAATGAATGCAGGAGGCAACAACAAGTAACCAGTAAGGTTTTTCTTTCTTTTAACTCTCTCCTCAGATCCCTCCCTTCCCAACGTCCAGGTGACCCGACTGACCCTCATGTGTGAGCAGGCCCCAGGGCCCATTACCATGGACCTCACAGGTAGTCCAATACACTACACCTCCTTCACACTCTGCACTTAACCAGTTTGAACCACTTTTAATGCCTCCTTTAAGTCAGCTTTATTTTTCACTTGTTATCGTCATCAAATTCATGGCTGTGGATTATTGAATGTCACACAAAACCATGACAACCAGCATGTTGATGGCTAATGGTGGGAGACAGGTTGCCAAATAACAT
The DNA here is from genome assembly GCA_030340625.1 of Merluccius polli. Lineage (NCBI taxonomy): Eukaryota > Metazoa > Chordata > Actinopteri > Gadiformes > Merlucciidae > Merluccius > Merluccius polli. The sequence continues at coordinate 191,391 of JAOPHQ010006539.1, forward strand.
GTTTGATTCATCACTTTCTTTTGAGATATTGATTTCTTACTTTAAAACTGACCTACCCTTTGTGGTTGTTATTGTCACAAATATTTAGAAAGGATGTTGTAATACAACATGAAAATTACAATATCGTCACACTCTACCTGGTTGTGAAGCAGGTAGTATGGAGCACAATGGAAGTTTTATCAAGTCAAGTTTTGCAGATATGGCAGCTCGGATGATAAAGTACTTTTGTTAAGTACGTTTTATAAGTAGCTTTTCAAATGTAGATTTCTCTCCAAAATGTTAGCCATTAGAATCATATGATAGCAGCAGCTTTAGCAACACAGGACAATGTGAAAAATCTCCAGAAGAAGACAGAAACAATTCCTCCACACCCATCTTTGCCCTCTCCCCAGTGGAGATATAGGTGGATTGAAGTAGTTGGGCTGAGAAACAGAACCAGGCTAAAAGTGCACTGGCTTCTAAAAAATGTGCATGGCAGACTTAAAGGGATGGCCTTCTGTTATACTCGCTATTAGGCATCCTGTGTTTCTTAAAACAAGGTTAGGTTTAGGAGAGAAAGAGAGTAAGAAGGCTGTTTGCTTTGCTTGCTTCGAGATACACACTGACAAAGGGGGAGAGCGAATCGAGAGGAGTGTGTGTGTGTGTGTGTGTGTGTGTGTGTGTGTGTGTGTGTGTGCGCGCATGTGCGTGCTGCGCATGGAAATCAGGTATAAATGCCCGTGGCTCCTTGAAAATGATGTCATCCCTCAAGCGATCAACAAGGAGAGACAAAGGTGGGGAAGGATTGAGTGGCGTGTGTTTGTGTGTGTGTGCAGATGACTTTTCTGCTTGGGTGTGTCTGATAGACAGGGCAAAAATGTCTCTGGCTTTGTCAGTGCTATGTCCTTGTGTGAGTGTTTCTTTGCTTAAGCAGAGATTTACTCATATGCAGATTATTTATTGTGCCTATACTATTATACTTATTATTATAAACACATATCATATACAAGACATTTCCTAAATACACACACACACATGTGCACACAGACACACACACTATGCCGTCAGGATCGTGTCATATTACGTGCGAACAAATCAACTGAACGTGTCACACCCGCGTGCTTTGACGCCTGTGCAGCAGACAGCGCCTGACGTGTAATGTAGTTTCCTCATTGACTTATAATAGTCCCCCGTTCACGCGCACGTTCACGCGTGATGATTGCTGCACGCCGGTAGTCACACTACGCGTAGTGACTACGTGTAACATTCATGCGTTTTTGGCGAACGCACGCATTAACGCTCGCATGAAGATAATTGAACATTTTTGTCAGGCGCTCACACGCACGCGGAAACGACGTGCGCAAACTCTGTCACGCGTAACAAGAAGCTGCGTACGTATGAAGCAGCGTGCGCACGTCTGCCTGTCACTGTTTGACAAATGTTATTACGCGTTCACACAGACGTGCGGTCGCATATTCTGATGCTGCGCGGCCGGAAGTTGATCTGCACGGTGCGCACACTACGCGTCACATGAACGTGTAGTGTAGTTGTTCTGTGTTCCATTTTCATCCAGTAGATGGTGCAGTCGATCCAATGCGAGATAGACATGGGTGGATGACGTGACATGGCAGTTTTGCTAGGATGGTGACAATCATCTCTCTCTGACCAAGAGGATTCCTCTTTAAATCAGGACTGTCCACACATACCCAGACAAAGATAAACACCTACACCTCACAGAACTCTGTAACAGGTACAACACAACCCTCACAGGACAATTTGAGGTAAAGCACATACCTACTGCACAGAGATCTTATAAGAGTTAACACAAGCTGTAAGGGGCATTTTTTTATTGACATTTTTCCAGCAGACACTGTTTTTATTTTGTAACTTAGAATATCTTTGTCTTGTTTATCTGGGGCGTCTAGCAGCATTCATGTTGACACTGTCTAAATAAATAATGAAAAAAAAACGAAAAATGAAAAATCAACATGGTATCATGTTTTCCACATGCTGTAAATAAAGGTTTATCACACTATAGGTCTTAAAATGTGAAAATGGTTAACAGTTGAGAGATTTCAAAATGTAATCAAAATGTAATCAAATGTAATTAGTTACATTACTTTGAGAAAGTAATTGAAATAGTTACACTACTATTACTTTTCAACAGAGTAACTTGTAATTATAACCAACTACATTTCCAAAGTAATCTTCCCAATCTTGCTAACAGGACATAGACAATCTCAGACTAATCTCTCTTCTTCCAATGACAACCTGCACCTCTCGGGTAGCCCTAACATATAAGTCCACCCCAAAACATGGGCTTGGCTGAAGAGGGTTAATGGTCTCCTGGAGTCTGGCCTCAATCGCTGCCTGAAGTGATGCGTCAGCCTCGGGGACTGGATTTGAAGGATCGACAGTACCTACAGGTCCACCCCAGTCAATGCCATATGTGTGATCATCAACCTGTCATGAAATAAGATTTCAAATGTTAGATTTAGTTTGGTCTACACATGGTCTGAATATACTAAAGAGAGGTGAATATAGGTGATTGAGAGATGGTCACTGGACCAGGCTTGTTGACTCTCTTTTTACATTTTCTGTAATGAGTGTTACAGAATGTGTGTTATTAAGTGTTCTTGCAGCTACATTTTGTTTTGACATTATTACAAACTGCTGTCCTCCAGTCTGTTCTGAGGTCTCTTCTTTCATTATGTCCTGAGGTAGTTCTGACTTTCTCCTCCCACAGCATTAACCCTCTCTTGGCGGGTTTAACTAAACCAAGGGACAGCTCAGTGCCATGCCATGGGGGGGGGTTATTGATTATTATAACAATAACATTGCCATAATAATTATAGAATCATCACACTCATCCTTACTCTTCGATCAGTATTTTTATTGGTACTCATGTCATAAGTCTGCCCAACAACAAAGTACTGTTACCATTGCTATGATTGCTATCAATTTTATTACAAATGACTACAGCTGCTCCGGTTAGCATCCGCCACAAACACCGTCTTCCCAGCTGACTATAACTCCAGACTCTACTTTTAAACTTACACAACACAAATGACCATCTTTCCCAGTCACCTTTTATTTCTCCTTCTCCTTCTTCTCCTTCTCCTTCTCCTTCTTCTTCTTCTTTTGAATTTCCGGTCCGGCAGGCAAAGTATGGCTCAATGCTGCCTCCCCTGGTTGACTAAAATGAAAAGGTCACTACACTACACGTTCATGTGACGCGTAGTGTGCGCGCCGTGCAGATCAACTTCCGGCCGCGCAGCATCAGAATCTGCGACCGCACGTCTGTGTGAACGCGTAACAACATTTGTCAAACAGTGACAGGCAGACGTGCGCACGCTGCTTCATACGTACGCAGCTTCTTGTTACGCGTGAAATACAATCTGCGTGTAACAACGCACGCACACACGCATGCATAACAAAGTAACCATGCGTGCACACACACGTTGCTGCGCATCTTTCCAAGTGTTTTGACTTCGATTTCACCCCATACACACACATGCACACATACACGCGCATACATACACATACACACATACACACACAGGGGTGATAGGAAAGAGAAAGTGACAGTCAGAGAGGAAAGAGAAGTAAACAGAGATAAGGGAGAAGAGTGTGCTGGAAATATTTGACCCAACATCTTCAAATATTTGACCCAACAACTATAAAAGCCAGCAGTATATTTGACGCAAAAGCAGTCTGGCATGATGCCCACAAGTCACACACACGCACATACAATAACTGCTGTGTGTTTAATCCAATGGCTAAATGCGCTACAAATAATGTTAACATTTACATAGTTAATTGTTGCAAGTTAACCAGTCTTCACATGTATCAGTGAAACGACCCAATAAGCCCATTATCAGGACGTCTAAAACAGCAAAAGTGTACGTTCAAGACAAACAACATAAATGTTGCTAAAATAATTTTGTATTTCAACGAACATATATAATGAAATACACAACTGCTTGAGTTACCTAGTCATACTTTTACTTTGCGTAAGTGCTTGGGATTCTGAGTAATAGTAACCATAATCCATAACTCATAGGTAATGATAGGTTGTTTGGTCTGTTAGGTCAAACTAATCTCTCAATTTCTTTTTGCGAGAACCCATTCATCATGAATGGCAGTGAATGGTGCTCAGTAAGGTAGGATGACAGCAATACATTTTACAGACACCAATGCACGCTTACTTTATTAAGCAGAACAAACTTTAAGAACTTTGTTATCTATATTCAGTATTTACATTTAAATCACAACTACTCATTGTGTACATGTATATATTTTCTGTGTTTATTTGTTGTAGTTTTAACATTTTATAATCATAAAGAACTAATGACAACAAGTATTATTTACAGACAGTATGATTCGAAAAACATATAAAATGGTAAAGAAAACCATCTACCCTCACAAACCCAGAGAGTAGGCAGCGATGTAATGGACCTGCTGTATCATGTTGCAGTGTGATAGCCAGACAGCTCCAGCATGCAGCATGGAATGCATTTAGCATTGCTGAGCCAACGCATTACAGACCTCATTATACACAATGTACATTGTTAACAGCCCTGCATGCTCCTCTAAGTCATGGTCTACACTTTACTGGATAACTGTGTGCGCACGTGTGTATGAGGGGGCGTTAGACCTAAAACCCTGTGTGCGTGTGTGTGTGTGTGTGTGTGTGTGTGTGTGTGTGTGAAAAAGAGAGAAAGAGCAACTCGGTTAGTCAAAAAAATATTATTACAGAGAGAACGCTGTGTACGACAAAAAGAAGGAAAATTAAAACTGCAAGCAGAAAGGTATTCACAGCCCACACACACCGCCAATCCCAGCAACTGCCCTTTTCAGTGATTGGCAGGGGCACGTCACTCGGGGGCAATGCGAATCCGAGTGATGGTTTGAGAGTAAATGCCATTTATGTGTGATTTTGAGCACTTTAGCACTTAGCGTAGCATTTATTTAAAATGGACACTGACATAATTTTTCAAGCTATTGACACCAAATGTAGTACGGTTGTTAAGGGGCGTGGCCTCTATGTTCCTACCTAGGTCCTGGGACCTTCTGAAGCAGACTTGTGATTGATAGAATAATGACGCTAATGTAAAGAATTGGATTCCAGTGTAACATTTAGTATTTTATCAAAATTTCAAATGAGTTTCTGAGTCAGGCATGTCCATAGAGCATGTTTACCAATTTGGTGTCATTTGGACCTGTGGTTATTTAGAAGATTTTTTATGTTTTCCCAAAAATTTCACTGTACAGAAAAATAAACCCAGACATACCTTATGGGTCCGAGAGGCAAAAATGTTCAGCATTTTATAAGGCCTCCACTCCAAGCAGTGCCTCCTCCACTCCAGGTGCCCACAGCACCTCCCCTACTCCAGGCCCCTGTACCTCCACTACTCCAAGTGGCCCCTCCTCAGTATCATAGTCAAGTATCATATCCTGTTAGACCATCTTAAGCTACCCTCTTAAGCTACCCTCGGCACGGCATATTGTGTTTGCCTATGCTCATGACCCACAGCCTTATACTAAGTCCTTAGCTGCTCTAGACCAACAGTATGGACAGCCCCACCATTTAGCCTTGAAAGAGATAACTAGAATAATAAATCTCCCAAAAGTTCAACCTGGTGATTCAAAAGCTTTTCACAACAGCAGTTAGAGTTCAATCCCTAGTAGCAATGCTGCATTTGTGAGAGTGAGGGAGCAGATGAGCTAGCCTGTTACTCTCATGTACAACATCTCCTTAGTAAGCTGCCGGCTGATTCAGTAGCCAACTTCTTACGTTATACCTGTTCAGCTCGGCCAGGAACCCACTACACCCTGGTGGATTTTGCTGCATGACTCCAGGGTGAAGTGTCAGTCTGTGGCCACTCAAGTAAGACATCTGACACCTGAAACCTCCATTTAAACCAGGAGGTTAGCACTGAGGTCTCCCCCACAACAGCCATCCATACTGCACTGTACCAACAATAACCTCCCTCTCCCATCCCCTTCAGGAAAACTGAGGACTAAACCCAGAGCATGCCAATACTGCAACTCACTTGACCATTCAATAATCAAGTGCAAAGAGCTGAAGGATCTGAGGACAGAGAATGTAATAGCTTGGATTAAGCAGAAGAGGAGATGTTGGAGGTGTGCAGGACCACATATGGCAATGAACGGCAATTTGAAAAAGCCATGCCCCCTTTGCAATGGGAAAAACCTGGGCATTCTCCATCACGTGAACCAAAGAAAGACGGACTCCAAGGTCCTATATCTGAATCAAAATGATCCTACAGAATAAACACCACACTTTAGATGCCTATGCCATTTTAGATGATTGTTCTTAGCCCACAATGCTCCTGCCAGCAGCCTGTAATCAGCTGGGGCTTGAAGGGTCTTGAGAACAGCTGGTAGTACGCACAATTAGACAAAAAACTGAAGCCTTAGATGGAGCTTCGGTCAGTTTTCAGATTTCACCCTCCATAAATCCACAGAAGACATTCCTCATTAAAGATGCATTCACCTCTGACAAGCTATCACTTGTAGACCAGAGTTGTCCAGTGGATAAGGTCCAAAAACGTTAATGCCACCTACAGGGCCTTCCCCTTCATTCCTTCTCTAAGGTGCAGCCTCTTCTTTTGATAGGCATAACTCTCACCTCATCATTCCAACAGAGAGTCTGCTTAGGTCCACCAGGGGCAGCAGTAGCCCTCCACACCCAGCTAGGTTGGACACTTCAAGGGCCAAACTTTCTCAAGGAGCATTCAGATGCCACCCAAGCAGCAATGCATTTGCTGCTTGGGTTGGATTCAGACATCAGGTGGATAAATTATGGCAGATATACTGTATATTCTCCCCTTTAAAAACGAGAAACTAATCACAAGATCCAAACAGGACAAGGAGGCCATGAAATTGCTGGAAGCCAAAACCGTCAGAGTAAAGATTGATGGGACCGAACACTATGCTATACCTCTCCTTCGTATCCACGATGGCCCAAACCTACAAGCACCCAAGGAGTCAGTTATGCCCCTCCTGCGTCAGACCAAACGCCACCTAATAAAAAACTCAGTTAGTCCAAACCTACACTAAAGAAATTGATAAGTTGGTGCAGGCAGGTTATGTAGTCAAACTAACTACAGAGCAGATATCTAACTCATTAGAGTCCTGGTACATTCCCCATCCCATTGTAGAGCACAATGGAAATGGAAATGGAAAACACCGGAAAACACAGCATATCTCTTATCAAGGCCAAGCTTTGAATGACCAACTCCTCCCAGGACCCATACTAGGCCCATCACTGCTGGGCATGCTGCTCCGCCTCCAAGAACACAAAGTGGCAATCAGTGGGAACATTAAGTCAATGTTCCACCAGATAAGACTCCTATCAGAAGACAGGCCACTGTTAAAATTCCTGTGGTGTGACCTAAAAAGAGAGGACCCTCCAGAGGTGTATGAGTGGCAAGTACTGCCATTTGGCACAACCTGCAGCCCCTGCTGTGCTATATATGCTGTGCAAAGACATGCACAAGCCTATCAAGAGCACAGCAAAAATGTTGCAGCAACAGTCCTTCAGTCCTTTTATGTGGATGTTGTGTTCTTTGAGGAAGAAGGCCGCCGACACAGGATCGCTTTTAACTCACTTTATTTGTTATAGGTTTTGGTCTATTATCTATGAAGCAAAAGGAGAGGAATTGTATAATTCACACGTGGAGCGACTCTTAGCTGGATATCTGATAGATACGCTGCCTGTAGAGTTTCTTCCCTCTCCTGCTTGTGTGCGCTCGATAGTACTTTGGCAGGCGTGGCCTCTATGACATGTAATGTGCTCTGATTGGCTAGTGTTGAGCGCCCGCATCCTAGTGTATTATGTGTGCTGCCATCTTGTGGCTATGTGCGGTTAATACAGCTTATATATATTTGGTCCTGTTCCCTTGTGACTATGTGAGGATATTACAGCCTGTTGTTGTATGTACTGTTATTCGTCACATGGACAACTGTCTGCAATTCCCTCCTTGCCCTCTAGAGGCCAAAGAACTGGTTGTGAAGTTGAGAGATGTGTTATCCACTGGAGGTTTTGACATCAGGCAACGGGCCAGTAACATTCAGTCTGTTGTAGATCATTTACCCCCAGAGGCCCAGGCTGACAATATAGAAAGTTGGCTGAGCCATGACAGGATATATCCAACAGGGGGCATTCTTAGGTTAAGCTGGCACTTCTCATCAGACACTCTAGTCTACAAGCATAGACCAGAGGTCTGTTTCACAAAGCAGGTTTAGTGAAAACTCTGAGTTTGTTAACCCTGAAATGAGGGAAACTCTGAGTTTTCCGTTTCACAAAGGGAGGTAACTCAAACCAGAGAAAGAGGGGTAACTGTAGCCTGTTTCAGAGAGAGAGGTAACTTAAGCTCTCGGTCTGTTACCGTAGTAACAGACTCTATGAACCTAACCTGGTCGGGACCAGGTTTTTCTCAATGAACCTCGAGTTTCTCTCTGTCTCCGCCCTCTTTCAGCCACACACGCCATTTGATTTCCTCTTTCATTCATTCAGTCAGCAGGCAAGTTTTGGCGTAGCTGTCTGTCAAAAATCATCTAAAAAATCAGAGTCAGTAGGCTATTTCAGATGTCCATTAGGCACAGTAGGAGGTGACTTTTTTCACAAACATGGCATGTCCTTTTGACAACGATCCCGTGGATGACGGTGCAGCATTACTGCGCAGAGAAATAAATATTCGTCGGGAGATGGTTATCAGACCGCGCATAGATGTAGCATTTCCAGACAATTATCATTTCCAGACAATTATCTTTTTGAGCGGTACCGTTTCACGTCACAGTCCATCATTTACATACACAACCTAATCCGTCCTTACATTTGCAACATTACCAACTGTAGTCATGCTCTCACATCCCAGCAGATATTGTGTGTTGCATTACGTTTCTTTGCAAATGGAAGTTTTTTGTACAATGTCGGAGATGCAGAGCACTTGAGCAAGGCAACTGTATGCAGGGCGGTCAGAAAAGTGTGCCTCGCCATGAAACGGCTTTTACCCATGTTTGTCGTTTTCCCTGGACAATACATAAACCTGTCAGAGCCATCAAGGAGGTCTTGGAGGGTGCACTCAGAGGATGAGCTCCCTCCAGGGATTCCCTCAGCCACTGGCCTTCCAATATACTGGCTTAGGGCCAGCTCCTCTGCCTCCGTTAGAGGTGGCGGTGCTGGGCCACCACCCGTTTTACGGGCATCTGCCTTCTTTCTGTTGGCTGAGTAGAAGTCTGTGTTAGTTTAAATAGGCTTAATTATTTAACAGAACATGATATAGATGAGAAGACATTTATGTGTGTGAAAACAGCATTATGTTGGGGATAAAACAACTGCACAGTCAAATAGCCACTTAATATTTACTTTACAGTGTAAAACATGATCAAAATAAGGTACCTCCATGCCGAGGTCTTACCTGTTTGAACAATGTTTTTATATTTCAGCTTAAGCTGCTGTCAAGTGCGCTTCTCCCCCGCGGGCTTGCACCTAAATGAACGCTACCATTCAAGCAGTTTTCTCCTGTAATATTATTGTGATTGCAAAGGACTACATTTAAACTTACGCATTGACCCAAGCAGCAATGTTCTCCCACGCCGTCTCCCTCTCTTTTGCAGCTGCAGCAGTGTTGCACTTATTTCTAAAACGTGCTGAAACTCGCCATATGAGCGCATTAGGATTTCCAATTCGAGGTTGGTGAAAAACGTAGCCTCCTCTTCCCCGTTGCCATGGTGACTCGTCGAATTGGGGCTCCATTGATGCTGGCTTTTTATAGTTGTGGTGCACGTGCTTAACTCTAGGTGAAACTACTCCAAGTTGATTAAACTAACTCAAATCCGCTGTTCTGGAACCGAAAACTCAGAGTTTTCTATCTCAGAGTAGATCAACTCAGAGTTTAGGATTAGACTCAGAGTTTGTTGAACCTGCTTTGTGAAACGGACCCCAGTAGTGTATAATGCTTTAACCATGAAGAATGTGTACAAAGTACTTGCCACTCAGTATGATCCATTTTGATATATAATACCTTTCATCACCAGAGCCAAAATCATCCTCCAACAGCTCTGGATGAGAAAAAGGCGAACTTCATCATGCATGGTTGGAGTGGGAAGAAGACCTCTCTGACCTTGCCAACATCCAGTACCCACGATCATATGAGTTCAACATCCCTTGTCCTGTAAAGCAAATACAATTGCTTATTTTCTGTGATGCCTCGGAAAGGGCTTATACAAAGTCTTTGTTGCCAACCACATCACAGAAATCCTAGACCTAACCTCCCCTGACCAATGGCATATTTTGAAACATGTCACAATCCTGCCGATGATATTACCAGAGGCAAGAGGTTAATGGAGCTGACAGAACGTTGCAGATGGACCAGAGGCCCAGCGTTTCTGGGTTTGCCTTCCGATCAATGGCCCATTCTGCCACCACACACCCATGATTCAGTCCCTGACTTAAGAAAACCACTGTTTTGTGGCCTTTTGTTGAGGCAACCCATCAAATCTTTCAGGATACTGCCAAACACACCTCCACTAGAACCATGAGAAAGCTTTTCATATGATTTTTTAGGCACTTAAGTCTGGTAAAGACCTCCCTACACATAGTCGCCTCTCTTCCCTTTCTCCCCAGTTTGAGCACAGCCTAAACCTTCTCAGAGTAGGAGGCAGACTGACTGGCAGAGGAACCAGGAGCAATGCATTGTGGTGGAAAATCTTGAACTTTCAATGATCAAATGGTTTGACTTAATAGTAAAATGATTAGGTTTTATTCTTAAAGGGGTAGTTCGGAATTTTGGACATAGGACCTCATTTCCAAGTCAGCCAGTGTGTTATTTATCATTGGAGACGTTTTCAACAAATTTCATGCAGTCCTTCTAGTTGCACAGTTCGCTGGTGCTAAGCTAGCGCAAGTCAACGGTAACGACTAGCCTGCCAATAAAAACAGTCTTACCCACTGCACAGTACACCCAAGGCAAATCAATTATAATGCCAGACTATCGATGTAAATGTGTGTTGATAGAATAATGTTAGAAATAAAACCAACCTCGCATTGCATGAATCATTGCAGTTTGAGGGACTAGTTTCTCATCAGCAGCGGAATTTTATATGCTGAAATACATATTATACCATGGTCTGGGTGAATACTCGATTCTGATTGGCTGAAGGGTGTAGGTTAAAAAGTACACCTACGAAAGACGTTGACACTATGAAGACGCTATGGCCACGTTGCTTGGCAACGCCTGCATACGGGATATATTAAATAGTCCGTTCGACTTGTAACAATAAAAAAACCCTCACGATTTTAACTCTAAAACACATTAAAGTATTATTAATATTTAGGGCTGATTATTAAATATTCCTTTCTTTCGTAAGTGACCATGGTATAAGTGGGATAATACCCTTCGAGGTGTCCATTAAGAGAAATGAATGGACTTCGCGTCGGACGGTTCACGCCTCCACGTCGTCCATTAATTTCTGTTAATGGACACCTCATCGGCCATTATCCCTTACTTAACCTACACCCGCCAACCAATCAGAATCGAGTATTCACCCAGACCATGGTATAACATAGACTAAGCTATATAGCCTATCGTAACTTTAGCGTCACCAGCTGGACATTCAGTGGTATTGGATGTGTTAAGACGCTCGTAGCGCTATGAGTACCCCTGGAGCTCTCGTTAGCTACGAGCGTCTTAACGACGGTCGTTACGCAACGATGCTTTCGGGAAACGGTGTGAAAACTGTCTGATGGTCGTACGACGAACTTAACGAACCACTTAGGCTAACGATACTTTCGGGAAACTGGGCCCAGGTAGGGGTTATTGGACTGTGGTGAAAACAAGACTGAGGGGGAAGTGGAACTGAGGGGTATAGGCAGTTGGTATTTACAACTAATGAGAGACGAGTGACGGCGATCACATGGTACTGTATGTATTGAATCTAATCTCAAATCATTGGTGTATGGTGTATGGAATATATATAAATATATATTTTAATTTCTCTTGACTGTCTATCAAATCAATTACTCCTTTTAGATGAGATGAATACATTCTCACAGTTAATTCTAAGACAGGCAATTTCTCAAATTCTGTCGTATCGGCTGTTTTTGCTGCTTTGATGACTTTGCTGTGGCCATATTGTCTACAACAAAAAATATATCAAAAATAGGCATTTTTTTAAATCAATCTTTTGTGGGGGGGATGTTGGCAGACATCATTATCTCTCTCACTAAGTGTGTGAGAGAATGTAAGCACTTTAGTTCAGTGGTTAAAAATACAGTAGCTGCTGAGTAGCGCCGGTAGCACCACACCATGTGCTCGGCTCAACATGCTGGAGGAAATGGCCGGCTGCCAAAAGTCTTTCCACAGTAAAGAGCATAATGTGCCCCAATGTGGTCATTAACATATAGTCCTCCTGCGCAGAGTCATTGTTTATTTTCTGTTTTGCTGAGCAAGGCCTTTGTGGAGGGTGTGTGTGGAGTGTGTGTTGTTGATGGCTAGGTTTACAGCCTCACCTGGCCTGAGTCAGACTGATTGGACTGGCTGGGTGGGGCTGCACACCTGTGGTGCATGAGCAATCATGGCACCCAGGATAAACCAGCCATCAACACACACACTCGAGGAGGAGCCACAGGCATGGCAGCTTGAACATCAGCTCAGCAATACCACCTGCTCTCCAATAAACCTATTGAACCAACATCTACCCGTGTCCTGTGTCGGAGGGCCCCAAGGAAAGCCACTTAGGTGGCGTGTGGTTAGGAGCGACCCTGCCGCAGCCTTCATCAGCAGTGACCCAGCACATCACGTCAATCTCTCCACCTCACCATTTGATTTGAATGAACAATAAATGATAAATTATATGTATGTAATGTAACTAGAAGAAATTTGTGGAATATAGCAAGCATTTAGGTCTCCACATACTAGGGGCCATTCAGAATCATCACAGTTAAAGCTGCTGTAGGTAGGAATCAAGAGTTGTAAAGAGAGCAGAAAAGAGCAGAAGAGAGCAAGATTTTGAAACTAAACAACCAAAAAAAGTCCCCTCCCTCTCTGCTCCCTTCCTCCCTACATTTCTACACCATTGAGAAGTGTTGCATTCACACACATGGTGATTGAACGGCAAGATGGATCCCCCCGAACCAATCACAGAAAAGATGTCTTGATTGGAAATGAATCGGGAGCTGTCTAAAATCTAAAGTGTCTCAGGCAGGCACAGTCAACTCGAAATAGATATTCTCACAGTGCATTTCACTCACTAAAAGCTGATGGATGGCTATGCCATTTCTAGCAAATTACACTTCAAATAGCTCTTAAAGGGATAGTTGGGATTTTCTGAAGTGGGGTTGTATGAGATACTTATCTATGGAGTCAGTGTTTTACCTACAGGTCGGTGCGCCCCCAGTTTGTAGAAGCTGAAGCTTGGAGATTCAGAAGCTGACGCTAAGCAATGTACTGCTGTGAATGGGGTCAGCAGCAAAATGTATTTTAGCCTGCCTAAAAAAAGGCTCACCTAAAAAAAATCAATATCAGTGTAAGTGTACGCTTTATAAGTCATATTCTCACCGCTTAACCTTGCCATCAGACAGCCCTTTCCTTTGGTACTATATTTTCTCAACCGTAGAACTTCAGTATTCCTACGCATAAGTGCACTGTAGTACGCCGCCCACAGATCAGCTGTTTGGGTAAGAAAGTGCTGTTGCGAGAGAGTGCCGCTTATGCGTAGGAATACTGAAGTTCTACGGCTGAGAAAATGTAGTGCCAAAGGAAAGGGCTGTCTGACGGCAAGGTAAAGCCCGGAGAATATTACTCATATAGCGTACACTTAAACTGATATTATAGGTGGGCCTTTTTTTAGGCAGCTAAAATATGTATTGCTGTTGACCCCGTTAACAGTAGGTTAATTTCAATTGCTTAGCGTCTGTGCTGGTACAGCTGTCGGCTTCTCCAAACTGTGGGCGCACCAACCACCTTCTACTGTAGGTAATAGACTGACCCTAGATCAGTACCTTCTACTATAGGTAATACACTGACTCTAGATAAGTACCTTCTACTGTAGGTAATACACTGACTTTAGATAAGTACCTTCTACTGTAGGTAATACACTGACTCTTGATATATACCTATTACTGTAGGTAATACACTGACTCTAGATAAGTACCTCATATGACCCCACTTCAAAAAATCCAAACTATGCCTTTAAATCTTACCTACAGCGGCTTTTATTTTGTTCTATTTTATGTTGTAATGCAACTTCAGTTTCTCAAATGACTTGAAATGAAGGCATGACTCATCATCCCAATGGCCACTTCAACCACAACAGCCTTCAACATGGGTTTGAAGGGCAGAGAATCTGCTCAAAACCCAACACAAAAGGACATTTGATTTGAATTTTGATTTAGTGAAAGACTGTTAGCTGGTACTAACATTGTGTATGTGTTATGCTTGTACTGAATGCATGGTAATGAGTGGAAATCTTTTAAATTCATGTTTATGTTCAAACATACTTTTTTCACAATATGTGTGTTTGTGGGGAGGGAGGGGTACAGATGTTACAGTTCTCTAATGTGACATATTTTGTTAACCAGGCAAGTTCATTGGAGAGAGTAGAGCGGACAAAGTAGGAAGGGAGAGGAGAGGAGAGAGGAGGGGAGGGGAGAGGAGAGGAGAGAGGAGGAGAGGAAAATAAGGGGGGAGAGGAGAGAAGAGGGGGAGGGGGGAGGAGAAGAGAGGGGAGGGATGGGAGGGGAGGAGAGCCAGAAGGAGCAGTCGAGGGAGATACGGTGACCTAGGGATAACCATGTCAGTTCCTAGAGAAATAAATGATTTTTTTAATATAAAAATGTTTGAGATGTTTTTGGCCCCCATTGTCATTGTGATGGTAAGACTGGCCCTCTCTCCCCCTCTGTCCATCAGTGTAGCACTCTGCTGGTGTCTTTATATTGAGATCATAGCTTATATACATTTAAAGAGCATTCTACATAGCATATACTGTCAATAATGTCTACCTTCTCTATTTGAAGCAAAAAGTATAATAGCAAGACAGACAGACAGACAGACACAAACAGACAGACAGACCACCAAACAGACAGGCAGATAGATGACTAGGTAGATAGATGGCTTATGTTATCATGCACATGGTCATGGGATATATGGGCTAGACATGTGCCCTGAAATAGTGGGTGAGGTATAATGCATCATCATCCCTGTCTAATGTCAGTGATTTCATTGTGCAGGAGACTTGGAGACCCTGAAGAAGCAGATCTTTACCCTGAAGGAGGGAGTGGACTACAGAGTCAAGATACACTTCAAGGTAACTGTCTGTCTGTCTGTCTGTCTGCATGCATGCATGTCTGTCTAAAAAGCAACCATGTCCCACGGACAAAACACTATAGCATAAGGACTAATAATAGCATAGCATCATATTTCACCATGCTGAACTCCTAGGCTATAAATAGAGGAAGAGGGGTTTTTTTAATGAAAAGGTACAGAGAAATACTTAGTCTAGCAAGTCTGCCCAATGAAAACATGATGCTTAATATGGAAGAATGCTAAGAAGGTATACAGGAAAATTAAATAGTATTGACTTTCTTGATGAGGATATTTAGCCTTTTGTCTCAGAAGATATTTAACATTGTCATAATGCAGGACGAGTGAACCCAAACGCTGAACACAGGGAGGCAGAGACGGGATGAAAAGACAGGGAATTTATTAGTGCGGGGGGAATAGCAACAGGCGGGTAGTCGGACAGGCGATGGGTCGGCAACAGGCGGGTAGTCAGACAGGCGATGGGTCGGTAACAAGCGGGGAGTCGGACAGGCGATGGGTCGGCATCAGGCGGATAGTCGGACAGGCGATGGGTCGGCAACAGGCGGGTAGTCGGACAGGCGATGGGTCGCCAACAGCCGGGTAGTCGGACAGGCGATGGGTCGCCAACAGCCGGGTAGTCGGACAGGCGATGGGTCGGCAGCAGGCAGGTAGTCGGACAGGCGATGGGTCGGCAACAGGCGGGTAGTCGGGCAGGCAGGGGTCGGCAACAGGGTCCGGCAGCAGGCGGGTAGTCAGGCAGGCAGGGGTCGGCAACAGGGTTCGGCAGCAGGCGGGTAGTCAGGCAGGCAGGGGTCGGCAACAGGGTTCGGCAGCAGGCGGGTAGTCAGGCAGGCAGGGGTCGGCAACAGGATACAGGAACAGGCGGGTAGTCAGGCAGGCAGGGGTCGGCAACAGGATACGGGAACAGGCGGGTAGTCAGACAGGCGGGGTTCGGCAACGGACGGGTAACAAGATCACTGGACTGAGTTTAGATAATCAAGAGCACGAGCTGGCACCGGCTGGCAGGAGATCCCCGGCTTAAATAGGGAAATGGTGATTAGCAATTGGGAACAGGTGTGTTTGGGGAAATGAACGGTTAGTGGTGACAAGCGTCCACTAGATGGAGGTGTTGGACCGTGTAGCAGGACGTAGTGTAACAGTACCCCCCCCTCTACGGACGCCTCTCGGCGGACGCTCAACAATGGATGTGTGGTTGTCCCTGACCGGGATGGGTGGAGGGGGCCTGGAGGCGGGAACCCTCTCACAGGGTAACTCGGGTGGGCGGGGCGGGTGATCCCTGTGAATGTCCCGAATGAGGGAGGGATCCAGAATCCGATTGCGGGGAACCCAGGAACGCTCCTCCAGCCCGTACCCCTCCCAATCGACGAGGTACTGGTGTCCCCGACCGCGACGGCGTACGTCCAGGAGACGATGGACAGTCCACGCCGGGTGATTGTCTATGACCCTGGGAGGAGGTGGAGCCGGAACGGTGGGAGACAACGGGCTGGTGGAGACGGGTTTGATCTGGGAGACATGGAAGGTTGGATGCACACGGAGGGATGGAGGAAGTCGTAGACGCACGGCACAGGGGTTGATTATCCTCTCGATCATGAATGGCCCAATGAAACGAGGGGAGAGTTTGGGGGGGGCCCCCTTCAAGGGAAGATCCTTTGCCCGGAGCCAAACCCTTTGTCCGGGAGCGTACTTAGGGGCAGGCAGGCGATGTTTATTCGCCTGTATTTGAGAGCGGGAGGATGCGTGGATCAACGCCGAACGTGTGCGGGTCCAAATGCGCCGGCACCTGCGCAGATGAGTTTGGACGGAAGGAACCGCTATTTCCTCCTCCAATTCCGGGAACAAGGGTGGATACCCTAGCGAAGCCATAAATGGAGACAGCCCCGTGGATGCATTAACCAAGGTGTTATTCGCGTATTCCACCCAGGGAAGCTGAGTACTCCACGAAGTGGGACTGGCGTGGGTGATGCAGCGGAGCGCTGCTTCCATTTGCTGATTAGCCCGCTCCGATTGGCCATTGGACTGGGGATGGAATCCTGAGGAGAGGCTGGATGTGGCCCCTAGAGCCCCGCAGAACGCACGCCACACCTGGGACGTGAACTGAGGCCCTCTGTCCGAAACAATATCCGTAGGGATGCCATGTAAGCGAAAAACGTGTCTCTCTTGAGGAGGGGGAGCTTGGGGAGAGCAATGAAATGTGCAGCTTTAGAAAAACGGTCGATCACCGTGAGAATTGCGGTGTTGCCCTCGGACGGAGGCAGGCCGGTAACGAAATCCAAGGCGATGTGGGACCACAGACGGCTAGGGATGGGTAGGGGTCGTAGTAGACCGGAACGGGGACGGCTCAAGGTTTTATTCCGGGCGCAAGTTGTGCACGCCGCAATAAAAGAACGGACGTCCGCGTCCATAGTGGACCACCAGAATCGCCGGCGGATGAAGTCCAACGTACGGTTGATTCCTGGGTGGCAGGTTAACCTGGAAGAATGGGCCCAGACCAGTACCCTGGACCGTACAGCGTCCGGAACGAACAACCGGTTGGGGGGACCTGTACCAGGGTCTGGCTGCTGCCTCTGCGCCAGGCGTATCGCGGACTCCACCTCCCATATGAGAGTGGCGAGAATACAGGTAGGTGGCAGGATGTTCTCGGGACCTGTACTGGGGTTCTCGGGGGGAATACAGGCGGGACAGGGCATCCGGCTTGACGTTCTGGGAGCCGGGACGATAGGTGAGAGTGAAGTTAAATCGTCCAAAGAATAGAGCCCACTTGGCCTGTCGCGAACTCAGTCTCTTTGCAGACTGGATATAGGCCAGGTTACGGTGATCAGTCCATACAATAAAAGGATGCTCCGCCCCCTCTAGCCAATGCCGCCACTCCTCCAGGGCAAGCTTGACAGCTAATAGTTCGCGGTTACCTGACATCATAGTTACGCTCCAGAGGAGACAGCCGGCGGGAGAAGAAGGCACAGGGGTGTAGCTTATGGTCGGAGGGAGAGCGTTGGGAGAGAACCGCACCCACACCGGTGTCTGAAGCGTCGGCCTCCAGCACAAACTGGAGAGAGGGATTCGGTTGGACTAGGATGGGAGCGGATATGAACCGCTTCTTGAGATCCTGAAAGGCGGTCTCCGCCCTTGGCGTCCATGCGTAAAAGCTCTTGGTGGAGGTCAAGGCTGTAAGGGGTGCCGCGACTTGACTATACCCTCTAATAAATCGCCGGTAGAAATTTGCGAAATCTAAAAACTGTTGCAGTTTCTTGCGGGTTGGGGGAGAGGGCCACTCGGCCACCACAGAGACCTTGGCGGGGTCCATCTCGATCTGGCCCTGGCTAATGATGTAACCTAGGAACGAGATGGACAGGACGTGGAATTCGCACTTCTCCGCTTTAACGTACAGACGGTTTTCCAGTAATCGTTGCAACACCTGTCGGACATGAATTCGGTGCTCCTCTACCGTCAACATGTCCCGGAGCACGTCATTTACCAGGGACTGAAAAACCGCGGGGGCGTTGGTGAGCCCAAAGGGCATAACTAAATACTCGAAGTGGCCAAGTGGTGTGTTGAACGCGGTCTTCCACTCGTCGCCCTCCCGGATGCGGACCAAATGGTACGGTTGCGCAAGTCTAGCTTGGAATGTTATGGTACTAGAAACTGGGACCCAAAAGCTGGACACAGAGAGGCGAAGACCGGGTAAAAGCCAAAGGAGTTTATTGGAGGATCGTTCAGGGAATCAGGCGAGTAGGGGGGTCTGGTACTGGGCAGGCACTCAGGTGGACCAGGGCTAGACAGTGGACGGGTAGTCGGACAGGCGGGGGTCGGCAACAAGGGGGGTAATCGGACAGGCGGGGGGCTCGGCGGCAGGCGGGCAGTCGTACAGGCGATGGGTCGGCAACGGGCTGGTAGTCGGACAGGCAGGGGTCGGCAACGGGCTGGTAGTCAGACAGGCAGGGGTCGGCAACGGGCTGGTAGTCGGACGGGCGATGGGTCGGCAACGGGCTGGCAGTCGGACAGGCAGGGGTCGGCAACAGGGGCTGGAACAGGCGGGTCGTCAAGGCAGGCAGGGGTCGGCAACAGGGGCTGGAACAGGCGGGTCGTCAGGCAGGCAGGGGTCGGCAACAGGGGCTGGAACAGGCGGGTCGTCAGGCAGGCAGGGGTCGGCAACAGGGGCTGGAACAGGCGGGTCGTCAGGCAGGCAGGGGTCGGCAACAGGGTACTGGAACAGGCGGGTAGTCAGGCAGGCAGGGGTCGGCAACAAGGTACTGGAACAGGCGGGTAGTCAAGCTGGGAATTACTAGTAGGTTAGGGAAACAACGAACTGGCGCCGGCTGCTTGACAATCCCCGGCTTAAATAGGAAACGTAGATTGCTGATTGCCAACAGGTGGGTTGCGGGAAGGAGGACAGTTACGACCCGCAGCCACTAGAGGGGAGTGTTGTACCGTGTAGCGGGACGTGGCGTAACAGTACCCCCCCCTCTACGGACGCCTCTCGGCGGACGCCCTAGCACAGCCGGGTGATCTAGAAGAAAGTCCAGGATGAGTGATGGGTCCAAGATGCGGCTCCGGGGAACCCAGGAGCGCTCCTCCGGACCGTACCCCTCCCAATCGACGAGGTACTGGTGACCCCGTCCACGGCGCCGCACATCCAGGAGTCGACGGACCGTCCAAGCTGGATGATTGTCGATCAGCCTTGGCGGAGGTGGAGGTGGGATGGGGGCGGACAACGGACTGGTAGAGACTGGCTTAATCTGCGAGACATGGAAAGTGGGGTGGATGCGGCGGAGTGCAGGGGGGAGGTTCAGGCGAACCGCAGAGGGGTTGACCACCTTGGAGATGGTGTAGGGGCCGATGAAGCGTGGGGAGAGTTTGGGGGGAATCCCCTTCAAGGGGAGATCCTTGGCCCGCAACCAGACCTCTTGCCCGGGGGCGTACTCGGGTGCAGGACGACGCCGCTTATTCGCCTGAAGTTGGGAGCGAGAGGATGCCTGGAGTAGTGCCGTGCGCGTCCTTTTCCAGATACGCCGGCATCTGCGCAGATGGGTTTGGACGGAAGGGACGGCAATCTCTTCCTCTAGATCAGGAAACAGGGGAAGTTGATAACCCAAAGAGGCCATAAACGGGGATAACCCAGTGGATGCGTTTATCAGTGTGTTGTGGGCGTATTCCACCCAGGGCAGCTGAGAGCTCCAAGTGGTGGGGCTGGCGTGGGAGATGCAGCGAAGCGCCGCCTCCATCTCCTGGTTTGCTCTTTCTGACTGACCATTAGACTGGGGGTGAAACCCCGAAGAGAGGCTGGAAGTGGCGCCAAGAGCTTTGCAGAAGGCCCGCCATACTTGTGAGGTGAACTGGGGACCTCTGTCTGAGACAACGTCCGCGGGGATGCCATGCAGGCAGAATACGTGTTTGACCAAGAGGTCGGCGGTCTCCCTGGAGGAGGGAAGCTTGGGAAGGGCGATGAAGTGGGCGGCCTTTGAGAAGCGGTCAATCACGGTAAGGATGGTGGTGTTACCCTCTGACGTGGGTAAACCGGTGACAAAGTCAAGGGCGATGTGTGACCAGGGGCGGCTAGGTATGGGTAGAGGCTGTAGTAAACCGGAATGGGGGCGGGTCGAGGTCTTGTTCCGAGCGCAAGTAGCCATCCAAGGTGCGGGAGATACCTGGGTGGCAGGTAAGCCGGGAGGAGTGCGCCCAAGTTAGCACCTGAGACCTTACCGCGTCAGGGACGAACATACGGTTAGGGGGACCGAGACCGGGGTCCGGCTGTTGCCTCTGTGCCCGGCGGACAGCAGACTCCACCTCCCAGGTGAGAGTGGCAATGAGGCAAGTGGGTGGCAGAATGGTCTCGGGGTCCGTGCCGGGGTCCTCGGGAGAGTACAGGCGGGACAGAGCATCTGGCTTGACATTCTGAGAGCCCGGACGGTAGGTGAGGGAAAAGTTGAACCTACCAAAGTATAAAGCCCACCTGGCCTGACGGGAATTTAGCCTCTTCGCCGATTGGAGGTAAGCGAGGTTGCGATGGTCGGTCCAAACAATAAAAGGAAGCTCCGCGCCCTCCAACCAGTGTCGCCACTCCTCCAAGGCCAGCTTGACCGCTAATAGCTCTCGGTTGCCCACATCGTAATTGCGCTCCGGCGGGGACAACCTTCTAGAGAAGAAGGCGCAGGGATGGAGCTTGTGGTCGGAGGAGGAACGCTGGGAGAGAACCGCGCCCACTCCGGTGTCCGAGGCGTCGACCTCCACCACGAACTGGAGTGAAGGATCAGGTTGAGTGAGGATAGGAGCAGATATAAACCGCTGTTTGAGGCCCTGAAAGGCGGACTCCGCTTCCGGCATCCAAGCAAAGGAGCTCTTGGTGGACGTCAAGGCCGTGAGGGGTGCTGCAATCTGACTGTAACCGCGTATAAATCGTCGGTAAATGTTGGCAAAGCCAAGGAACTGCTGCAATCGCTTGCGGGTGGAGGGAGAGGGCCACTCGGCCACCGTGCCGCAATACAAACAAGCTCCCACTCGAATACGCCGCTCCCTCTCCTCGGGAGTAAGGTGTGCGCGTCCGATCTGCATCGGCTCGGGGGAAGAGGGCCGCCCATAGCGAGGAGGAGCGGTGACCGGGAGGGAGGACTGCGTTGCAGCCGGTGACTCATAAGGGGGCGTGGCGAACGAGCGGGTGCCTCTCTCTCTGCGCCGTTCTCGCAACCGATTGTCCATGTGAATCGCGAGAGAAATAAGATGGTCTAAGTTCGCGGGTTCCTCCCAGGAGGTTAAGCGGTCCTTTAGCTCGCTACTGAGCGCGTTTTGGAAAACCCCCTGCAGCGCCTCCTCGTTCCAGCCGCTCTCAGCAGCGAGGGTCCGGAACTCAACTGCAAAAGAGGCTACGCTGCGTGATCCCTGGCGAAGCTGCAGGAGACGTTGGGAGGCCTCCCTGCCCTGGACCGGATGATCAAAGACCTTCTTCATATCTTCCGTGAAGGCGCCGTAGTTATGACAGACCGCAGACCCACGTTCCCACACCGCCGCGGCCTACGCGAGAGCCTCGCCACTCAGGAACCGATCAGGTAAGCTATCTTTGATCTCTCGGTGGGGTAAGTCTGGGGCTGCATTTCAAAGACAAGGGAACACTGGATAAGGAATGACCGGCAGGATCCTAGATCCCCTCCATAACGTTGGGGGGCTGGGATGATTGGTTCCCGGGGAGAAACCGACGGACTCGGGGTGGGGGCTGGTGGTTCTGGGGGGACGGGGGGCTGAGCGCCGACGGCTAGGGTCAGCTCCCGGAGGGCGGTGGCGATCTCCTGCAAGGCCTGATCGTGTTGGCCCAAGAGAGTCCCTTGGCGGGAGATCATTGCCCTGAACCCCTCTGCATCCGCTGGGTCCATGATGGCCAGTTCGTACTGTTATGTAAGGAGTTTATTGGAGGATCGTTCAGGGAATCAGGCGAGTAGGGGGGTCTGGTACTGGGCAGGCACTCAGGTGGACCAGGGCTAGACAGTGGACGGGTAGTCGGACAGGCGGGGGTCGGCAACAAGGGGGGGAATCGGACAGGCGGGGGGCTCGGCGGCAGGCGGGCAGTCGTACAGGCGATGGGTCGGCAACGGGCTGGTAGTCGGACAGGCAGGGGTCGGCAACGGGCTGGTAGTCGTACAGGCAGGGGTCGGCAACAGGGGCTGGAACAGGCGGGTCGTCAGGCAGGCAGGGGTCGGCAACAGGGGCTGGAACAGGCGGGTCGTCAGGCAGGCAGGGGTCGGCAACAAGGTACTGGAACAGGCGGGTAGTCAAGCTGGGAATTACTAGTAGGTTAGGGAAACAACGAACTGGCGCCAGCTGCTTGACAATCCCCGGCTTAAATAGGAAACGTAGATTGCTGATTGCCAACAGGTGGGTTGCGGGAAGGAGGACAGTTACGACCCGCAGCCACTAGAGGGGAGTGTTGTACCGTGTAGCGGGACGTGGCGTAACATGGAAAAGACCACGGCTCCGTGGAGGGGAACAAAAGCGGAACTAATGAGGGGTAGAGGATACTTATTTTTTACCGTTATACTATTTAGTCCCCGATAGTCGCTTAGCAATTGGGAACAGGTGTGTTTGGGGAAATGAATGGTTAGTGGTGACAAGCGTCCACTAGATGGAGGTGTTGGACCGCGTAGCAGGACGTAGTGTAACAAACATTGCTTAAAAGGTGTCTAGATATATAGAGGGAATGGTTGTATCGGCATACTTGGGGACCTAATCAAAACAATATTAGTACATTTCAAAGCAAAATCCCCAATAATGACAACATAAATCAATTGTTGAATATCCTAGCGATGGTGATTTTTTTACCTACACTGGTGGTCATTCTGTATTCTGCTTGCAGCACAGACCACAACATTGATCACTCCTAGAAAGCAGCAAAGCCAACTGATTACAAAACCATCCCAGATAGACGTATATATCTCAAATAGCTTGGTTAACAATTCTCTTGGACATTCAGTCTATAGCTCATGCTAATCCACGTGAGGGATTTACATGTAGGAGCTCAATTGGTGGTGAATACCAAACCTATTTTGAAGGATTTTGAAGTATAGAGATCTTATGGGTAACACTTTACAATAAGGTACGCAAAAAGTAGGTAGTTACTGAGGAACGAATGAGTAACGAATGATGAACGACCAGGGCCCTAACTGGGGCCCTAACGGGGCCCTAATTGACAGTTACTCAGTAACTACTGAGGTGTTACTGGTAAACAGACTAGGGGACTACTGTATTCGTTACTGAGTAACAAATGATGAACAACCAGGGCCCTAACTGGGGCCCTAACTGGGCCCTAACTGGGCCCTAAGTGACAGTTACTCAGTAACTACTGAGGAATTACTGGTAAACAGACTAGGGGACTACTGTATTCGTTACTGAGTAACTGGCACTTAGGGCCCTGTTAGGGTTCCAGTTAGGGCCCTGGTTGTTTATCGTTACTCAGTAACGAATACAGTAGTCCCCTAGTCTGTTTACCAGTAAGTCCTCAGTAGTTACTGAGTAACTGTCACTTAGGGCCCTGTTAGGGCCCCAGTTGTCGTTTATCATTCGTTACTCATTCGTTCCTCAGTAACTACCCACTTTTTGCGTACCTTATTGTAAAGTGTTACCATATTATGTAATGTTATGTTATGTAATCTGTGTGCATAATGAAAATGACACAATTAGTTGAATTCATAGACTAAATATTAGTATAGTAGTATAGTATACTATAGTTCAGTGGTCTCCAACCTTTTTAAGCCCAAGATCCCTGACCTCCACCTTGGTGAGAGGTAAGATCTACTTATTGAAGGATTGAAAGAAAAAGACAGGCCAGATTGTACTTCCAACTTGACGCCTTTTATTCAGGCTAATTGTATTTGAATTACATGAAATGCTTTGGTCCAGCGTTCAAATTAATGCAACAATGAAAACACTGTAACTAGCATATCAAACTGGCCATAGCTTCACATCAACTTCAATTCTAAGTTATTCAATTTAATTTCAACACAAAAAGAAAACGAATGTGGAATTTGTGGAATCTTCCACTTATATGAGGACAGTATTTTGTTTATGCAGATCATATCAAGTGTTATGCTTATCCACTGAAGCTTCATTCAAGTCACATTAATCAGCATTTTAGAAAATAGAACTGTATTGCTAACAACATTCTCAATGCAATTAGGCCAAGTACAGCTTTATGTCCAACACAAAAAATAAAGGTGTGGCCTATTTCCTTTTGTAATGAGGTAATTATTGTTCATAGAAGGCGCACACACAGACACAGACACACACACACACACACTAGCAGTGAGCAGATCACATGCAGTGTTATGCTTATCCACTCAAGCTTCATGCAAGTTACATAACATCGGCATTTTAGAAAATATATATATAAATAAAATGTATTATTATTAAAATAGAACTGTAATTGTGTTTTAACAAAATTCTCAGTCAGTGTAAATAAGCTCAGTGCAGTTATGTACCATCTTATGCGTCATCACTTTTCACATTGCTATCAGATGTCAAAACTGGCATGTTACTCACCCAGGTTAGTGAGATAGCTGTGACTAAATACTGTCTGTGAGTGCTTTGTAGTTTGGCCCCTAGCTACTGACAGCTAGTCTGAGACAGTCTGTGAGGTGTTTGTCAGTAAGGCGGCTCCTGTACTTTGATTAAATTATATTCATTAATTACATTATGCAAAACATTCACAGTGTGACAAGTCTTTTAGCACTTGTCGATCCACGTCCCCTGACATTTCCTTGACCCTCCTCGCCACTGTATTGGGGCCAAGCTGGACACTGCGGAGCACGGTTTTGATGTCGTCTTTGTTTTTGAAGCCGTTAAAAAACCGTCTCTGCAGTGATGGCCATTGCCTCCTTGAATAAATCGCCATCTGAAAACATCTTCTTGTGTTTAGCCAAAAGGTGACTGATACGGAATGAAACTTCAGTTGCAGCCTTCACCCCCGCTTTCAGCTCAGCAACTTTCCCAGTGCGGATTGTGCTCTTGGCGGGGAAACCGTCTTTGAATGTGTCATGGTCGGTGTTGTGGTGCCGCTCCAGATGTCCTCTTTTAGACAGTGCTAGAGTTTGGTGGCACAGCATACAAACACACTTGTCTTTCAACATGGTGAAAATAAATTCCTCTTCCCATTCCTCATGGAAATTATACATTTTCGAATTCTTTCTCGGAGCCCCCGCCGTGCCAGCTGACAACATTGTCGTCTATCAGCCATCACCTGCTAGTGCCATATATTGTCATTTTGCGACAGTTAATGTGCCAGTATCCTTCTTTGATCTTATTGGTCAATTTAATGTCGCCTCATTTTCGGGATCTACAGGGAATGTTTAAAAGATCTACCAGTCGATCGCGATCGACGGGTTGGCGACCACTGCTATAGTTAATAAAAAATAAACAATAGCATTTCTCTGGGAATGTAGAGGCTGCTGGTATTCAGGTCACTGTGAGTGTGTGTGTGTGTGTGTAACAAAGGCATCCTGAATACAGGCAGGCAGCAGTTTAGGTGCTTGGTCAGTAAGGGAATGAGATGTGTTGAGAATGACCAAATATAGTACACACACCCATGCACACACACACACAAACACACACAATCAATGTATTTAGCTCTACTGTGAGGTCACCTTTTGGTGTGACAATCCTACTGCAGTAAGTTGATACACAACACAACGTGTGTGTGTGTGTGTGTGTGTGTGTCTATATGTGTGTGTGTTGGCTTGTATCAAAAGTTCAACGTTTCAGGGGTATTTATGAATTATAGGGAAACATGGAGGGATGTCTTTCTGGGGGATAAACATCTAGAAACATCTAGCAGAAAATAATCTGTAGATAACATCACCTAACATGAATGTGTGTGTCCTCAGGTGAACAGAGATATTGTGGCTGGCCTGAAGTATGTCCATTTGACATTCAGGAAAGGACTGAGGGGTAAGTTAACTGTTTACTAGGGGTTAACTAATACTAGTAGCTACTAATTATTACTGATATTTTCAATTTCCAATTCTAGGTAGTAAACTACCATGAGTTTAGTTTGATTCGGTATTATCAGATCGATCAGGAAGTTATACAGTGCATGTATTGCATTATATTAGGCCGACATGAAATACTAGCCTGATGGTTACAGCTAGATTAAGGGTTACATTCATTGTTGCTATTATGTAGGACATTAGTGTCTTTATCTTCAAAAATCAAGCTAAAAATGAATTTATTTTAATTGGTATTGGTAGCAGCAAGCGCACGTGAAACCAAGGCTACGCCCTCTGGTCTACAGCACAGGCTCCACACTCCATAGTCCACGGTGCACGTCGTTGTACAAATGCAGTCTATGGCCTCGCTCTTGAAATTGAGAAAACGGTAGTGAAAACGGTAGTTTTCTGTCTAAACAGGCAGGGAACAGTTGTAGAGAGATGTTGACAAGACAACCACCTCCAGAGGTAGTGTACGCTCAATGTAGATTGACATGAGATAAGTTATCGTCTAGACTGAATCTCTCATGGAAGTGTTGTCAAATCAAGTCCTTAGCTCAGATGTCACTGGTCGTCAACCAATATAAAGCAAGGGTGCATCATATGAATATGTGTCTGAAACATTGCCGCGCTATGCCTACTTTTGTGATGATTCGATACATTGACGAGGCGCTATGGCCCCATAGTTTTACATTGCTGCCCATTTCTTGGCTGACGGCTGAAGGACTCTCGCTCAATACTGGACCAATTTCAAAAATTGTTGTCCGCATTAGTCACTGAGACCTAAAATGATGGGAAAATAGGGTCCAGGTTATCCTTTAAACATGATTCATGGCATTAGTCAAAGCAATGTAGTTCAAACCTGAAATGTAGTTCAAAACCTGAAACCTATATGTGTGTGTGCATATCAAGTGGGGATCTCTCGTGCCCCTACGTGTAAACAGGCTGAGGCGGTTGTGAGCGCGTTGTGCGTTTCATGTTAACAGACATTTTTTAATCTAGATACATTTTAAATTCAAAATCATTTGTAGAATGTAGATATTTATAAATGTGTAAACAGGGTGTGTGTGTGTGTGTGTGTGTGTGTGGTTTTAGTGGACAAGGAGGTGTACATGGTTGGCAGCTATGGCCCCCGCGCAGAGGAACACGAGTTCATGACCCCGGTGGAAAAAGCGCCCAAGGGCATGTTGGTCCGTGGCTCTTACCAAATCAAGTCCTGCTTCACTGACGATGACAAGACCAACCACCTGTTCTGGGAGTGGAACCTCCACATCAAGAAGGACTGGAACGACTAGACGAGAGATAGATAGCGCAAACCTTTGTCTCTTCCTTCGTTTTTTGACATTTATTATGTTCCCTCTATTTTGGTTTTTATTTCCTGTTTGCATAGCTCAAATCTGTGAAGGCTGTGACAACCGAAGAGTAGATTATTCGTTCAGTTCATCAATTAAAGGGAAAACATCAACATATCTTGATCTTAACAACCGCCGCCATCTCCTAACATGTAACATAACCTACTGTTATTTCATTGTTTTGTATCTCTAAATCCTCTTTTACTTGAACCCTCCCAATTGTCGCTCAAGGCAGACCTGTGTATTGAGGTCATAGGAAGTGAGTGGAGGTGGCTGGTGCCTCACATGGGAAACCTGGCTGTGTGACTGACTAGGATAAAGAGTCGTACTATTCATATTATTTTGTAATTTGCTGCCCTCTAAAAGTTTATATAAATTGAACTAATAATGAATTTAAAAAATTGTAAACAGAAATCAGTTGTTTGGGAATTGTTTTTAGTGGGTAAGCCAAATTGGTTGAATGGCTACAATGAAAATTGTTAATGTGGGTGTTTTGAATATTTAGTCACTAATGAAGTCCTAAAATGTAACTCCTCTTTAAAATGTATTTGCCGACTCCTCTTGTTCACTATCGTTGCTTCTTGCTCCTCCCTCTGTTTTCTGTCAAGCTGGCTGTACATATTAACTCTAAACAAATATAAACAAATATCTAGGCAACATACTGTATTTGACAGGCTTAGAGGCAGAATTGTTGTTAGAGTAGAGCAGGAACTGGGTTGTTGTAGGTCAAGGTTTTTTTAGAACAGTACTGATCCAAACCTAAAGCACAGAGAAGGTAGACAACACACTGAGATGTAGTGTAGTTCCCCTGCCCCCCCCTACATCATACATTATAAGGAACACGTGTTATGCATATATCACTATCTACTGGAGCTGCACCTGCCTTTAACTTTCTTCTGTGTGGAAGTCCATGGTTCAGTCATGACTCTCCCATTTCCAACGTACAGGTAGTAGGTACAGTAGGCCCTACTAACCCATAGAGTAAGTAACAAACAAGTAACAAAGTTTGAAATGGGTGCATGACTCATATGTTGAGCTCTTTCTTTGAATTAATTTGTTCGGAAAACAGAACTTTCGCTGCTCTTTTTTCTTGCGTGGAGGGCCAGATCATGTCAAAGAAAGGTTACAGTTAAAGTACCTCGCCGATATTGTAGTTGTATCTCATTCATGGAATATTCATGTTTTGTTGCATACTTCTGTTACCATAGGTTTAAAAAGAACTTAGATTTTTATGATCATCTGATTCAATGGTAAATACAAATCATCTTTTGTCCCCCCCCCCCCCCCCCCCCCCCATTCTTTGTAGGCATTACATCTACTAGTTCAAGTGACTTTTGTAATATCATTATTTGTTTTTTTAGGACCTTTTCAAACTGTGAATTTACAACGATGAAAAGGTAAAGAAGAAACCCAAAATTACCTTTTCTCTAAACGGACATCCAATCTGATCTTCACCCTAAAATCAGCATTGTCCCCAAATGTCATGTTTCAGGCTATGTGTATTACATTGTAGAAAGAGTTGCATGGATGTAAATTTTCTTCAGTTAAAAAGAGCAGAAAATTATAAGAAAGAACCCTACTGAATTCCACAGGTATATGAAAGACAAGGTATGAATATAATGACATGTATTCAGTTTAGTAAGGTATTAGTGAATATGTTAGATGGTTCATGATGCTTTAGTCCAACAATTATGGAACTTATCTTAAAAAAGGTTTTCAAAATGATAGAGAATAAATATGGTGTATAAACTTTGGATATGATATTGTCATTGTCACTGATTATGATATTGAGTACTGAAATGCATTTACAATGGTTATCGCTCTAAGAATTATAATTGTTGGCTTGTTGGATGTTGCATGATATACCAAGAGTTTCTTCCTTTTTTCTTACAACTTTCCTAAAATAAAAGTAACATTTATTGTGTTTTAAAATGATTGAAAAAGAACAAAGGATGAACACAAATGAATGTAGACAATGTATCTGTAGGGTCTTTATTTAGCAGAGCGGTGGACGTAAAAAAGAAAACAGCAAAGCTGTCTGACTGTATGACCAACACCCTGCCTGTAACAATCATGCGCTGTGTGAAGAAATGTGTCAAATCTAGTCAAGTATCATGTATCTTTTAATAAAGATTTGAATGCAGAATGGGGACTTGTTTGAGCAAATTTCTCCTGTCATTAAGTGGTCTGTCTGTCTGTCTGCCTGTCTGTCTGTATGTATGTATGTATGTCCATCTGTCTGAGTGTAAGGTAGATCAGGGGCATCATGGGGATTATTTTACATGTGATCAAATAAATATTGTGATTTACTGATTTTGTGCAAAAACCTCTCACTATGATACATTCTTAAATAACAACCAAACTGAATACATAGGCCTTATCTGACTTCTTATGGAAGATCTGCAATATGCCTCCTTTTGTTAACTAGTTGTTAGATGTTAACACATTACGTATGGTAAATCTTGTACTGTAGTGGTAAATGTTAAATCTATGCAAATACTGCAGGCGCAAACACAAGGCCCCCTTTAGTGTGTATTTTGGTGTGTTCCATTTGTTTTGTCTGTTTGATTACATGAATGCAAAAAGGCCTGGCCAATCAATAAAGTCAAAAAACATGCTGACCTATTAAATATTACCATAAATATTTCAGAATATACTGCAACACAAACATACATCTGTTAGTCATTTCAATGTTTTACTATAATTACATTTTATTAAAAGATTATTTAATTTTGTGAATGTGTTTTATTCCACCAAATACCTGTTGCATTGAAAATAAATTTCTGTTCCAAGAAGTTTGAAACTTAAGTACACATGATTAGGAGAAATCCAAACACTGTCTAAATATCGTTATCACGTTCTCAGACCATGTGGTCATATTCTCATATGTATCAGCTAGCCTACTTTGTTAAATATGGAGCCTGTTTTTCTTAGGACAGTGAACATTTTAGTTATGTTACACAGTTTGGATTACAAGTATTTTCAATTCATGTGGTCAGTAATTTAAGTTACAAATAACTTTTGATTTTTGGCTGATCACAAAATTATTGTGGATGATAGTTTCGCTTCAAAACCCATGAATATAACTTTATTGATAAGAGTTTTATCTCTTTGAAGTTATTTTCGAGGTGATTTTCAAGGTCTCTCCACCCTAACCTCACTTCACCTGTTACCTAAGCTGTCCTGGACCCCCACATCACCCCAGCTCACTCTCATATCCCCCCAGCCCACGTCACGGCTACTTTAGCTATACTACCTGCTAAATAAAAGGCTTGACATGAACGCATTGACGATGTCAATGTCAAACCGGTTGTTGCTACCAAAGGCCCCTGGACAAAAAATTGATCTGCTAGTGTACCCTTTAACTGGCAATAAGACTATACATTGGCAGCTGTTCGCCATAGCCTTGCTTTCTTCGTGGAATATTCAGGCAGGTAATTTGTAATTTATATCTCATATTTTCCAATACTACAGTTTTTATTTATTTTTTAAAATATTTTTATTTAAAAATGTTTTATATATTTTTAAGAAGGGAAAACATGTAAATGTATTATATTATATATGATTGAGTGAAAAAAATTACAAGCAAAATACCATTATACTTAAACATATTTAATATTTTTAACTACAATGACAAGATGTAATGAATTAGTGAGCCTGACTTTATTATTGAAATGTTACTATTATCATATTGAAAAATATATATTTGACTTGCTGTCATAGCAGTAGCAATTCAAATCATATGCATTGGTTATTTAGTGCTTACTTTGCCGGGCCAAAACAGGCATGGCTTCCAAACTTGCAAAACTTCCCAACTTGAAATCTTAAACTGTACCTGAGGCAAATTTTTGTTGTAATGATTGAAGTGAATTAGCATAAATATGACCTATGCAACCTATTATTCTGGTCAATACCATGTGAACTAACCCAGTGAACATTTTACGGTTGAAAAGACAGTGATTGAACGCCTTTGACTACCGGTGAAATTATGTTCATAAATTAGATTTTTTTTTTGCCAATGTCTTTTCATAACCGGTTATTCAACAGTAGCATTTAGACCTCATTTCACCCAAATTAGAAACACCCTTATTTTATTTACATCAATTCCAATTAGTCATCTACTAATAACTGGGTGTCAAAACACACCTATACACCTATATAGGTTTGTGTTTATGTTTCTTCCACAATACCGTCTTATGAAATTTCTTCAGCTGGACAATTGACTGCAAAATGATACCAACACCAACTCAAAGTAAGCTACATAATAAAACCATGAAACAGCTACATTACAATATACATATTTATTAATACAAAATACATATCATGTAAAATAACAATTTAGTATGTAATTAAATATGCCAAATATGCAGCAGAAATACAACATTTGTACACAGTAACCTAACAAATTGTTAAAAAATGTAGAAATGTGTAAAATAAAGAACATGTTAAACACTTCCAGTTGACTTGAAGTGCCTGCGTATGTGCACTGGGTACATGCTCTAATGTGCATTATGGGGTGGTTAAGTCGAACTGCCAAGGATGAAATGCTGTGATATAAGCCACCTTTCAAGTTTGTGGCAATACAAAGTGTTAAATTGTTATAATTTAAATAAAACAGAATGTTTTATGTGTTGATATGACGTCTAGCACATAGCCTGATTTCGCCGGGTTATAAAGGGGTTACAATATCAACAGATTGAAACTGGTGAAAAATGGGTGAAAAGAGTTTATAAACCTAACCTAGACACTTTCCCTGATATCAACCACATATCACTCAGTGATAATGTTCACTAAGAATGCTTTACTGCTTAAGCCACTGGTGTAACTAATCAGTACCAGGCCCCAATACACAATGGTGAAACCAAGTACTACCCTCACAAGTGAAAATACAGCCGCTAACACTATGTGCAGTGAGTTCGAGCAGGCCGTAGCAAATCAGAGAGGTATTTTAAGCACAGCAACTTAATGATAATGGCAACAGCGAGGGGAGAGAGAGAGCACACGTCCTTGGTCAATTTTGTGCAGCTTTTTGCCTTTTTCTTTCTCTTTTCATACCAATATTGGATTTATAATCCACCACGATGAGCCCTGATGCGACTGCATTGTCTGCGTTTCCTATTAACACTACTGCTTCCCCCTCTCTCAGGATGCGTGTGATCTACACCTGTGGCCTACTGTTGACCTTGCTGCAGCTTGGGAGCCCTCTCTTTCTGGGGGCCTTCAACATCAAATCATTTGGGGACAAAAAGGCCTCCAACTGTACACTGATGAACATCATAAGCACAGTATACCGATAATTACAGGCTTCTTTGGGGATGTTGCATTTTCTTTTTTAAATACCTTTCTTCCTCTTTCCTTCCCTCTTTTTCTA
The DNA here is from genome assembly GCA_030340625.1 of Merluccius polli. Classification (NCBI taxonomy): domain Eukaryota; kingdom Metazoa; phylum Chordata; class Actinopteri; order Gadiformes; family Merlucciidae; genus Merluccius; species Merluccius polli. The sequence continues at coordinate 224,905 of JAOPHQ010006539.1, forward strand.
CCTGTTCTTTTGAAGACATTGAGGAAGTCAGAAAGACATGGTGTTATATTTCTAAGGGCACTTTCACACAAGGCACCCGGGCCTGGATCCCAGTACACTTGCACTTGACCCCAAAGTCCAGTTTATTTGATTAGTGTGAACACTGTGTACCATACCCAAGTTCGTACCCAAGTCTGTACCCGAGGGGGTGGGGGGCAATCGTACCTAATGTGAAAGCACCCTAAGGGAATACGTTTATTTCGCTAATACCACAGTTACCAACAATTAGATATTAGTTACTTTCATTGATAATGTTATTGTTTTTTTATCGACTTAATCAGCTGATAAAATAAAAACATTTAAAATATTCTTCCGTGGCGCTTTGAGCATATAGTTTTTGCGTAGTCAAGAAAACATATGGTTGATCGTTGTATTTTATCGTTGTTGTTAATGTTGGACTCATAGGTTGGTTAAAAGGCAGAGATGTCCCATTAGGGTAATGAAAAATAATGCACACCTCTTGGAATGTTATTAACCAATCATGATCAAGTATTTAACAATAGTGGTATAAACATGAATAATTACTTCCCTACTCTTTCCACCCTGCGTGTTTGAATCTAAGCAAAGCAACTACAAAACTTTAGAGTCAACCTTGATATTAGCAGAACTTTCCCCTTATAATAAACTGCAATAAGTACTCCTATTTATTGCTTTTTGTGTTTTTGTGGGACTTTTTAGATCGTCCATCGCTATGACATCATTCTCATCCAGGAAGTCAGAGACAGTGATCTGTCTGCAACCAAAATTCTCATGGATCACGTCAACCAGTAAGAGAAACTCATTGATTTAAAAAAAAATTGTAATATAAAAGCATATGCCTCTTTCAAATTCCACCTTTGCCTCTTTTCAAATTCCACCTTTCAAAAGATGCATATGCATCTTTTGAAAGGTGGAATTTCCTTCAGGTAGAAACACACGTTTTTTGCAAAATATTAGCACATAATTTGCTGATTGTATGTGTGTGTGTGTGTGTGTGCATGTGTGTGTGTGTGTAACCTGAAGGGGAGTACCAGGCAAGTACAGCTACATTGTGAGTGAACCTTTGGGACGCAGCACATACAAGGAGAGATACCTTTTCCTGTATAGGTAGGCCTACACAAGAACCACAAACACTTGCTTTCTGTAAAATGCACTAAATCTGTAAATGTTCTGTTAATCTGACCGTGATTAGCATGTATTAGGTGGAATACTCTGGAATTGTTACAATGCTGATGTGTTATTTCTAGGGAGGACACTGTCTCCGTAGTGAAGAACTACACCTATGATGATGGCTGCGAGCCATGTGGTACAGACATCTTCAACAGGGAACCTTTAGTCGTCATGTTCTCTTCCAGAAACAGCGGTATGCCACTGATTGTTGCAGAGTGATGTAAAGTGCGAGAGATTCTGTTGTTTTTCTGGAACTTTTCTGTCCACGTATACTTGATGGGGTTGGGTTTAATCTCATTGGAGTTAATCTTGCATGCCACAGTTTTTTAATGCTAAGGGTTGATCATGCTGCTTTTTCTACTTTGACCAAACACTGATGAGAGGCAGTTTAGTTTTTCACAGCCAATCAAATGGTTCCCTAGGTTCCAGTGTCTAAACTAGTTCTAGACTAGTTTCAATCTTTTAACCTTCATCCAAATACATTTTTTTGCTGACTGACCAAACACTAAAATCGCTTCAAAGTCTTGATTGCAGCTTAATTCTTTGTGGCTGAGCAGGTGGGAAATTTGCCCTGATCCCTCAGCACACCTCACCAGACTGGGCCATCAGAGAGGTGGACGCCCTCTATGATGTGGTGACTGATGTCCGCAACCGCTGGAACACTAATGTGTGTACTCTATTATTGTAGGCTGCACTAAGCACCTAAGCATTGTGCAATGCTCAATCCACTCAATTGCATCCCTATGGCCTAAATTGACCTTTGACCCCTTCTTTACCTTGCCATTGAGCTGCCTTATGTTGCATTCAGATGGATTAGCAAAGATTGCAGATGGTAGACTGCAGAAGGAGATAGGGCCCAAAATTGACATCCTTAAAAAAAGTGTTAAGATAGTTTATGAACTAATTCAATCTATGAACCCTCAATGCTCATTAATGTCTACCCCTTGTCACTGACACCAGAGTGGGAGATCCACTGGGGCCAGATTTTCTGGTCTTGTGGGTGCAGATGACCATTGTTCACAAACAGCACATCACTAGTGCACATGCCTCTCCTATGATAGAGCCTTCAAGTGTAAGTGAACCTCCTGTTTCAGCTCGAATTTGAACACTGAGATTTAAAAAAATGTGTTTTGGGCTGAGAGTTCTAGGAAGCAGGGGGGATGTGTGGGATTGTTGAGCAGTATGAGCATTATAATGAGCCAGTTATGTATAATGAGTTATATATGAAATGTGCCACACACCACAGAAGTACACCCAAGTGTCCGAGAAGCTTAACCCTATCTTGGATGCAGCCAACAACATTAAGACAGCGCACCAAGGGTTTCCCACAAAAAAAAGTTAAGTGGAGGGGGAAGGGCTTCCGAGAACGAGGCAAGCAATAGCGTAGGGCTGTACCCTAAGATTTAAATAGTCGAGTCATCGTTCTGAGTCGACTCAAATGATGTGTTCATATTTATTTTAACACTCAGTAATAAAGTGATCTTCAGTGGGGAACGAATGGGACAATCCATGGTCCAAGTCTAGCGGTGTTAACTAAAAACTGAAACGCAGAAACAATGGCGTTAAAGCGTGGCAAAAAGAGAGGGGATCCCTGGTCAGGTTCCAGCAGTTAACACCACTAGATTCACAGTGACTTGGACCGCTGAGTCTGCCTACCCGCAACTCACTTTTCAGTGTTTGGTGTTCGTTGCTTGAGTGGTACTTGGCTTGGCATGAATTTCCACTAAGCCAATCAGGGTCTTGTAGGCGGGACTTGAAAAACGGAAATCCATGTAACCATAGTGACCAACAAAAAATAACATGGCAACTCCTGTAGCAAAAACTTTGGATTGTGACTTTACGGTATTTCTTTTTAAAGTCTACGGATTCTGCTATTTAAGCTATATCGTGTCAAAAATCAACAACAGAGAGACATTCTGTCACTTGCGGAATCGTTATCCGCTTCATGGTTGGTTTAAGTGGAAGCAACCCCGCCCAGTCTCTGAAAATGAAGAAACGTCACTGAATTATAAATTGAAACAGAAAATAAATTCAGGATGATTATCAGGCCAGGAAAACAGCGGAAGAGAGCAATATTTTGAAAATAAACCCAATAAAAGTCATATCAACTCAAAATTATTGAGATAACACTGTGCGTGAATGTGATAGACAGGCAAGACGGATTCCCCAAACCAATCAAGGAAGAAATTCCCTGGTCTGAAATGAGCAGTAGCAGCCTAAAAGTCTCATACAGAGGAAGGCGCAGTTAACACCAAACAGATATTCTTACAGAGCATTTCACTCATCAATAGCTGGCGGATGGTGATGCCATTTCTTACAGATTGCACTCAAATAATGACTCTTAAATCTTACCTACAGCACCATTACTGATCTACCCTATAGGATATACTGCTCCTGGGCGACTTCAATACAGGTTGCACCTATGTTACGGGCAAAGACTGGGAGAAGATTCGCCTCTTTACCGACAAGAGCTTCCACTGGCTCATCTCAAATGATGCAGACACCACAGTGTCGCATACTAACTGCCCCTATGACAGGTACTAAATAAACACCCACATAATAATGTAATACTGGCTGGTAGCTGATCATTGACAGTGCTCATGTTAAAGACTGATTTCCATTTATTTAAGTATTGAAAGCAATACACTTTATGCATGGACACAACCAGTTATGGAAAAAGTACTCATATCTTAAAAATCCTTCATAGAAATACCATGATCAAAAGTAAAAGTTGAAATAATACTTAATACTTAATAATAGTACTTTCAAGAAGATCAAAACAAAACAAGTCAAATATTTGCTTTGAAATGTAGTGGAGATAATGTCAATTGTAAGTAGCTCAAACATATACTTTTCCTTGTTTTGTGTTTCTGTAGGATTGTGGCCACAACTGACATGCTGAGGAGAGTAGTACATGGCAGTGCTGCTGTCTATAACTACATGGTGGACCTCCACCTCAGCCACAGCATGGTGAGACTTCCCTCACAGTCATTAATAACCAAGCCAGCAGTTATGTAATACCCACAGGGGCGTGTCTAATGTGCTGGCACATGCCCCCCACAAAAATTGTGATCGACTACCCGGAGTTCCACCACTACTCTTCTCTAACAACTTCACTTGCTTCAAGTGTTGTTTTGGAGACTCTTTAAGCTTTCATACTTAGCTTTGGTTATTTACGCTCAGCTGTCTATACTAAGTGTGACCATCTAGTTTTCTGATTTTATGTCATCATTCTTACTAGTTATGATTATTTTACTTTGCGATTTTAACTTTCATGTCAATGACACTGCTGATTCAAAGGCTATGGAATTCTTAGATATTCTGGCCTGTCTTGTTCTTGTGCAACATGTAAAGAGGGCCACCCACAACCATGGGAATACATTACATTTGTTCATTACAAGGGGTATAGAAATAGATATCTCCGATATCACTAACATTCCTGTTTCTGATCATTTCTGTGTATGTCTGCATCAAAACAGTGTAATGAGACTGTTGTAAAGCCAATCTTTTTAGATATAATGAATACTTTTCCTCCATCTAATGCTTGCTCTATTGATTATCTAGTGCATGGTTTTAGTAATAAAGTCTTTTTGACACTGTTGCTCCTCCAAGTATTAAAGAAAGACTAGTAGCCCACGAATTACCTTTGAAAACTGCTACTTTTTGTCAGCTAAAAAAAATTGTCGCAGGGCGAGAGACAGTGGAGGAAACGTAAATTAATGTCCACTTTGACATCTTAAAATTTTACATGAGAATTTACAATAATGCTGTCAGAAAAGAAAAACAAGCCAATTTCATAATTTCTGAAAACAATCACAACCCCAAAGTCCTTTTCTCCACAATCAGCACTCTTTTGAACCCATCTCCGTCTTTCAGTTTAAATGTTCTTAAATGTCAGGAATTTGCAAGTAAAAATTGACACCATTAGATCCAGTATTAAAAATACAGATTCATCTACTGTTTGGGACCTACCGGTGGGTGTGCCTTCACCTATGTCATCCTTTTATATGACAACAGATGATGAAATTGGTGTCATGACCTGAGAATTTCTCAGGTCATGAACTGATTCAAACAATGGCAAACAATGGTTTCACTCGTACTTGTCAGAATGAACATTTTTTGTTAGGTTATGTGACTTTGTGTCACAGGTATTTGACATTGGATACCATGTTCCTAAAGGAAGCATTCTTGGTCTTTTTTCTTTATAGACGCTCCCTCTGGGCATCATAATTAGCCACCATAATGTGAAATATTACTGTTACCCTGATGACACACAACTATATATCTCTGTTTTGCCAGACAACCCCAGTTCTTTAAATGTTCTGTTTATCTGAGAGTTTTTTTGACTCTGATCTTGATTTCATTAGCCGTTTTAACAAGGTCGCAAAAACATAACTTCCATCTGAGAAACATCACCAAAATTAGACAATTTTTAACACAGAACGATGCTGAAATGCTTATACTTGCTTTTGGAGATTAGATTACTGCAACTCTCTTTTTACTGGTCCCCTTAAAAAGTCTTTAAGAAAATTACAGTTAATTCGGAACGCGACAGCCAAGATTTTGACCTCACATTACCCCTCTGCTAGCATCAGGGTGCCGGCTACCTGTAACTTTTAACTTTTTCTTCGCGTTTCAGGATGACAGGGCAAATATTTCAGGTGAAGGATCATTTATAGCTTTAGTTGGATCCATTGTGCACACTGCCTTTTTAATATGGCAGGGTTTATATACACGTCTGACACACCCACCAAACAAGAAAAACTTACCTCAAAGCTGGTTGCATGTTTCACACCGTTTCAAGTAAACATGTCGTTCAACCCAGAAACTGTAGCAAAACTGTGCACACCGTTTTCAGATTGAACGTGCCCCAGGACAATGTGGGAGTGTCTGTGGCATGCTTGATTGACATCTACCTAGCCACGCGTCCTTCAAATAATCTACTACTTACTACGAACCCAATGTATAATATAAACACACCGTCGGAGAAGTATAAAAATGTCTATATTTGCATTGCAATAATAACCAAAAGTAATGAATAAAAAACGGCAAGCTTTGAATCATTGTTCAATTTTACTGTATCCTAAATAAAGTCTCGACATCTGTCCCCACACACTCGCTGAGCTTCAATTCTGTCCACGTTCTCATAATACATCCATAGTCGCTAACAGGAGATTGTGCCAGGTTGCTCTCATGTTCTCAAAAAAACTAGTCTGTTGTGTATTGTTTGCACATGCTGACAAACATTGTAATCATCGTCTTCACCATATAAATGCCAGACCATTTTAGTTGTAATCTTCGTGTGAACCTGTGGTTTGGTTTCGCTCATATTATTTGTCAAACGTCGGTGCTGCACGTATTTAAGATGGAGTGGTATGAATATATAAGATTATTTAAACGCGGAAGCAAAACTGTTTTGTTGTATCTGATTGGTTGGCTCATCGTAATCTATGAACCGATCGGTTCCAGAGTTTGCTGACGTTGGCAAATCCCTTTATACTCCCGCCCAAATTTAACCAGGTATCAGAAAGCATACAAAAAAAGTGACAATGGTTCGTATTTGGAATAAGATGTATTCCTATGACTTGTTTTAATGCTTATTAGATGTATAAACTGGAGCTTATAAACATTTTTCTCCAGTTTTCATTAGATTGACATAGGGTGGGCAGGGCTTATCCCTAGGTGCCCACCCCAGCCCACCCGTGGTCACGCCCCTGCTGGGAGAGCTAGCCTGGCAAGACTAACGTTAGTTTGCTGCGGCTAACTTTATCCTACTTGGTGCAATACCCCCACTTGGACTCTGGAAGGCAGGTGTCTGCCTGATGGACATTGTATACAAAACCAAAGCTGACATTCCTTGCACTGTCCCATGAATAGTGGGGTATTTCATTTTTTTGGTGTATGTATGACCTGTGGGCACTTTTCGCAATACACACAATTAAGTGGCATTTTTTTCTGGCATGTGACAATTTGTATTATATTTAGTTATAATTTCGTATCACGTATTCATGTACATTGTCAATTTGATACTTAAGTAGTTTCAACAACTTTTTAGTAGCTTTAGTTAACCAAACTAGATTTCTCCCTGGGGTAGCTTTGCTGTAGCTCAACTTCCCCAACACTGCCAAATTACATACTTAAAAACAAAACACAGATTTGCCTGGTCAGAGGCTTTAAGTCAATTTTGCTATTTTGCAAAGGCTAGATGTTGTGTTCTGGTCTTCTGGGCCACTGTTACTAAATAAGTCTGGATACAGCACTACATACCTAATTTAATTACTTTTTTAATCTCTTGGGAGGATGAGATAGAGACCTAATGACCAAATACCATTTCTCTGCTTCAGGCGTTAGCCGTGAGCGACCACTACCCAGTGGAGGTGAGGCTGACCGCTCCCACTCCATCTGCCTGAGTACATGCAGCACTGGACAAGATGTACACTTGTTTACAACTGATGGGAGAAAAAGTTGATTTTGCCAGTGAGGAATAACTCATGGAAGATCACAATGCCATGAGTAGCTTGACTTAAATAAAGCTGGATGTAAACTTTATAAAAAGGGCTGCATCTGTCATTTTTGCCTGAAAGAATCTGTCATTTCAGTTGGTATGACAATGTAACCAGGATAATGAGCCTGTAACATTAACATAAGTAAAATTGAATCTCAAGGTCTAAGGGTTATCACACCTAAGGGATGCCCTGGATCGGGGGTAAAGATTATATTATTTAAATCCAATGACCAACACTCAATAACCAATAAATCTTTGGCTGTAAGAAAAATAACTTCACACACACTCAGTTTCTTTCTTTTCAATTATTATTTCACAGTGTCACTTTTTACATCAGTTCACAACTCCACATTTGTTCCTTTTATTTGGAACTTCAAATTTCCCCAAAACAATAACATCAAATAAAATAAAATAAATAAATCTGGCTAGCAAAATAAATATAGCTGCAGCTTTAAGTTTTGTCTGGTTGTGCACAACCCCTCTGTACCTCGGAACCAAATATTTATGCGCAGTCTCTGTCGCTCCCACGCGATGGCCAGGTCCCACCAGCACAGCAGAATCCAAGATGAAGTCTTGACTCGAGTCCTGAGTCCGGTCCGATGTCCACCAATCGCACTCTCTCCTTCTCTCCTCAACAAGCTGGTAGCGGGCTACTGCTCCACCTCCCGTCACACACACCGCAGTTCACGAAGCACATCCACACTATTCCAAAAGAATAATTATTCAGACAATGCTTATAACATCCCCAGGTGTAATAGTAATAATAGTAACTTTCCGTCACTTTTCCGACAGAGCACAAGCCATGTGCTCCCTTTAGCTTTGCAGCCGGCACCGAAGAAAGAAAAAAAAACTACACAATCGCCGATATATTACACTGAATACCTCACGTAAATGCACATTCACACATACTTAATATGAAACTACTGTAAACATGGTAGAAATCCTTTAACATTTTAATGTGCCTTGCAACAATATATATATCACATTCATATTGAACCGATTAGCACGAGCTAGCATTAGCACCGATGTTTGCATATCCTTCTGAGACTCGTAAACTTCTGTTATAAACACATGAAAAATAACAACAGTGAGTTCACAAAGCACAAGCTTACCTATTCCAAAAGAATAATTATTCTATATTAACTTTAGTCACTCCCAAAAATTGATAATCTTGTTAATAGTGCTGTAGGCTCTCTACAATCAACATTAGATTCTATCGCTCCTAGAAAACAGAAAATAATAAAACATAGGAAACTAGCACCGTGGTACAACCAACAAACTCGTCAATTAAAACAAGAAACAAGGAAATCAGAAAGGAAATGGCGCGCTTCCAATTTATTAGAAAATCGCTTAATATGGCAAAATAATCTTAAAAATTATAGAAAGGCCCTCCGTAATGCCAGAGGAGCCTTCTACTCAGCACTAATAGAAGAAAATAAGAACAACCCTAGGTACCTCTTCAGCACTGTAGCCAGGCTGACAGAGAGTCACAGCTCTATTGAGCCATGTATCCCCATCAACTTAAGTAGCAATGACTTCATGAACTTCTTTTATAATAAAATTATTACTATTAGAGAGAAAATTAGTCACCGAATGCCCTCAATAGGTATCGCTGGCTCTCCAACATCAGACACTTTGACTGGTGCAAACTTAGATGTGTATTTGGAGTGTTTCTCTGCTGTCAGTCTTCATCAGTTAACTTCTATAATTTCTTCATCAAAGTCATCAACCTGTCTGTTAGACCCCATCCCAACTAGGCTGCTTAAAGAAATTGTACCCTTAATTGGCACTTCTTTACTGGAAATGATTAATCTTTCTTTATTATCAGGATATGTACCACAGTCCTTTAAAGTAGCTGTAATTAAACCCCTTCTTAAAAAGCCCACTCTTGACCCAGGGGTTTTAGCCAACTATAGACCGATTTCTAATCTCCCCTTTCTGTCTAAAATTCTGGAGAAAGTAGTCGCCAAACAATTGTGTGACTTTCTACACAACAATAGTTTATTCGAGGATTTCCAGTCAGGATTTAGAGTTCATCATAGCACAGAGACAGCTCTGGTTAAAGTTAATAATGACCTTTTGATTGCTTCTGACAATGGACTTGTCTCTGTACTTGTATTATTAGATCTTAGTGCTGCCTTTGACACCATTGATCATAGTATTCTTTTACAGAGACTCGAGCATGAAATTGGCATCAAAGGAACCGCACTAAGCTGGTTTATGTCATATCTATCAGATCGTTCACAGTTTGTACATGTGAATGATGAATCTTCAATAAATACTACAGTTAGTCATGGAGTTCCACAAGGTTCTGTACTTGGACCAATACTATTTACTATATACTGTATATGCTCCCTTTAGGCGATATTATTAGAAATCACTCCATTAACTTTCATTGTTATGCAGATGGTACGCAGTTATATCTATCGATCAAACCCGATGAAATTAATCAATTATCTAAATTACAAACATGTCTTAAAGACATAAAATCCTGGATGAGCTGCAATTTTCTGATGTTAAACTCAGAGAAAACCGAAATTCTTGTACTTGGCCCCAAAAACCTTAGAGACTTAATGTCTACAGATATAGCTACTCTAGATGGCATTACATTGGCCTCTAGCACCACTGTCAGGAATCTTGGAGTTATCTTTGATCAGGATCTGTCATTTAATTCCCACATAAAGCAGACCTCTAGGACTGCCTTTTTTCATTTACGTAATATTACAAAAATCAGACGCATCCTATCAAAGACAGACGCAGAAAAACTAATCCATGCATTTGTTACCTCAAGGCTGGATTACTGCAACTCCTTATTATCAGGTTGTCCTAATAAATCCATTAAGATGCTCCAATTAATTCAAAACGCTGCAGCACGAGTACTGACAGGAACTAGGAAAAGAGATCACATCTCTCCTGTACTAGCTTCTCTGCATTGGCTCCCTGTAAAATTTAGAATAGAATTTAAAATCCTCCTCCTCACCTATAAAGCTCTTCATGGGCAGGCCCCTTCATATCTCAAAGAGCTCATAGTACCCTACTACCCCACTAGAACACTGCGTTCTCTGAATGCAGGGCTACTGGTGGTTCCAATAGTTTCTAAAAGTAGAACCGGAGCCAGAGCCTTCAGTTACCAAGCTCCTCTTCAGTGGAACCAGCTTCCAGTTGTGGTTCGGGAGGCAGACACCCTCTCCACATTTAAGAGTAGGCTTAAGACGTTCCTCTTTGATAAAGCTTATAGTTAGGGCTGGATCAGGTGAGTCCTGAACCATCCCTTAGTTATGCTGCTATAGGCCTAGACTATCGGGGGATTTCCCTTGGTGCACTGAGTCTCTCTCTCTCTCGCTCTCTCGCTCTCTCTCTCTCTCTCTGTGTGCACACATTCATGTCCCATTAATGCATGTTACTAACACTTCTTCCCTGGAGTTCTTGTGTTTTCTCGTCTCGCAGGTTCTCATGGATCCTGGCGGAGCCTCCATGGTCCTGCTTGACTGCCATTGCTAATATCAGTTACCAGTTATATATAGTTACTGTTGATGCCGCTCGCTGTCCCCCATCATTGGTGCTGTCTTCATCATCATGTTCATTAGTGTATTGATGTAGTCTCTCTCTCTCTCTCTCTCTCTCTCTCTCTCTCTCTCTCTCTCTCTCTCTCTCTCTCTCTCTCTCTCTCTCTCTCTCTCTCTCTCTCTCTCTCTCTCTCTCTCTCTCTCTCTCTCTCTCACCCCAACTGGTCAAGGCAGATGACCACCCACCTAGAGCCGAAGGGTCTGTCCAAGGTTTCTGCCTTTTAACAGGCAGTTTTTCCTTGCCCCCGTGCCAAGTGCTTGCTCATGGTGGTACTGTTGGGTCTCTGTAAATGTTATTAGGAGTTTGGTCTAGACCTGCTCCATTTGAAAAGTGCCCTGAGATAACTTCTGTTATGAATTGGCGCTATACAAATAAAATTGAATTGAATTGAATTGAATAATTGTGGTCTTTCTCTCTGAGAAGGCTGTCAAACTGATGGTGATTCAGGCCTCTGGATCGGATGAAATTAACAGTTTGGACGACCACTTTCATGACGTTATCCATCTTTAATGCCTTGCAACACAAAGCCTCCTGATGCAAAATACAGTGAAAAGTCCAAAAATCACGACCTCCATTTGCAGTCTGCACTTTCTCTCTGAACTTTATCACAACACCTGCTTTTTTTCCTGACCATTGAGGGCGCACCATCTGTAGCCATGCTGACAGTGCGGGACCAGTCCACTTTGAGCCTGTCCAGTGCGCCGATGAGTGCGGTAAAAATATCAGCTGCTGTTGTGGTGTCCGTCATTGGCGCCAACTCCAAGAACTCCTCGGTGACAGTCAAAGTGTCATCAACTCCACGGATGAATATTACCAGTTGCGCAACATCAGTAACGTCCGTGCTTTCGTCAATTGCAACTGAAAAAGCAATAAATGACTTTACTCTGCGCTTCAATTGGCTGTCCGAATCCGCCGAAAGATCAGAAATCCTGTCTGCAACTGTATTTCTTGTCAGGCTGATATTTGCAAAAGCCTGGCGCTTTTCAGGGCACACAATCTCCGCAGCCTTCAGCATGCATGTTTTTACAAATTCCCCCTCAATAAATGGCTTTGAAGCCACTGCAATTTCATTAGCTATAATGTAGCTGGCTTTCACTGCAGCATCACTGATTTCTCGGCTACGAGTAAACACAGACTGCTGTTTCTTCAGAACCGCCAATAATTCATTCACCTTCTCTCTTCTCTGTTGTCCTTGAAAGTTGTTGTATTTGTCGGCATGAAGAGTCATAGTAGCGACGAAGGTTATATTCTTTCAGCACTGAAACATGCTGTGAACACACCAAACACAAAGCTTTCCCATTCACTTCCGTGAATAAATAGGAGGATGACCATTTTTCTTGGAAAACTCTGCACTCTGCGTCCGGGTGCATCAGTTGCCCCCTAAAATAGAAATACTTGTCTGATCTTAATGCAGTTTCACACTGATGTTCCTTTTCAACTAGAAAGAGACCCTGTGAAATTTAAAAAAGATCAAACAATCTCTAGGGGTGGCAACATCGTTGTACAATTTGTGCATCTGTATTATACAGAAAATGGGAAGAAAATGGGAAAATCAAGTAGACTGATGACAATACATACAATCTTTTCTTTATTAGCAGGCTTGGAACCTATAGGCTGCAGAGGAACACCTGCTCTGCCATATATCTCCTCAATCTGTGGATACAGCATCTTTGCTATTTGATAGTGAGATTGGCTTCCACTCTCTGTAGTTGATGATGAAAGATATTTCATTGCACGCAGGATCATCCTTAAAGTGGGTAATTTAGTTCTGGGAAGATGCAAGTCATCTGCAGACACTGCAGGTCCTAGACCATACAGTTGTGATGAAGCTCTTGTTTTAGAAGCCATTACCTTCAGACTGCAGAGCTCATGACATGCACCAGTTGGATCTTGTTGAGATTGAGAGTCCTACAACCTTTGAACTGCTCCAAGCCTTTGCCTGGGAGACTCTTACTAACTCACTTAGGACCTCTCTTTCCCTGTCTCTGAGGACTCAACTCATGCAGCACAGTTTGATCTCTCAGCATACTAAGCTGTGTATTAGGATATTAGGCAATTTGATGTCGGCCAGCTTTCTAAATCTCTGCCAGCTGAGTGGTTATCATCAGTTGACTACTGATACTGTTTAATTTTTGGTTATAGTATTTTTCAGAAACACAGTGTTGAATAATATTACAGTTGATATTTTAGTGATACTGAATTACTGATGTTTCAAGCCCAACTTTTGCGAAAAAAAGCACATTTTTGGTCTGTTTTGGCCAATTTCTCAGCCAATTGCAATTTTGTTTCAAAGATAACTAGTTTTGCAGATAGCTGAGTACATTGTCTATTAAAACATACCCATGGCAGCTCTTTAGCCCTAAAATTGTCATGATTATTGGCAGTATGGGAAACGCTGGCGCTATTTTCAATTCATTAATATGGTAAAACTTCAGGCTGATGTTGCCACCCCTAAATATTAATATATGGCAAAAATATTTAACAGGGCACATTTTTGTATGAAAAGGAACACTTTAAAACTGCATTCAATTCTGAGAAAGTTGGGGCAACTGATGCACCATCCACTTTTCTCTTTTTTGACAGACATTTTTGGGGCAATGAGGGTGCCAAAGCTGTAGCCTACTTGTTCAGCCCCAGTATAAACAGTTTGCTTGCTTAACAGAATTGCTATTGCGACACCCACCGGACACACTTAGAACAGCAGTTTCATTCATTGAAAAATTGAAGCTCAATTTTATGCTTTGCAAAATCATCTAGCGGGCCGGATTAAACCTGTTCGCGGGCCTGATGCGGCCCGCGGGCCGTATGTTTGACACCCCTGGGCTAGAGTGTATGAGCCATATTCATGTTGTATTAGGCCATTTAACCTAGGGAAACCCAGGCAGACACAGGGGTTGCTGATTTGAGAAGCAAACAATTTTCGACTGTGCCTAATATGTGCCTAGTATGTGCCTATGTGGTTTTGATGTAGTGAGCAATTCGGTTTGTTGTTTTCGTTACGTGTATTATGAGTTAAAGTTATTGCTGCTGTATGATATGTGAAGAAAAATAAACCTGCGAGATAATTGTAAACATTACTGAACTTTCCGTTTTGCTATGTTCGGAGCGCACTGGGCGCACGTCTAAACTTAAATCCTCCGTATTAGCAACCAGTACTAGACTTTGTTTAGGACTTAGTCAGTACAACCAGAGTTTGAGTATTGCTTCGCACAAACAAGTATCGGCAGCAGGGGTTGCCGTTGGGGTGGGGGGGGGGGGGGGGGGGAGTAGAAGAAAACATTAGGAGGAAAACCGTGAGTTATTTCATTCATTTAGTCTATAATGGAGACATGAAAGCAGATACAAATTGTTGTGATCTTTTTCTCTATTGTCTATTGGGATGGAGCCATCTAACTTTTCTCAAACCCTGGAAGCTTACAGACGTCCGGGAAATAAAGTGACCGAGACAGTGGGTACTGTTTGAAATCACAATGCTTCTGGTGTATTCAGGTCGTTGGAACATATTTATACAGTATCAAAAACATGTATGCACCCCATCAAAGCCCTGTCCAGAATTATGTGTTCAGCACCCCCCCAGATAACAATGTCTGAGTATCAGGAGAAGCAAACAATGTACTGGGTCAAGCAGGCACAAGGCCTACACAAGAGATACTAGTTCATACGGTTTATAATGATAGGAGGAAGGGACAGTTACCAACACACAAATATAATAAAGAATAATACCAAGTACCAGACACAACTCCTAACACAAATTCTTTAGTATATGTTGAGAAAAGTGAGCTGGGTTCAGTGTTTCCCACAGGATTTTGTGAGACTATGGTGGGTGGATCTCGGACCCTCTAGGGGGGTCCGGGGGCATGCTCCCCCGGAAGATTTTTTTTTACATTTTAAAGTTAAATGCATCAATCTGGTGCACTTTGAAAGCAAAATTAAGAGGCTAGATCTATGAAAACCTGTGTGCTCTTGTGAACAATTTAATCATAAACACATTGGTTGTATAGATACGAATGGTGAAAACACAAAATCAACTAGAGCATACATCTGAGCCATCAAAGAAATTAAGCAAACGTGGTTAACTGTGTTGAACTAGTTTATTTTTTAGAAAAGCCAAGATATATGCCCTGATCAACATAATTGTCAAGCGGGATCCAGGGGTATGCTCCCCTGGAAGACAATTTGGATTAGGTTCTGCTGAATTTTGTGGAAATAAATTGACAATATTCAGGCATGAGATGAACAAACCAAATATAAGCCTATATTACAGTAGCATCTTTGTGTAGAGCACCAGAGCTCTTTAGGTAGGCCTGTAATCCATCCCTGCTAATACCTTTCATCATGTAAATATGAGCGTTCCTTCCAGGTGATGTGACCTATTGGCTCAAAATCAGTGCAGGATCATACTTGTTTTGTGAGACACAACTCTTACTTTCTTTTTGTTTCTTCTTTTTTTTTTTTTTTAAATCAAATCTTAACATTCTTCATATTGTTTTAAATAAACGTTTAATAGCCTACATTTAATACCCACGTTTTATTTTGAAAACCGGAAGTTTCCACACGCTGCAGTAAGCTAGCGCTGACTTTCCCAGTTGTCTCAAAGTAATGCCATAAAGTCGGCAATAAGGGCACACTTGAAAATGTTGGAGCGGCTGACTTCACCACGCGGAACCGAGAGACGGCTGGCTGGACCGCAGTCCGGTGCGTGTGGAGGTGCGGCTCCTCCAGCGGAGCGGTTCATGTTAATAGCGGAGTCCGGGAGGGTTCACCTTCACGGCGTAGTTACGAGGGATGTGCGACTATCGTCTTAAACAATAAGTGTTTTTTAAAGTTAGAAAGATATTAGACGTTCAACCGATATTCACGCTCCGAATTACAGCGATCAGACACGGGGAACTAAAGCCGCGATCACCGGTATGAGTCCCGTGTGTCTAGCGGTGTCTACCTGCCCAGGCGTCTACCTGCCCAGGTGTATTGGTCAGTATTTCTGCAGCGATGAGTTAAATCAGGGCTTGTTGCGACCACGGATGTATTCGGTTGGCGATGCTCATGCCTTCTTATTTTTATGTTTTACTTTTTGCTCGACTAATGAAAACGTATTCGACTAAGCCTCCGTCGATCGACTAAGCCGACTATTAGGGGGCAGCCCTAGTTAACTTACAGCACTTTATATGGACCATTATTATATTTTCAATTTATTTACAGAGCAATCCCTGCAAAGTGTTTAGGTAATAACTATAGAAGAGAGGGGGCGTGGCATCACGATGGAGTCAGCCATTACGATGCACGATGTCAGACCACGCGAACCTGGGCCGTGTTCCGATAGCCGTACTACCCGTACTTAGTATACTTAGTTTGAGTACGTAGGGTGTTCCGATTATGATCGCGGCAAAAGAAGTGTACTTGAAAGGACCCGTATGTGTACTCAAAACGGCCAAAATGCTGAGTGTGCTACGGGGTACCAGAGCCCGTCTACGGAGAGTCTGTCCACTCCCTATTAAGTCCCATTGTACCGAATTCTGGTTGCAGTTCCACCAGAGCTCCACTGGGGGCGATCGCCTGTGAGTGCAGAATGAATGGGAGCAGATGGAGCTACACGGCTAAATGTGTCTCTTTCACCTGATTCTCATTGAAAAAACTCCGATTTGATTGTAGTTCTTACAAGTTCAACATAGGTTATAGATCGAAAGTTGAATGAACGAGTACTTATGTCCTTTCGATTTCTTACAGGACGTGTTGTTATTGCCCATAACACGCTAGCATTCTGCTAATGAACGCTGATTGGTCAGTGAAGGACTGATTACGACCAGAGATCTGCTTGATGGCATCTTGGCATCCGAAGCGGGACCAGAATGTTAAGGTGGACAACTTCGCCCAAGTTCTTTTTTTTTTTAACACAGCAACTTCTTTTGGTTGCTGGCACTTTTATCTGCGTATCGTTATGTTTGTACTGCTGTGTTATCGATGCCTTGAGGGGAAAGGGAGAGGCTTGCCGTAAAGCAGTATCTCTGGTCGTAAGATGAGTATGACGTCATTGACATTTTAAAATACTTTTTTAAAGCAAATAAGTGACTCTAAAAAATCTAACACCCAGCAATGTGTAATTTCTTTGCATCCCCTTTCGAAAGCAACATTCAAATTACTAGACAAAAAATAATATCCTGAGAAAAGTGGAGTTTGAGGGGTATAGCTCCATAGACCGCCATTCATTCTGCACTCACCATGTGAGCGCCCTCACATGGAACCAGAGGGGAACTGCAACAGTTCAGAACCAGGAAGTAAACCGAGAGCTGGAACTTCTCTCCTTATTAGACATTCTCTGGGGCCGTGTTCCGATAGCCGTACTACCCGTACTTAGTGTACTTAGTTTGAGTACGTAGGGTGTTCCGATTATGATCGCGGCGAAAAGAAGTGTACTTGAAAGGACCCGTATGTGTACTCAAAAAGGCCAAAATGCTGAGTGTGCTACGGGGTACACTATGCGTACTCAACGGCAGCCATCTTAGCTACGTAGCGGAAGAGGCGGAGCCGCGCTCAGAGAACGTCTAATGGATTCACGTGTTTGGCGGGTGACGCGGCCGCGCAGCTGATGTCATTTCCGTTAAGTGCGCCACAGAGTAACAGCACTAACATCTGAAGCTCTGCGTACCTATTGAGTACGGATAGTGTACTATGTTTAAGTGTACTCACGGAAGTTAGTGTACTCACAGATATCGGAACACGGCCCTGATTTTTTTTTTTTCACAGACACGTCGGTACGCCGGAATTCCGGCGTGGTGGCGGAACGCTATCAGCCCTGCGTTAGTTACAAGGCTCGCGAATCGCGGGGCACTCGTCCGCGACGCCTTGTAAACGTTAAGTTAACTTACGTTGTCAGAGTGTTTGAACTAGTGGATACTGTAAAGTTTGTTAACGTTACTTACCTCAAACGATGTGGTGCCCTGACGTCTCGGATGCTGTCAGGTAACGCTATTCCAGTGCGCGCGCGTGTATATGTATGAGTGTGCGCGCGCCGCGTTCAGCGGGGAGGGGAGGGGCGGAGCGGCTGACTGGGAGTGAGAGATGCTTAAGCAGCGGCGCGAAACACAAGTTACACATCTTAATTGTTATTATGTAAGAATTTTTTTCGGTTCATTCTGAGACTGTGGCGGGACAAATTAGACCATGGCGGGCCGCCACAGTCTAAGTAATTAATGGGAAACACTGACCGGGTTGGTAGCCTGACTGGATCGCCAGGCGAGTCGCGACATGAGGTTTATTCAGGGTAGTATACTCAATGCAAAAACGTAGCATGCAGATATAAGTAGTTTACTTCAGTTGTTCCACCGTCCGCCATTTACACTACTGGGGGTAGCTAATAATTAAACCCACAACCTCAGCATTAGAAGTTGAATGTTTTGATTGCTAAACCAAGTAATTAGTTTAAAATAATTGTCTGAAATCACCAGTAGGCCTAATAGTGGATATTCTTTAGGGATGTGATCAGGTGAGCAAAGAAAGCAGGAAAATATTTTACAACCCATCGCATCACCTTTTTGGAGAGAGGCATAAGCTCCAATGTGGACGCTGAGAAAATGTTGGGATATTAGAACAACCTAGAACCGCAATTTCCTACAATCTAACATGAATTTTCATGAAACTTTAAACACACAGAAAAAATGTATCTCACACCCATTTATAGAATGGGTCTGAGATGTTCCATGTCATATATGGGACGATAAATAGAAAAACATTTTAAAAAAATAAAATATATTTATTATAGGTTATTGTTCGCTTTTTACTCGTGCTGGCCGTTGTTTATGTTCGCTGTTAACAGCCAATTACGCACTTTCAGATCCCCGCTTCCAGCAACACGATTGAACAAATATGAAGCGAAAGAAAAAGAAGCGCCCGGTTCACCCAGATTTGAGCTCGTCTGCGGTCAGACTTCAGATTAGTAATCTAGACTATCATTTGACCAAACAAGTTGGAAACTATAGTCTATGATTGAAAACAAAAAGCAACATAACAGCTGCTTTGTTTTTCTATTTTGTAGGTACAAACAATTGAGTCGCTCTTTGTTTAACTGGTTTAGGTTGAAAAAATGATTGATCCATAATCCGATTAATCCGTAGGCTACATTGATTCACTATTAAAGGATATACCGGTCTGGTACCCCTTTTCCACCAAGGCAGTCAGTCGTGTTTAGATGCCAATATAGGCTCGCAAAGCCAGGAGCAGTAGCCTATTTGTAAAGGAGACTGACCCATCCCATGTTCTGCATGCTGAGTATCTGCCCTCGGAGATCCCTCGCAGATTAAATAGATTTAAAATGTATTTTATCCCCGTGTCAATAAAACGTTTAAATAGCGGCAGGACGGGATTTGTGCAGTTCTTTGCTTTTATTGATGTCTGTTTTTCCTGTTTGTTTATAGGAACCTCGCTGTATGTTTTTTTTTTACTAACATCTTTGTATGCTTTTTGTATGTTTTTGACTTTTACGGCTGCATCATGGGGGAAAACCCAAGCCAAATGTTCCACTTTATGAGACAATAAAGTTAATCTTGAATCTTGAATGTAGTCCGCCATTGTTGTTATTGTGCTTGAAGTTGGTGTAGTGTATTTTCTGTTGCAGGTTGTTCTCCTTATTTCTTTTGTTCATCATATTCACTCATCCTTTACACAAAGAATGCGCTCTAGGAGAAGAACACAGAGGTGTCCTCTTACAACTTAGAGACATATAGATAAACCTAAATGCTAACAGTGTAAATTAAAGGAGACAAACAGACACCCCTAAGTGCTAATTGTTTACGTTAAAAGCTCTCTCCCATGTCCTGGGCCCAGTTTCCCGAAAGCGTCGTTAGCCTAAGTGGTTCGTTAAGTTCGTCGTACGACCATCAGACAGTTTTCACACCGTTTCCCGAAAGCATCGTTGCGTAACGACCGTCGTTAAGACTCTCGTAGCTAACGAGGGCTCCAGCTGTCCTCGTAGCGCGCTACGAGCGTCTTAACACATCCAATACCACTGAATGTCCAGCTGGTGACGCTAAAGTTACGATAGGCTATATAGCTTAGTCTATTAGTCTACTCTATTTATCTATTTATTCTATTAGTCTACTAATAATACTACTTACCATGCTACTTACCATGGTCTGGGTGAATACTCGATTCTGATTGATGTACACCTAGGAAAGACGTTGACGCTATGAAGACGCTATGGCCACGTTGCTTGGCAACGCCTGCATACGGGAGATATTAAATAGTCCGCTCGAAAATAAAAAAAAACCCTCACGATTTTAACTCTAAAACACATCAAAGTATTATTAATTGATTAAATATTAACAGAAATGAATGGACGACGCGGAGGCGTGAACCGCGGAGGACGGTTCTGTTAATGGACACCTCGTCGGGCATGATCCCGCTTATACCGGTCACTTACGAAAGAAAGAAATATTTAATCAATTAATAATACTTGAATGTGTTTTAGAGTTAAAATCGTGAGTTTTTATTTTTACAAGTCGAGCGGACTATTTAATATCTCCCGTATGCAGGCGTTGCCAAGCAACGTGGCCATAGCGTCTTCATAGCGTCAACGTCTTTCGTAGGTGTACTTTTCAACCTACCCCCTCCAGCCAATCAGAATCGAGTATTCACCCAGACCATGGTAGTGTATTTCAGCACCGTGTCAGTGGACAGGTACAAGGCTACGATCGATCGTTAGATCTGTGCACGCGCATTCATGTTAAGAGGAGTTTCGGGAAACGCACGGAAAAAAATAACGATCGTTCGAAAGATGATTCGTAAGATGGCTCGTAAGATGGATCGTACATCGTTATCGGGAAACTGGGCCCTGGGCCTTTGGGGTTATCTTCATAAAATCTAAACGTTATCTGCTAGCCAGGGAGGGCAGTTTATGCCCTCGGAAATGAGCCAAGTATGGTATGGTCTGGCTCAGGCCTATAAGAAGTGTGTGCATTAGAGAGGGGGCAGAGTTTCGGACCCCATTGGGGCATTCGGACTCAGATTCGGAGAAGATTCGGCCACCATTCAGATGCATTGAATGTCATCCCGCTTGTGTTCTCTGTTAAATAAAAAGTTATTTACTCAGACACTTTTGGGAGCGGACCTCCATCATTTCATCATCCACAAACCAGTAGTCTGGCAGCCGAGAAGAATATACTACATTGGCGCTAGCATTTCTGTGAGAACGGAGACGGTGACGTGGCTCTCTAGACTGGGAAAAGCAAACTGGTGCTGAGAAGACCGGTTCAGCACTAGAACCAGCACTAGAACTAGAACCAGCACCAGCCCAGCAATAGTACTAGAACCAGCACCGGCCCAGCAATATATAACCAGCACTAGAACCAGAACCAGCACCGGCCCAGCACTAGAACCAGCACCGGCCCAGCACTAGAACTAGAACCAGCACCGGCCCAGAACTAGAACCAGCACCGGCCCAGAACTAGAACCAGCACCGGCCCAGCACTAGAACCAGAACCAACACCAGCCCAGCACTAGAACCAGAACCAGCACCGGCCAAGCACTAGAACCAGCACCAGCCCAGCACTAGAACTAGAACCAGCACTCGCCCAGCACTAGAACTAGAACCAGCACCGGTCCAGCACTAGAACCAGCACCAGCCCAGCACTAGAACCAGCACCGGCCCAGCACTAGGTTCGCGTTGGTGGAAAAGGGGGTGATCAAACCTGTCTATGGATCAAACTATTGCAACCGTCTCTCCTGGCTTCACTGAAACATTCGTTTCCATCTTTTGGAATCAATGCCGTCGCATGCAAAGTTTCAAGCTAGGAATCAAGGATATAGGGGCAATGAGTTGTCTACAGTTTGTGGACAAAGACAACTGTGAATTGCCAATCATCCGTACCTCATGATGAAGACCAGCAGAGATATTGCTATTGTTTACATTCATGGCAGGCGCGCTCACGCTAAATGCTCATAGGTAAAACAAAGTATGGTAAATTTGGCAAATATTGGTAACGGATGTTTTAGAGAGACGGTTACGACAGTTTGATCACCCAGACCGGTATATTCTTATATAGCCTTTCTTCTACCCAACCAGAAACCACTAAAAAAATGACTGCTTTCCGGCACTTCAACTTCACCGAATATTAATTTGCACAAATACTTGTTTGACTCACAAGATATTCAGCTGATATCTCTCCCCCCCCCCCCGACACACACCATTTTTATTACGGATCTATATGGGTCTTTATTTTCGGTCAGAAAAAAACCTAATTCCGGATAAATCCAGACGAATCACACGGCAACAAACATGGCTGTATTTACACAAGAGAAATATCTGGATCCTACAAGTTTTAGAATTTAAAGTGCGTCTAGATTAAGAAAATAATGTTTACACGAAAGGCAGCTGTCTACACACTAGAGAACTTGCACATGTCCAGTAGAGCGAGCTCCGATACTGTATATATAAACTTGTACTTAATGATGCCAATACATTACACTTTGGATAATGCCTGCGAGTCATGTTTAATAATTGAAATCCAAGGTCTAGGACTCGTAGAATTGTTAGAAAGGTTTGCACAACACAGGGTTTCAACCACATATTGGTGGCGACCAGTGATGTGAGCTAAGCATATGACTTGGCAACGCTTCCACAAGAGATTCGGTCTAGATGAGTCAATCTAGATTGAATGTAGCATACACCTAGGCTGGCTGCCAGCCCTCGCAAGAAAATGATTTCTCTTGCGAAAGGGAAAACCTTGCAAGAGAGTAAACCAGGCTAGCCTTCAGGTGGTTTTGACAACGGTTGTCTACATCTCTCCTTGCATCGCAATCTCACAACTGTTTTCAATTTGTGAAGAGATTCAAAACGCTTGTGTAAACAATGCCATTGATGGAGTTACAATAGACCGTTTAGTTAGATATAAATGTTTAACAATGGTGACACATGAACATATGAAAAAATAGAGTAGAACATGCATCATTTAATTTATAGGTTTAATTTCTTGTTAATTTCATCCAAAATGATGGCTTAGCAGGACATCAATGAAAAACAAACCTTTTTCATTCATCTTATACAGTAAAAATTGACACTCAAACTGTGATTAAGAAGTCTTTCAATGTTCTCTAGTTTTAGCCCTTTCTGTTTTTAAGCATCTTCAAGTACATGCCGAGGGACCTCTGGACAGAGTCTTTGGTGATGAAGCTGACAAAGTTGTGGATGTCTGCCTCCCTGTTGGACAGCAGCTTGTCAATGGTGGGCTTCCTCATCATTGATTTGGTCACCTGCCTGGCGTGCTCTGAAAAACAAAAACAAGGAATGAAAAAAGGGGAGGTCCCAACTATGAGGCCTGTGATAAAGGACTGTCAGGGGCAGTGATATAGGCCTTGTTTACACCAGCATTTCGAATCTTTCTTCAAATCACAAACTGAAAACCATTGTGAGATTGCGATGCAAAGAGGGATGTTTTCTCAGAACAAGCGGAAACGGTTGTACGAGAGCTCTAGACAACTGTCAAAACCACCTCTGTGCTCAATGCTAAGCACCAAATGTACAAAAAAACTACTACATTTCTCAAAAATGACTCAAATGTTGTATTTTTCATTACACTAAACTGAAGAGTCTGGCAAATATATAAACTAGGGCTGTCAAACGATTACAAATTTTAATCTAATTAATCACAAGGTTTCTTGAATTAAAATATGACTGAAAAATTGTTCTCTGTACTGTTCTCAGAACAGAAAGATAAATGACAAGAAGTGGATATTACATTTGTTTTTTATTAACGACAAATCCAGAAAAAATAATTGAATTAACTCTCACTTTCACACAATTACATATGGCCCTTTTACTTATTCATCTTTTAGCCAGTTGCAAACTAACTTGTTGACATGTTCTGAATGTAAAGCGGACCGTTTCTTCTGCACAATATGGCCTGCGACTGAACTACATGAGGCTACATCCACACTACTACGTTTTCGTTTTAAACCGCGTGTGTACGCGGTTTAATACATCCACACTACTACGAAAACGTAGTAGTGTGGATGTAGCCTGAGAAAAGTCGTTCGTATGGAACCGTGGATGCAGGAGTCGTTAGATATTTGCGGGCAAGCAGGGTCCGCAAATATTTTGTTTATACTCCAACTGTCCATCCAGAGGGCCGACCGGTTCGTCGGACTCCTCCATCTCGCTCGTGTCAGCAATGCTGTTTAAGTGCAAAACACACTGCCACCGCAGCGCGTCTATGTGTGTCAAGTGCCGGCTGTTTTGACAAACGCCGTTCGGCGGCGGTGTGTTTTGGACTTTACGCGACGAGGAATGAACGCCCCGGGGGTTGAATTGTGGGTAAAACAGGGTGGGAATGCGTTAATGCGTTAAAAAAAATATCGCTGTTAATTCCAGAAATTAATCATCTCGCGTTAACGCGTTAATTTTGACAGCCCTAATATAAACTATACAAGGAAAATTAGATTGTTCATCATGGAAGCATGGCCAAAGGCAGAGTGTGAAATGTAATCTGGGATCCAGCAGTCCTACTATGTTATAGCAGAACTTCTGGGGGGAGACGGCACAGAGCCTGGGCTAGAAACCAACAACTGCAATGGGCTGAGTTACCCTTTGTTTCCCGTTTCATTACGAGATAGTCTACCGAAGAAATATTAGTAGTAATTTGCGTGAGTGGATGAAGCTTTCAGAAGGCGATTTTAATAAGTGTATTTCTAAAGTGGCCTGTCTACACAGTGTTGATTTGACTTTTTTACAGTTTACTACTGCTGGCCGAGTTTGTGTTTGCCAATTACGCGCTTACAGATCCCCACCTCTAGCAACATGATTGGTCGAAACAAATATGAAGCAAAAGAAAGAGAAATGCCCCGTTCACCCAGAGCTCGTCTGCCATCAGACTTCAGATATCAATCTTAAGTCTGATTTGTAGGGGTGACCCCGAATATTCGACTATTCGACGATTCGATCGAAGGATTCAACTGCCAATCTCATAGTCGAATCGTCGGCAAAACACAGGATCATTCCATTCGGGCTATAGGCAGTGCTGAATGTCTGATTTTACATATAGTTTCTTTCTCCCAATAAATCATGATATATAGCCTATTTTTGTATAAATATCAAGTGCAAAACACTGCCAGCGCAGCGCCGCGGCGCGTCTATGACACAAGTGCCGCCCCTAGCACTCATAGGAAGCGTTGCGCTGCAGCATGTCAGCAGGAATATAGTCGTCTCCGGAGCAGAAGAAAAACAAAAGAAAAGAAAAAAGCGCCTTTTCGGCGGCACTTCACGCGCGGCGACGTTGTGAAATAGGACAGTGGCGTGAAATGTAGCGGGGCGGCGCGTTGTTGCCGCCGCCGGGGTGGGGGTGTACATAGAAAATAATAGGGGCGGCTGTTTAGTCCAAAACACACCGCCAATGTCGCAAATGAGAATATGGATCAACATGGACGTCGTTAGACCTGGGCATTCGAGGCTATAGCCCTGGATCTTTTGGGAATAGCCCCGGATCTCTGTGCCGTGCCCCCCTGGTCGGTCGTCGGTCCGGGCTGTATTGTGATCGCGCGCGCCCCCCCCCCCGCACACACACACACACCGGGCGGTCCGGGGTGTGTGACGATCGCGCACCCCCCCCCCCCCCCCCCGTCGGAGAAAATTGCTACAGCACCGGATCATTTCAATTGCTAGCGATGTCCATGTGGATCAATGAGCAAAAAAAAAGAAAACAACATGAGTCGACGATCAGTCGACTATAGGCAAGACTTGACGAATCAGATTCGACTATGTAAATTCTTAGTCGGGGACAACCCTACTGATTTGTGAGAGTAGGCGAAATGTAACACAAACTATGTTACATTTAATACAAATGTATGAATAAGAACCTATGGATGAACACACCAACTGAAGTTAACATTTGAGTGGGGATATTAATAAATAATCAAGAATATATTATTTAACAACCACAATGCTTAGCCCAACACAAGAGAGCGCAATTTCACATTCACCATTCGGGTCATAGCCTGCCTTAGAGAGAAGGTAGTTAGGAAGTGTTGGGGTAACGTGTTGTTACCTTTAGCATTAACAACCTCTGTATAGAGTTGCAAGAACAAATATTAAAGGCAGATCTTGAGTTTTGTTTCATTGTACACAAGGGGCTGTTTGCTGTAAAGGCCCTGACACACCGGGCTGACGGTCGGCTGTTGGCGAGAGTCGGACCGTCGGTGAGCGTCTGTGGCCCTAGTTTTTGCGGTGTGTCCCGCAGTAGTCGCCCTCGTCTGCGGCTTTTCCGGCCGATTCAGCATGTTGAACCGGGGACGGAGGCCGCCGGTGAGAGAAATCACTCTGATTGGCTGTTCAGCTTAAGTGAATCAGCACACGAGAAGAGAAACGGAAGTTAGCAAAGCAGCAAACGACTTTCGTCAAGAGGGCACGCACAAAAGATCTTCTCATTTTTCAACGCCAGTGCCATCTGCAACTTTGTTTCATGTTTGTATATATCCGCAGTCCTAGGTCTTCCAGTGTCCCTTTTTGAATGACGAATACAGACTACCGCCACCTGCTGGTATGGAGAGTTATTTCCTCTCACGCAGGCGCAGAACGTACGTGCTAGTTGGCCGTCGGCTGTAGTCTTTGTGGTGTGTTCAAGTGCAACTTTTTGGCTAAGACACAGGCGACGTGAAGCAACGGAAAACAGTCGGCCTTCATCGCCGCTAGTTCTTTGACGTCGGTTTGGTGTGTCAGGGCTTTAAAGGTTGTCAGTGCTGTGGCGGTCACATTCGCCATCTAGTGGTCATTTCTAATATGATGTTTTAGTTTGTTTGGCAGGACAGTGGTTGCTCTCTGCAAGCCTATGTCCAATAGTGGACAGTCAACTCAGCTACTGTATTTTGGTAAAATTATTATACATATAAATTATTATAAGTAATACACATGCTTCTTCCAACCAAAAGTAATATTGTAACATAACTCTGAAATGGCAGCAATAACTTGATATACTACCATTTGAAAACAACTAATAATAATAGTATTAATTAATTCCCCCTTAGAAATGCAGATTGTAATCTGATCTCATACCGTCAATGGCCAGCCACTTGCCCATGGTATGTGTGGCTGTGTTTACAACCTGGTCTTCTGATACCAGTTTATCCACCAGTCCAATGTTCAGGGCCTCTGGAGCAGAGTAGAGCAGACCTAGTCCCAATGCCATTTCTGTGGTTCGATGCCCAACTGTGTTCGCCATTGTGTCTTTAAACCTGTGGGACAATAAGGGCAATTTATTTAAATGTCGGCGAGTGTCAATTTACATTTTCTGCATGAAGGAATTATATGCTTTAATGTAAAAAAAGTAGGCATTAAAGCTAAAGTGGGGGACTTTTATCTCCCCCTTCTGGCAGTGAAAGTAATTACAAAAACCCTGTTGACGCGCTTACGTCAAAGCCGCAGCTTACTCCATCGTGGCTGTAAAAGAGTGGATAGGTTTTTTTGAGTGTCACACAACCCCTGCGATACAACTCGTTTCAATATCAGAATTTTATCCATTTAGTCTGAAAACATTTGGAAAGTCTAGACAGGCCACGCGATTCAATTATTTTATTCACATTGAAGTTAGCAGAGGGCTAACCGGAAGTTGGCTGGCTCGGCCAGTGGAAGACTCTAGTGTGCATGCTCTGCCCATAGAGCATGCACAAGTGTGTATTCATCCGACCAGTGTAGGAAAGTTGCCACAGACACCAGATTTATAAACTCTGTATACTGTGAAACAGAGAGATTTATCTGGCAGTGATGAGCTCATTCAGCATTTTGTAAACTTTTGTTTGGCAAGGGCTTGAATGTAACAGACGTTCATTTATATATAAAAGTCCCGCCAGCCAGCTTTACAATAAATGAAAGTAGGGATGTCCCGATCCCGATCCCCGGATCGGGCCCGATACAGGGTTTTTAAGGTCAATCGGGATCGGCCGATCTAATTCAATTGCATGGCCGATCCATATTTTATATTTTATTTATATATATATTATATATATATTTATATTTTATATATACATACATATATATATATATATATATATTCCATTGTTACGTTTGTTTGTCGTTGTTGTCCTATACACGAATCCGGCGAAACTACCGGAAGTAAGCGGGCGCCATAACTACTTTTATAATGTCGAGTGGGAAAACATGTTCCGTTTTCAATTGTTTCAATAGCAGCAATAACATTTCCAGTTGGAAGAAAAAACAATGTGAGATACACAAAATACCCCAGGGTAGCCCTCTCGGACACACACGCTAGCTTTTACCGCTGTTTTTTTTTTTAAATCAGCACTTCCAGACCGTCACCGGGGCTTCAGAGTAATGTGGCCGAGGAGAGTAGCCCTCTCCCGGACACACACGCTAGCTTTTACCGCTGTTTTAAAAAAAAATGTATTTATTAATCCGCACTTCCAGACCGTCACCGGGGCTTCAGAGTAATGTGTCCGAGGAGAGCAGCCCTCTCCCGGACACGCTAGCTTTTACCGCTGTTTTTTTTTTTTTTTTTAATCCACACTTCCAGACTCTGTGACCGGGGCTTCAGAGTAATGTGTCCGCGCTATGGAATGCCATCCTGTCATTACATCGCTGAAAAAGGCATCTATTTATTATTCTATTTCTTAATGTACAGGAAATTAAATGTTGTTTGCCAACACAAAAAGTGATATCGGAAATCTGTATCGGAAAACCAGTATCGGGAAATATCGGGATCGGATCGGGAGCAATATGTAAATCCAATCCAATCCAATCCAACTTTATTTGTTAAGCACCTTTAACACAACAAATGTTGACCAAAGTGCTGTACAGGAGAAAAGCTACACAATAAAAAGCAATGACAATAAGAAATTTAAAACAAGGAGACAAAGTCGACATTCTACTGGGTGCCAAAGGCCAAGTAGAAGAGATGGGTTTTAAGAAGGGATTTAAAAACAGACAGGGAAGAGGCCTGTTTAATGTGCTGCGGCAGAAAATTCCACAATTTAGGAGCCGACAGCAAAGGCACGGTCCCCTCTGAGCTTCCGCTTAGTTTTAGGCACACTCAGGAGCAGCTGATCGGATGACCTGAGAGACCGGGCGGGTGTATGAGGGTGTAGAAGCTCAGAGAGGTAGGGCGGGGCAAGACCATTTAGGGATTTAAAAGCAAATAAAATAATTTTAAAATGGATCCTAAAAGGAATAGGCAGCCAGTGGAGTGAGGCTAAAATGGGGGAAATGTGTTCGTGTTTACGTGTGCCAGTTAAAAGACGTGCAGCTGCATTTTGTACCATCTGGAGACGGGCAATGGAGGACCCACTAACCCCCACATACAATGCATTGCAGTAATCCAGCCGAGTGGTAACAAAGGCGTGGATTACTGT
The DNA here is from genome assembly GCA_030340625.1 of Merluccius polli. NCBI lineage: Eukaryota > Metazoa > Chordata > Actinopteri > Gadiformes > Merlucciidae > Merluccius > Merluccius polli. The sequence goes on from JAOPHQ010006539.1 coordinate 254,504, forward strand.
CTCAAAGTGCTGCCTTGATAGAATTGGCTTTATTTTGGCCAGCTGTCTCAAATGGAAAAAGCTAGATTTAACAACAGCCTTGATCTGACTGTTGAGCTTAAGTTCCGGGTCCACTTTCACCCCTAGGTCTGTGATGCTCGGTTTGACATACTGGGCCAAGGAACCCAGATCTACAGGGGGGGGGGTCCCAGTGGTGCCACCAAAAACCATCACTTCCGTCTTTCTGTCATTGAAATTTAAAAAGTTCATAGCCATCCAGGCCTTTATATCCTCGAGACACTTAAGTAGCAGCCTGACATCGTAGCCATCTTTCTTTTTAAGAGGCACATAAATCTGACTGTCATCTGCATTAGGGCTGAACGATATGGACAAAATTTCATATCTCGATATTCATGCCAGATATCTCGATATCGATACGATATGATATGAATATGGGTTCGGTGAAAACCAAGCATTTTTCAGAAAAATAAAAACATAATGCAAAAGAATGTGGAAAGTGCAGTTTTATTTATAAAAACTCACTGCCAGTCATGAGCCGTTATTTTTCTATAGGCTATATTAAAATTCCCGTTGGTAGAAAATATAAAATGCAGCATGTTTTTATCAATGAAATCTTTATTCCAACAATAATGTATAGGCCAACAATAATACAAGACAGTTAACTTGAAGACCTACAACTGTTTAACAGTTTTAAAATAATAAATAGGCCTACAGGCATTATAGGTTAACTTATAGGACTATGCGGCGCTCGTAAAAGCCGAACAATGCGCCTACATGCGCTCTTAAAGGTTTGGAAACGATCCAACAAGACTACATCTGTATTCCAATTACAATAAGTAGCCTACTTATCAGCCAACAATAATCAAACAAGGCAGTAAAAGTGGGCATTGAACTGTATAACTGTTTTGAAAAAAAAGGGGAAAAAGGCCGACATGTGCCGATACAATATGCAGCCGGCGCTCGGAAAAGGCTCGCGACAAAAAGATGAGCCACACATTTAGAAACAATTGCATGAACTATCTAAAAGCAATACCTTGGTCAGAAAACATATATGAGGCTGAACGTTTTGCTAAAATGTCAGTTATGGAAATATTGAAAATGTTGGAGCGGCTGGCTTGACCACGCGAACCGAGAGACGGCTGTCTTGACCGCAGTACGCGATCGGTCATTAATCAATAATCGTATTTACCCGTATAACTGCACACAACTTTATTTAAAAGCAAGCAAATGGAAAACATGTGTGTTGGTATTGTGGTGTCTGGCTCCTCCGGCGGAGCGGTTCATGTTAGGAGTCCGGGAGGGTTCACCTTCACGGCGTAGTTACGAGGGATGTGCGACTATCGTTTTAAAAAATACTAAAGTGTTTTTTAAAGTTAGAAAGATATTAGATATTCAACCGATATTCACGCTCCGAATTACAGCGATCAGACACGGGGAACTAAAGCCGCGATCACCGGGCACCGCTTCAAGACTCACAGCAACACAACGTCCTTTTGATCGATCCGGGGGGGGACTCCGGGTCCTGGGAGGGTGACCCGGGTCCACCGTGGAGACGGCGCAAAAGATTGAGTTTGACTGGGTTGTGGTGTCCGTCCCCGCTGGGGGGTGGGGGTGGTAGTGGTCGTTGTGGTAGTCGGAACCGGCGAGGGAGGACGGTTCCGCACTCGCCGGTTCCGAGCGCGAAAAATGAGATCGGGACATCCCTAAATGAAAGGGCTAAAAATTGAAAGAAATCATTCAAATGCTGATCAATAGATGATCGTCTTTCAACACCACATGCAACAACTTCTGTCATTTTTTTGTGTCAGAATTTCCTACCAATTTCCTACCAATCATGTCATAATTTCCTACCAGTAAGGTGCTACGATGCCAAGCAGCGTCTCATTGAGGCCAATGCTGTAACGGGGGTTGTCGGCCATGATCCTATAATCACAAGCGATGGATATCAAGCAGCCTCCTGCAGGACTGGAACCCTGAGTGGAGAGAAAGATGAGAGGTGATAAACAATATCACAAAACGCACAGTATTAACTAGTGCTTTGGTGTGACTCTCCTATCATGATATTAAAATGATGAGCAATGTGGACCTCTTCTTCCACTAGACCATTTTGTCTGTAATAATTTGTGGTTAAAGATATTTAGTTTATTATGATTATGATGCCCCTGTTAAATAGATGCTCCTAGGCATGGCTTGGTAAAGACAGAACCGAGAAACACAGCTTTTTTGACTGGTAGTGAACAGAATAAAACGATCAACGATAGAACCAAAGCATATTTAGGGTCATTTGATTGTTTTTTGTAAGCCGTTTTCTCAACAAGTAAAGCCCAGTGTTCCCCTACATGCATACATGCAATCCAATCCGCTGGATTACTAGCACCACTGCAATCAGCCATGCAAAACAAATCACACTTTTGTTTTTTATAATTAGAAATGATGTTGGGTGCCCCAAATGCCATTTGTTTTATTCAAAAACATATCACAGGTGCCCCTACTGCACCATTTCAATTCATTACATTGTCTTTATAGTTGGAGAAATATTGTGAACAAATACTGTTCTGCTATAGAAGAATAAAAAACGCATGATACTGTAGGTGGCATTAGCTCAAGAATGGATTTAGACTAAATGTAGGAAGCATAAAGAGCAAAACAACAAGTTACTTAATAATAAAAAGTAGCCTACATAGTTGATTGTGTAGAACAGATGCAAACCCAGACGGGATGGCTACAAATCGCAGACTGAAAACTGTATTTGCTCCAACATTAATGCCTCAAAAATGTGGCTTAAACACATGGTGTGCTCGCATGCCATTTCTTGTTATGTTATACCATTGTATGAGACTCTGTTGGAATGCACCAGAGCCCTACTGGAATCAGCACCGTGCACATGCAGATCAGCATCACGCAGATCATTAGCACCGTGCCCCACACATACTTCAGCACTGCTGCTGGAAAAAAGAAAATCGAAAAGCGATTTTTATTTTTTTAACGCTCCGCATCAGACTGATTGTTTTTGGAGGATCTAACTGTGTAGTGCACATTCGAATAGAAGAACTGAAGGTGTGTTTACACATACTGCCCTCATTTACACTGCATTAAAACTGAATGAAAGACATTTAGTTGAATAATGTAGCCCACACTATAACAAATCTATCTTCATCTAACCTCCTGTGCACATTAACCACCAACCACAGCACCCTTATACCACATCTTCTGATAATCATGAAGACGTACGTACAGTGTTTCCCATTAATTACTTAGACTGTGGCGGCCCGCCATGGTCTAATTTGTCCCGCCACAGTCTCAGAATGACCGCGGTGAAGTTAGTTTTAGGTTGGATATTCGACGGACATTCAGTCCAGTTCCAGCCACGACTTCACGGAGGTTTGCCTGGCAATAGCAGCAGGAGAACGGTTAGCGCACCTCGCAGAGCCTCGCGGTGAATCGCTGGAAACTGATTTAGGGACCGTCAATAAATTACTTCACGTAAATATATCAATACAAAATACTTGCAGTTTTTTCAATAGTTTCCATGTCATGTGACCCAGTGACTCCAAACCAGTATCTAATTGTATTATTAAACCCGAAGAATAAGACACACCACTTGTTATGGTATTTTATTGCTTCCTCTATTTTATATGAATATTAATATGCAGAAATTATCTTTTTCTTTCAATAGCTTCTGTCATGTGACCCAGTGACTCCAAACCAGTATCCAATTGTAAAAGTAAACCCTAAGAATAAGACACACCACTTTTAATGGTATTTTAGTGCTTCCTCTATTTTATATGAATATTAATATGCAGGAATTATCATATTTCTTTCAATAGCTTCCATGCCATGTGACCCAGTGACTCCAAACCAGTATCCAATTGTAAAAGTAAACCCTAAGAATAAGACACACCACTTTGTATTGTATTTTAGTGCTTCCTCTATTTTATATGAATATTAATATTCAGAAATTATACTGTTCTTTCAATAGCTTCCATGCCATGTGACCCAGTGACTCCAAACCAGTATATATATATATATATATATATATATATATATATATATATATATATATATATATATATATATATATATAAAATAGAGGAAGCACTAAAATACCATGAAAAGTGGTGTGTCTTATTCTTAGGGTTTACTTTTACAATTGGATACCGGTTTGGAGTCACTGGGTCACATGGCATGGAAGCTATTGAAAGAACAGTATCATTTCTGAATATTAATATTCATATAAAATAGAGGAAGCACTAAAATACCATGAAAAGTGGTGTGTCTTATTCTTAGGGTTTACTTTTACAATTGGATACCGGTTTGGAGTCACTGGGTCACATGGCATGGAAGCTATTGAAAGAACAGTATCATTTCTGAATATTAATATTAATATAAAATAGAAGAAGCACTAAAATACCATGAAAAGTGGTGTGTCTTATTCTTAGGGTTTACTTTTACAATTGGATACTGGTTTGGAGTCACTGGGTCACATGCAGTGTTGGGCAAGTTACTTCAAATATGTAATTCATTACTTATTACTTATTACTGTCATTTCAAAGTAATTCGTTACATTACAATATTACTGTCTTTGAATTGTAAGGCATTACACTACTTTTGCATTACTTTTACATTACTTTCATCAAAATAACTGGAAATATGGATTTGGCGTTCTCAATAGATCTTATTGCGTTCAATGCAGCTCATTAAGACATCCAGTAGGAGGTGATGTGGTATGGCATAATGAGTGAGCTAGGCTTAAGGCTAACCACAGTACAATATACATCTACATTCGGGAGTCCCGAATGTAGAGTCCAACTCCGCTGCTGCAGTCATCTTGTCCTCGATCGATAGTTCTCTAGTAGAAGTCTAACAGGAAGTAAACATTTGCGCGGATTTTTTTCTCCTCTGCTAATCTCGCGGTGTTTGTATAAAAACAACACACCACTTAATTTCGGGTTTAAAATGCATTGTAACGTGCGTTACTGAGATTTGTACCGAGTAAAATATTACCAATTATATTTTTGTAATGCCTTACATTACCACGTTACAGCAAAAAGTAATGCGTTACAGTAATGCATTACTTTTGTAACTCGTTACTCCCAACACTGGTCACATGGCATGGAAGCTATTGAATGAACAGTATCATTTCTGAATATTAATATTCATATAAAATAGAGGAACCACTAAAATACAATACAAAGTGGTGTGTCTTATTCTTAGGGTTTACTTTTACAATTGGATACTGGTTTGGAGTCACTGGGTCACATGGCATGGAAGCTATTGAAAGAACAGTATCATTTCTGAATATTAATATTCATATAAAATAGAAGAAGCACTAAATACCATGAAAAGTGGTGTGTTTTATTCTTATGGTTTACTTTTACAATTGGATACTGGTTTGGAGTCACTGGGTCACATGGCATGGAAGCTATTGAAAGAACAGTATCATTTCTGAATATTAATATTCATATAAAATAGAAGAAGCACTAAATACCATGAAAAGTGGTGTGTCTTATTCTTATGGTTTACTTTTACAACTGGATACTGGTTTGGAATCACTGGGTCACATGGCATGGAAGCTATTGAAAGAAATATGATAATTCCTGCATATTAATATTCATTTAAAATAGAGGAAGCACTAAAATACAATACAAAGTGGTGCGTCGTATTCTTAGGCTTTAGATTTACAATTGGATACTGGTTTGGAGTCACTGGGTCACATGACATAGAAGCTATTGAAAGAAAAAGATAATTTCTGCATATTAATATTCATATAAAATAGAGGAAGCAATAAAATACCATAACAAGTGGTGTGTCTTATTCTTCGGGTTTAATAATACAATTGGATACTGGTTTGGAGTCACTGGGTCACATGGCATGGAAGCTATTGAAAGAAATATGATAATTCCTGCATATTAATATTCATATAAAATAGAGGAAGCACTAAAATACAATTCAAAGTGGTGTGTCTTATTCTTAGGCTTTAGATTTACAATTGGATACTGGTTTGGAGTCACTGGGTCACATGACATAGAAGCTATTGAAAGAAAAAGATAATTTCTGCATATTAATATTCATATAAAATAGAGGAAGCAATAAAATACCATAACAAGTGGTGTGTCTTATTCTTCGGGTTTAATAATACAATTGGATACTGGTTTGGAGTCACTGGGTCACATGGCATGGAAGCTATTGAAAGAAATATGATAATTCCTGCATATTAATATTCATATAAAATAGAGAAAGCACTAAAATACAATTCAAAGTGGTGTGTCTTATTCTTAGGCTTTAGATTTACAATTGGATACTGGTTTGGAGTCACTGGGTCACATGACATAGAAGCTATTGAAAGAAAAAGATAATTTCTGCATATTAATATTCATATAAAATAGAGGAAGCAATAAAATACCATAACAAGTGGTGTGTCTTATTCTTCGGGTTTAATAATACAATTAGATACTGGTTTGGAGTCACTGGGTCACATGACATGGAAACTATTGAAAAAACTGCAAGTATTTTGTATTGATATATTTACGTGAAGTAATTTATTGACGGTCCCTAAATCAGTTTCCAGCGATTCGCCGCGAGGCTCTGGGAGGTGCGCTAACCGTTCTCCTGCTGCTATAGAGCGTAACAGTGACCGCCCCTTTTTAACAGCTCCGGTGCCGGAAGTAAATTTCCCATGCATTTATCTTGTCCACTTTTCGTAGAATCCTTATAAAAAGAGTATTAAGCCTTTAACCAAGCCAATCGTTCGTTATGGTAGTCGTGACCATATTATGTTTGATTCGGGCATAAAAAGAATTTGGAAAACGGAAGAAAAGCCAAAGGTACTTTATTTTGTTGACCGAGTGAGGAACTACTCATCCCGAATCAAACATAATATGGTCACGACTACCATAACGAACGATTTGCTTGGTTCAAGTGTTAATACTCTTTTTATAAGGATTCTACGAAAAGTGGACGAGATAAATGCATGGGAAATTTACTTCCGGCACCGGAGCTGTTAAAAAGGGGCGGTCACTGTTACGCTCTATTACCGGGCAAACCTCCGTGAAGTTGCAGCTCGAACTGGACTGAATGTCCATCGAATATCCAACCTAAAACTAACTTCACCGCGGTCTCAGAATGAACCGAAAAAAATTCTTACACTTCTCATAATAACATTTAAGATCTGTAACATGTGTTTCTCGCCGCTGCTTCAGCAAAGCATCTCTCACTCCCAGTCAGCCGGCTCTGCCCCTCCCCTTCTCGCTGTACGCGGCGCGCGCACACTCAGACCGTCACCGGGGCTTCAGAGTAATATGTCCGAGGAGAGTAGCCCTCTCCCGGACACACGCTAGCTTTTACTGCTGTGTTTTTTTTTGTTTTGTTTTTTAATCCGCACTTCCAGACCGTCACCGGGGCTTCAGAGTAATGTGTCCGAGGAGAGTAGCCCTCTCCCGGACTCACTCGCTAGCTTTAACCGCTGTTTTATCCCGCTTCTGGTACTTTACTGGCTTCGACATTTTCTTCTTCTCACTAACATTCAGATGTTAAAATCAAATAAAACGCCAACAGTAAAAAGGGCTAGCTAGGTTAGCTAGGCCAAGTCAATAGCTGTCGCCGTCAGTTCCTACCGCTGCTACCGGCTTTTCCGACAAGCGGAAGCACCTGGCTGCCTGCCTGAGGGTCTCGATCAATGGGCCGAGTCCAGAGGCATTTAATTACCAAAGGGCATTAGAGCTGTTTTTCTCATCAAAGTCCAGGAAAATCAAATGTCCGAATCCGGGGTGCAAAGTTTGTAAATAGGGATGATGGCATTAATTATTTATTATTTTATTTTCTAAAAAATAAAGTAGTTCAACACAGTTAACCAAGTTTGCTTAATTTCTTTGATGGCTCAGATGTATGCTCTAGTTGATTTTGTGTTTTCACCATTCATATCTATACAACCAATGTGTTTATGATTAAATTGTTTACAAGAGCACACAGGTCTTCATAGATCTAGTCTCTTAATTTTGCTTTCAAAATGCACCAGATTGATGCATTTAACTTTAAAATGTAAAAAACAATCTTCCGGGGGAGCATGCCCCCAGACCCCCCTAGAGGGTGCGAGATCCACCCGCCATAGTCTCACAAAATCCTGTGGAAAAAACTGATGTATGTAGGTGTAATATATTTATTCCAATTTGCATTCTAAATATGTATATATATATATATATATATATATATATATATATATATATATATATATATATATATCTGTATATCTGTATATCTGTATACTCATCTTCTCTTGTTTGCACTGTGATACGATATAGCCAAATTCCCTTTAGGGGTGAATAAAGTGTCATCTTACTAGACTATTTCTACAGACATTCTACTCAACTTGAATGTGAAGGTTTTCTTTTCATCCTTTGAAAAGTAGGGTTATAGCAGCTCAATGTGACTGCATCCCAGGATCTATAAGGGGCTAAATCTGTGCACTTACATTGATCGCTGCTATGGTGGCTAAATTGCAGCCGTAGAGTTTGAGCCACAACTCCTGCACTGCTTTCCAGAATTGACCGCAGTGTTCTGGGCTTGTTTGGTACATCTCCAGGATGTCAAGCCCAGCAGAAAAAATCCTTGGGAGAGACTAGATGGACACAAATACAAATATTTATGTTAACTGCTGCTGGGTTTGTATGAGTCTGTGGGTTGTCTGCTTGAGTTACACTTAGGGATACATGAAGCAATTTAACAATATGACATTTTGTTTTCAACTCTTTATCAACTACTAACTGCATATGCAAAACATTGGAAACCCCATCACCAATTACGTGGATATAATGACAGGTGAAAGAGTCCTTACACTCTCTTTACTTACAAAAAATAACAATAATCACACAATGCTCTTTCTATACATCTCACTGGGACAAAATACCACTACACATCAGTCACATGAAAAAAAAAAAGTTGCCAGCATGGTACACCCAAACAACAATGTGAAGTTAAACATTTTGAGTGCTTCCCGTCTGTGAAGCATGAGGACCTACCGAAGTGATGATAACTCCGTGACAGCTCTTGTCCATCTCAAGGTTCTCCAGTGTTGTGTTGAACTCTGTCAGAAGATCCATGTTCAGGCTGTTGACTGGAGGACTCTGCATCCACATAACTGCTACTCCTACATGATAGGCCACACACATGCTTTAATAAATAACACAAGGTGAAAGAGGGGGGCACCCAGGGACCTGCAGGCAAGGATGAGGCATGAAAAACTAGGGCTGTACCCTAAAAGCCGACTAGTCGAATCGTCGTTCAGAGAGCCCAAGTCGACTCGAATTCTCAGTCGAACCATCGCAGGTTTCTTTTTTTTTTATGTTCATTATAATAACCAAATAAAACATGATAGAGGCTTAACATATAGGAATGTCATGACAGTAACAATGGAAAAGAGAAAATAATTATTACAAGAGAAATAATGCTTCAAGAGGAGATGTATTTCATGTTACATCTGATGACAGACCAACATACAAACTAACGTAATCCCGACCATTATTGTCAAAAGATCTGGACGAGCTGTTAACTTAACTCAGTCTTGTTTTGAATACAGTTGGTTGGCGTGATTGTATGCAACACAAGGATGTCAACCCGACTTTATGTCAAGAACTGTTGATTGATCCATAAGGTATTGATCTCGTCAAACCGAGTTAGAAAGATATCGGACATTCACGCTCTGTAATAAAGCGATCTTAAGTGGGAACTAATGGGACCGTAAGCGGTGGGTCTAGTGGTGTTAGATTAAAACTGAACTAATGGGACAGTCCGCGGTGGGTCTAGTGGTGGTAGATTAAAACTGAACAGTTGAAGCAATGGTGTTAAAGCGGGGGAAAATAGAGAGGTGATCCCCTTTAGATCGCTTTTTTACAGAGCGTGAATATTTGTTTAATTAGGGGGCCAAGCACAAAGTGCAAGGCACCCTATTGTAATTGTTAGTTTTTTTATTATTATTATTAGAATTCCACCAAAAACACCTGCTCAGCCAAAACCGCCCAGTTACTTTTTATGAAACTTTCCACAATGGTAGAGGGTGAGGAAAGATGGCGACATAACAAAATGTACACGTATTGGCCCAATGGTGGCACTATAGCAAACGTCTGAAAATCCAAACTTTGAACAAGCATATCTCCTGACCCCTTTGACCTAGTCATGAAAATGTGTACATGTATGCATCTCCTGATGATGAACAAATTTGCAAACAACCCATAACTTCTGCCTGGAAAAATGTTCCGCCATTTTGAATTTTGTGAAAAAATTCTGAACAAGATGACATCAAGTTTGTGTCAATTGGGGCATGGCATCACAATGGGCGTGGCTTGTGACTAAGATGACCACAGTGTCTAGCCCGAATGACCGATTTGAGCAGAAACAAAGTTTTGGGACATTTGGGGAGAAGGTACAGCCCTATGAAAAACACCTATTTGGTAGTTTTGGTCAGATTTAAGAGTGACAATCAGGACTGTGTAGTGAACAATGTGTTGCATTACACAACACAAAGGAGACATAAAATGTATTTTGTGTGATTTTGTGTGTATGAAGAAGGCTAGTGAAGTTTGGATTTGATCCTGTGTTGAAGTAAGGTTTTGGTTTGGCCCTACAGTATACCGAGTTCGAATGTGGGTTCACACCGAAATTATGTGAAACAATCTTAGCTAGCTGGCATGGACGCTATTTTTTGTTCATTGGAAGACACACAAATGATACCTGTGCTTTGGTCAAGATCCACTCTAATCTTGGAGGAAGTGATGTTCATCTTCTGACAATGTAAATGTGGGAGTGCACAAGGTCCATGTCTATTGGCTGAGAAAAGCTGAGGCAGGAACCCTTTGAAACAGAAAAAAAGTAATCAGTTCATCATACTACCATATCTCATCATGTCTGACATACTTAAGTCATTATGATTAATTGAGATAATATCAGCATGCTTGTATTCTTAAAATAGGAACTGGGTTAGTTAGTCAGTTGTCAAAACAAAATTATTCTAGTAGGAAATGCCATTATTTAAATGTAAGGTCTACAATTGTCGAACATTATGAAACAGGTAGTAAACCACAAAAGGCAACCATTTTTACTTAAAATAAAATAAACAAACACTAGTTTTGCACTTGCAGAATACATACTGTTCATCCTGTTTTAAATACAATCAATATTTGACTTTAATAAAGAATAGCAAACAACTTTCTAACTGTTTTCATGTATCTAAAAATGGCATAGTTGGCATTTAAAAACAAAAAATGTACAATTTCAGATGCAATTGTGGTGTGTGCATATTGCTGAAAATACGTTTTTAGTATCTGGTATATTGGAAATGTAGAGTGACGTGAAGTAGTGCTGTAATTTTATGGTGGCTGCTAGTGTGTTATATGCTGCTTCTTGGGAGTTTTGGACAGCTGCTTGTGTGTTCTTGTTGGTTTGCTATGGTGTTCTGGATGTTCTATGTGGTTTCTATGATGTTCTGGGTGTTCTAGGTGGTTTCCATGGTGTTCTAGGTGGTTGCTAGGGTGTAATGGGTGTTCTGTATGGTTTCTATGGAGTTCTACGTGGTTTCTATGGGGTTCCATGTAGTTGCTATGGTGTTCTAGATGGTTGCTATGCTGTTCTAGGTGGTTGCTATGATGTTCTGGGTGGTTTCTACTGTGTTCTATGTGGTTTATGGTGTATTGGGTGGTAGCAGATGTGCAATGTCAAGTAAGGCAAATCAACTCAGTCATGCTACAACTTTTTTGTGGCTTGATGCAAAATCAAAACTCCATGACTAATCTAGAACAGCGGTATTCAAAGAAAGGCCTGTCTATTAAACAGGGCTCTACAGTGTGAGCAATTCACATGCATTAGCAAGTAACAAAAATTAGGATGTTTATTTGTTTTAATTCCACACAATACATCACAGTTTGCTTTAAAGCAGTGGTCACCAACCTATCGATCGCGATCGACTGGTCTATCTCGGGAGGCATTTCAAGTGGATTAGCTAGCTAGTTAGTTAGCATTTCAACATGAGGAAGAGAAAGTTACAACAACACTAAATATTTTTTTTAAATCCTTGCGTGGTAAGATTTGGACCGTGTATTTAGACTGTAGACAACTTTTTTGATATGAAGTAAATTTTGATTGCAGTGTAATGGCTACAGAATAATGACATCAGTGTTTAGATTGGTTCCCTTAGCGTCTCTATAAGTCCCGCTTTCACTATGCAATTCTGTCTGCTACTGGGAAAAATGAAGGCATGTCAACCATTGCGCGTGCAACCAAACCAGGAGGAATAGCGCTTTTGTTTACCCAGTAGCTTTCCCGATTAGCTATACCCAGCAGTGGAAATGGCGGTGGAACAACCAAACTGAAGCCAATCTGATGACACTACTTATATATGTGTACGCTACGTTTTTGCATTGAGTATACTACCTGAATAAACCTCATGTCGCGACTCACCAGGTGATCCACTCTAAAGGCCAGTTCAGATCAATGATTCGCAACGGTTTTAGAAAGTTGCAGAGAAAGTTGCAGCGGAACTGATTGTTGCAGAGTGTCTGAAGCTGTCGCCTGGGGTTTCTAAAGACCTCCCTCGACAAATTGCCAAGTGCAGTTTTAGAATGGAAGGACGTAGCTTTTTCTCTTCAGCAAATCAGCACAAATACACTTTATTTCAAAGAAAGGACCATGATGGACCACAACATTAAAACGATTGTTTGCGGAAAAACTAAAGTCAGCAACGGTAATGTGAAGAAACTAGGGCTGTCAAAATTACGCAATCTCATTTTAATTTGATTAAGAAAAAATGACGCATTAACGCACTCGCGTGATCGCACGCGAGCTCTGTGTTCGTCAATCGACTTATCAGCCTAAAAAAAAACATGGCGTTGACGGGTGAACTACTGAAGGTATTGTGTATAAAATATGCTTTTGAATAAACTATCTGTACACTTACGACGTTGTCAATGCCTCATTTTATACGTCCCTCATTATACTACCAAAGACCCTCATTATACTACCAAAGACCCTCATTATACTACCAAAGAAGTGTCAGGCTATTTCTAGCCTTGTAAGTGCTTTAAAAAAGCGATTTATTTTTTACCAGGTGAGATGCCCGTAGCACTCAACAGATTCGAAGAAGCAGCAGAGATGGGGAGTCCGGAGCAATCCGATGAAAAGTTGGCATTTTCAAGGTGCAGATATAAGCAGTGGCGAACTTAGCTATTTGGGGGCTCCAGGTGAACAGACATTTGGGGTCCCCCTGTGGGATGAACAAAAGTCACTATCCATCCTTTCTTCCATCACACTCGGCCAGTGTTGTTGACAGGGGGGGGTGCGTGATTGTTGACGGGGGGGGTTACGCGCGATCATAACACACCCCGGAGCTACGTATTTTGTTCATATAAAAATGTGTGTGTGTGTAACATGCTGAGAGTATCCATTGCTGCTGTGAAAAAAAAAAAAGTCCTACCTATCACTCGCTGCCACTGGAAAAATAAAATAATAAAATAAAATAAAATAAATTCCCTACCTACCCATGACCTCAACTGACAACCAACTTTTTTTTTTTTAGGCCTAAACATCCCAGAACCAGTTCACCGGAGTTCTCCTTATTTGGTATGAATGACAATGTGTCATTCCATTTGACATCTCATTTAACTTCAATGGGAGTGGATTTAAAATAGAATTTAAAAACTGTGATTAATCGTGAGTTAACGCGCCAATACTATGCGATTAATCAGTTTAAAAAATGTAATCGTTTGACAGTCCCTAGAAGAAACCTGTTCCGGGTTTTCACTTCAGCCACTCTGGTTGCTCCAGTTCCGGGGTTTAACACGGACGGCCACACCGGGAACAGGGAGAAAAGCATTGCCGCTAGAGTTCAGGGGCTGTATTCACAAAGCATTTTATTTTACCGCTAGGAGTGCTCCTAACTCGCGCTAAAACATTTTACGTAGGAGTTTTTTCTTAAAAGTTATTCACAAAGCCGCTGAGACCTACTCATACTAAGGATAAATCACTAAGAGTGAAGCGCCGTTGCTATGGATTACGTCGATTCTCGTGCACGAGTTTAGAAGCGGTCAGTACGGTGATTGGTTGTTCAGAGCAGGCGGTCTCTGTGAAACTCATCCGCAACATCCCACAAACAAGCCCGCTAAATCACCAAAAAACAAGGAAATAGCCTAGGCTAGAAATTAATTCCTATCAAATAGTTATGGACAGTGCAGTTAGCAGAACACATGCATGATGACAAGTTTGTGCAGACCACGATAATGACGTTGTAGCCTATATGCACTAGAGCCCGACCGATATATCGGCGGGCCGATATTATCGGCCGATATTAGGCATTTTCCAAACTATCGGTATCGGCATTTATAATGGCCGATAAATGAATATTTAAAAAAACGGACGAAACGCCCTTCAACCATGTTATAACGCCACAAACACTACAACCGGCTGATCCAGCCAGAGTCGGGCAGAGCGAACGAGTTATCCACGACCGCGAGCGACATGAGCAGCAAAAGCGGCCGGCAGTCCTTCATTTTCAATGAGCGCTGCCGACGAGGAGCGGCCGGCGCCGCGGCGGCAGCGAGCAGCGCGACACCGGCGTCCAGCGCGACGCGGAGAGTTGAAAGTAGTTTAACTTTATGCAAATGAGCGGCGGCGCTGCGAAGCAGCAACCCGCTACACTTCACGCCACTGTCCTATTTCACAGCGTCGCCGCGCATCAAGTGCCGCCGAAAAGGCGCTTTTTTTCTTTTCTTTAGTTTTCCTTCTGCTCCGGAGACGACTATATTCCCATGGGTGCTACGGGCGGCACTTGTGTCATAGACGCGCCGCGGCGGCAGTGTGTTTTGCACTTTATAATGCTTTATCTCCATTTCTGTTATTTTGATTACTAAATAATAAACAGGGGAAACGTGTAAATTGTTATTTGAACACGCTTGTCACGCCGGCCTGCCGAATAGCTCTACTACAAACTTGATATTGCAATGGGCGCAACCGAACTGTCTGCAGTGCTGATTGAAGCCCCGCCCCCCTGGCGACGGCAGCCAGCGGCCACAGCGCCCCCTGCTGCTCATGTCTCTCGCGGTGTGACCCATCAGTGAAGTGTGTTCACTGCATTATCCTATTATTTT
This sequence comes from Merluccius polli, assembly GCA_030340625.1. NCBI lineage: Eukaryota > Metazoa > Chordata > Actinopteri > Gadiformes > Merlucciidae > Merluccius > Merluccius polli. Next base: position 269,629 of record JAOPHQ010006539.1, read on the forward strand.
AGCGAGGACTCATAAATAACTACATATAACTAATGTTAGGGAAATCTGTTTATGTTTTGTTACGTGTTTCTGGAATTTCTTTTTAAAATATATATATCGGCCGATATATCGGAATATCGGCTTTTTAAATCATCAAATATTTGTATTTGGTATCGGCCTTAAAAATCCCATATCGGTCGGGCTCTAATATGCACGTTAAAGAGAGAGAAAAAGCAAACAACAAAAATACGTAAATTGCATTAAATCAAGGAGGCAATTAAAAGCACCCTGCAAACTATTATCCAATGAGCATATCTCCACTATTCAACACTTTAAATAACAGCCCATACCGGTTGTGGAGATTGGCGCATACAGTGATCACTGTACTTGCCCTCTCTGGGCTGAGGCGTATTTCGCCGTGCAGGACATGAAATCGACGTTTCTTTTGCCCAATTCCTCTCTCCACAACATTTCATGTATTTTTGTGTGCTCCAACATATATGGAGGAAAACAGTAAACAATAGTAAATATGGATTCAACAAATAAAAGGTGACAAAGAGCTAATACGATGTTTTTTACGCATAGGACTAAGCGTAATCTGCGTAATCACTTACATGTTATACTTTAACTGCGCTCCCGGTTGTGGATTGAGATAGGGTGTCAAGAGCCACGTCTTGCCTCAGACCACTCTCCATTAAAATACGCGAATCATGGGTAGACCCAGGCCACTTTGCAACAACATCAAGAATGTTAAAAGTTGCATCAAAAACAATCTGCGTGTTGATGTATGTACTTTCTTTCTATTGACGAACACGTCCTCATCTTTTGATGGCGCAATGATTTTTATGTGCGTCCCGTCAATAGCACCGACCACACCGGGCATACCTGCAATTGCCATAAAGTTGGCTTTGATCCTGTGTAGTTGTTGATTGTCCGAAGGAAAACGGATAAACTGTTGATATTAATGGTATTATTTCAGCCTTAACCAACTTTGAACTGAGCTCTGTCAGCTCTTCTAGCCTGTATGTAAATATAGGATCATTGTGGAATCGTGTGTGTGTGTGTGTGTTTGTGTGTGTGTACGTATATGTGTATTTACATATATGTATATATATATATATATATATATATATATATATATATATATATATATATATATATATATATATATATGTGTATGTATTTTTTATTCCATTTTTAATATTTTATTATTATTGTATTGTGTTGTGTTGGTGTTATGGACCTTTCACGAGATGTGTCCTTAATAAAGTTTGAATTGAATTGATATGTGGTCTACAGAGCGCGTTGATGGTTTGGTTTATGGCACGGCTGACTAATGGTTGCGATATTCCTAAATCGTCGGCATTGCAAAGTTGCATTTTCCCTGTTGCTAAATATCGTAGTGCTGCCAAACATTTTATTTCCGGACTAAATCGGGTTATTCCTGTTAGTCGGGGATGTTATTGCATCCCGCACTAATTCCACAACAAGTTTTATACCCTCACGATATCTCTTGATCAACTCACAGTCTTCCATTTTCTCCAAAACATTTTGTCTTGCAGCCATTTTCCGATTCTTTGTGAATAGGTCTTACTGAGTTAGGAGTCCTCTCGAGGACTTTTAAGCTCTTCTAGACTTAGGTGCTACATTTAGGCCTAAAATACTTTGTGAATGGCTCTTAGTGAAAAAAATTAGCAGTCCTAAATTTAAGACTGACACGCCCATTATTTTTAGGAGTTTCTCCTAAATTCGCCAGTTAGGAGCTACTTTTAGCCCTAAGATCCTTTGCGAATACGGCCCCAGGTGTACAGTGTTTATTAAAAGTATGTTATAAGCTGTACATCATGTCCTGACATTCCTGCTTTAAATCTGAACTAATGCATTGGACAAACTTATTTTAAAAGGGGAAATTAAAGCTATCTTATTACTCCAGTAAATAGAGACGACCTTAGTTAAGACATGGCGACGGGGAAGCTTTCTAAACGTAGTTCCCCCGAGTCCGATCCAAGTTGACAGTTACTAACGTTTCGTTTAGCGAATTCATTTTTAGACCGGCGATGAAGCTGCTTGCGTCATGGCCATGACGTATCGAAAAATAAGAATCGAGCCAACCAATCAGAATCGAGTATTCACCCGGGCCATGGTATAATACGAATTAAACTTGATGGCTTATTTTTCTAAACTTGTACATGAGGTAGATCTTTGCAGATATTTTGACTTGCGTAGCGATCTTAGGCTTAAAAAGTTTGGTAAAAAGTAGTAATATGTCATGTGATCTTCAAAATAGTAATCTATGCCATGTTGTCACCGTTACTAAACAAACTCTCCTCCGAACACTGTCTGTGTGTCTGTGTCCGTCCGGGCAGCGGTTGATTTTGTTGTCCGCGTCCGAGGGTTAAGCTTCTCGGACACTTGTAATGTAACACTACGGTGTGATAGCCTGGTTCTGCCCGCCTCCGTACTTCCGCTCAATTTTCATTTCACTTCAGTACTAGGTCTGGGAGTGCTGTATGTTAGAACGATTTCTTTTCCCTCAAGTTTGTCCTTCCAATCAGCGAACAGGAGGCGCGGCCTGAGAACAGTGACGTAGCAGTCGTGCCCAAACCCGACGCGATCGAAGCGGCGTATTAGCAATGACAAGACCCAGCTTCGACAGTTGACTGCAAGCATTATCTTGGTCTTTACTATCAAAGATTAATTTAGAATGACCATATGTTCCTAGAACACTTAAATTGGATGAACAAAGCCTGCAGCAATCGCTAACAGACATCTCCACACAACGCTATGCTCACTGCATCTGCCGTTTGTATGAGCTATGGATGTAGCCGTGTTCTAGGGCGAGAACACGATAACTTACCTAATTAGCATGCAAGAATTCGCTCCCTGATTGGTTCGATCCTTGAAGCATGCTATTTCCGTTTCCTACAGTCATAGCGTAGCCGGGACATTTCCTAACCCTAACCCTAACCCTAACCATAACCCTAACCCTAACCCTAACCATAACCCTAATCATTAAAACGCAACCTGAATCATTAAAACGTTAACAAACATAAAAAAGAAGCCATCACAAACAATTTCCCGCTCTCAAGAAGGCATTGAGACCGGCGACGAAACGCGCAGGCGCATCATGAGAACCAATGAAGAAGCCCGATTCTTAACATGTTCTGGGTACCGTGTTCTCGGTATCTGAAATCATAGACATCTTATACATAGACGGAGCATTGGCTGCTGTGGCGCGAGAAATTCGGCGGCCATCTTGGAGTGGTGATGGGGGTGGGGAGGGGCATAGATTGACAGTTGACACGTATGGCCAGGAGAAGAAAACAAGGATGCCGAGCTGCTGTTCAACTATTCCTGCTCAAATGAGCGGACGGTCGAAAATAGAAATCGCGGGATTACATTTCACAAGTAAGATTTAACATTACCGTACTATTGGTTATATTTTGTGAAAATAATATTACACGCCAAAACATGTGTCCTTTATCATAGCTACACGTATGACAAAAAAAACGCGTGAAAATCAGTGGTATTCAGTGAGGTATGATTAATTATGTGCGCTGACGAATGACACTGAGTGGAGCGGATCACCACTCCAAGATGGCGGCCCCGCGTCTCGTCAGCGCCAGTAGGCAGTAGCGCTCGATGCTCCGTCTATGTATAAGATGTCTATGTCTGAAATACCTCGTTTGTATCATAGACATATATACAGACGCCTCATAGACTGACGCTGCCCGTTAGAGCTGACGTAGCAGCGCGGCCGCCATCTTGGAAGGGGCCCCAGTGCGCCCCCAGTGCATTCATTTCTATGGAGGAAGGCGTATCCCCAACTACAATAATAAGCATAACTCCCCGAATTTTTACCGGATTTTCACACGGTTTGGTTTGTTACAAATGGCAGAGATTTATTTATGATACAGGACGATTTTTTATTTTTTTTTAAAATAAGAATTATTGTTCAATCTTACTTGTTAAAGGTAATCCCACACGATCTGGTGTCAATACTGCGCCGTAAGCTGCACAACATACTGCATAGCTTGCTCTCCCGTTGACTCCTATGCTAGACTAGAGTGAGGAGTCCCTACCAATATGGCGGCGACGCGATTCCATCACGTCATGAGGCGTCTATGTATATATGTCTATGGTTTGTATACAGTGTACTGCGCGCAACGTGGTTTCCGGCGCATGAAATACGTCACGACCAAACGTTAGCGATTGGTTAAGGCAGATCCAGAGTGGCACTGGGCAGAGCCAATAGGTTTTAAACTTCAACAGCACCCGCCTTCAAGTGAGACATCGTTTGTCTCTATAGAAGTTCTAGAGACCATGAGTATGCATGAAATGAGTACGAAGGTCTAGTTAGGACTAGGCTAACGGTGTGACGCATTTTATATACAACATCCCTTTTACAACGCTCATACACAAAGCTTAAAAAAAGTATCACAGTTGTCGTGGGTAAATCGCATAGTGTTCCCATTAAAGCTGAAACAGGGGGTTCACTTACGCTTTAAACATTTTCAGTTTCCTTTTAACACCTGGCCGTGTAAAGTTATGTGCACGGTCTTGGTAAATATGATAAATGTGGTAATGGTAAAGATGATAAAGGAAAACCGGATATTAGCCGCATAATGAACGCAACGACCTTTGTTCCAGTTTCTGCTAAATCAGTTGCTGCACCAACGCTAGCCGTGTTAGCAAGCTTGCTTAGGATTTTACATTGTCCAGTATTCAATACGTGACAAGATGTAATTCCTAATATCAATACTCTGTTATCATGTGTTTACCTGAAATGCCGCACTTAGATACTCTCCTCAGTGCATGAGCCATGCTGTCTGGTAGAGTTGACAAGCTGATGGAAGGAGCTACTTCTGTGCTGTGGAGTGAGCACCAAGGAGAGGCGGTCAACGTTTAGACTCCGCCCACTCTAGTGATATGTTGGTAAAAACACACACACACACACACACACACATGTATATATATATATATATATATATATATATATATATATATATATATATATATATATATATATATATATATATATATATATATATATATATATATATATAGGTATATGACTTCTTCAAGAGGAGGACCACTCAAAAAGACATCGACAACATAATTAGTCTGACTCTGGGTTACAATACAATTTATTTTTGTATAATTGTTAATAATAATAATTGTCTATGTTTTCACATGCAGTTGCAGTTTGGACACAATCAAAGCAATACAACGGAGTAGCAATACAATTAACTGATACAATTAATATCAGCGACGCACAACTAAAGACTGGTAAGAGAACCTAAGATGTAAAGATAAGGAGGGGAGGGGAGGTCATGTTATCCTAGACGAGAGAGCATACAGGGTATAGATGAGTGAGAGAGGGTGAGATAGGGTGGAGGCGTGTTATACCTTTGTGTGTGTGTGTGAGAGAGAGAGAAAGAGTGAAAGAGAACCAGAGAGAGATTGGCAGGACTAGGACTTGAAGTGTGCAAAAAAGCACATGGGGTGAGCGTCGGCAGGGAAGCAACACAATAGACATCAATCTTCTCCTAAACCAGTAAGTATAATGCTTTGCATTTCTTCAGTACACCTATAGTAAATGATTGTAAATTGGGCAGAATCTATACCTTACTACCATGGCTGTATACAAAGAGACATACTTCCTGCTGTAATGAAGATACTGAGAATGGGATTGTGACAATGTTGTTACTGCCGTTCATATTAATAACCATATGGTGATGTTAGTGCCTTATGAACTACTGTTAACAATGATTTTTGGTTTGGTAGCAAGGTTCTCTCAGTAAACAAGGTTCACTGCAATGATTAAGAGATATAAGAGATAGATAGCTAGACAGATAGATAGCAAGATAGCCAGACAGACATAATACCCTGTATGTGGTTTTGCTTGAATGTATCATTAGCCTTTTTGCCTAAAAGCTATACATTTCTGTGTGTGAGTGTGTGTGTGTGTGTGTGGGTGTGGGTGTGGGTGTGGGTGTGTGTGCACTTTGTATATTTGGGTGCGTTTGGTTTTGTTCATAACATGTTAGACACGCACCACCTTCTTCTGTATAGATGGGATCGAACCTTTATAAAAATGTATTGCTGTGCGTTACCTCTTCATCCCTGTTATTACCTGAGGGACAGACCAAATACAAGTATCCTAATAACAAGAGCCTCCTTCACACACACACACACACACACACGTTAACTATGTAAACCATGGGTAGTATTCAATTAGATTAGGAAGGGGGCCACAAGACTGACAATGAAAATGAACAAATGTGCCATTGTTTAGGGATGTTCGCGACTAGTCGGCTACATTGCTGCGCTTGGTAGTCGGCACCAGAAACGCTTTTTTCTGTCTCTGAGAAAAGTATTACTGCCGATAAAGATAGGCCTGTATAGCTTAAACCGCGGAAGCACACCATGCACTATATATATGCCTATATATATAATAATTAGACCGTGCTTTTGAAAGTGCCAGGCAAATCATGTTTCAAATTTAATCTGGTTCACATTTCTCAACAGTGCTCTTTTAACTGCATGTCAGGTGCGCTGCCCTTCGCGATCAGAACTCTTTTCATGACTTTTATATAGGCCTACCTATTTTAATATACAGGCCTATATATATATATATATATATATATTGTGGCGAGCTATGTCTAGCGAGCAAGACGCGGAGAGATGAGCTCTTAATTCACAATCACAAGTACTTTATTATGGCACCGTCATGAAAAAAACAACTTAACAACACTTATTAACGAGAGAGGCAGAGGGTCGCGCGATCAACCGTCCGTTGAGCAATGATGCTCTCTGACTCATCCCCATGACAACAGTAAAACAAACCAGTGAACGTAAGGAACCCAACATGCTTTGATCAATTGCTTCCAAACCCTATCTACCAGCAATAACCCCGAATGCCAGAATGTCGCTAAGCATTCGGGAAACACACTGGCGTAACAACATGATGATAGGCCCCGGTGCAAATATTTTTTTTGGGCCCCTGCGGGGATGGAGACGGATTGTTTTTTTGTTTTTTTCTTCCTTCATGGGCCCCCCCCAGCGTCTGGGCCCCGGTGCAATGCACCGGTTGCACCGTCGATAGTTACACCACTGGGGAAACACTCCCCCAACACGTTACACAGCCCCCACCTAGCAGGTTAGCTGTCCCCAGCAACCCACGTGTCCAACACAAAGTCCCTGAGGTGTTGGGGGACCTGGCGACGTCGATGGTTCCGCTCAGGTGGCCCCCCAGTAGCTCCCAGTGGAGTGGTAGGGACCTGCGGTTGGTCCTCAGCCCCAAGCCCACCCCCAGATGGAACTAACGGTTGGTAAGGAGCAAGCCTGTCGCAGTGGAGCACTACCACCCGATTTCTTTTTACCAACTGCACCCGGTACACAACATCAGACAGTTTCTCCAAAACTGTACATGGCCCGACCCAGTGACTCATCAGCTTAGGGGAAAGACCCTTCTTCCTCTCTGGGCAATACACCCACACCATCACCCCTGCTGCAAAGTCCTCCCCCTTAGAGCGAGAATCATAGGCCCGTTTCTGTCGGGCCCCAGCATTGGCGAGGGACTTCCTTGTCAGCTCATGAACCACCCGGAGATGGTCACGAAGGTGGTACAGGTAATCCAACCCGGGTCCCGCCACCTCAGACTCAGGGGGTGGTCCAAAAACCAAATCCACGGGGGTGCGAAGCTCATGTCCAAACATGAGGACGGCAGGGGTGCACTTGGTGGACTCCTGCACTGCAGTCCGATACGCCCACAGGACCAAAGGCAGATGTAAGGCCCAGTCTCGCTGCTGATGACTAGTCAAAATAGCGAGTTGCGTGGCCAGGGTGCGGTTGAAGCGTTCAACCAGTCTGTCGCTCTGAGGGTGTAGTGGTGTAGTCCGGGTTTTCTTGATGCCCAGCCGCCGACAAACCTCTGCAAACACCTGGGCCTCGAAGTTCCGCCCCTGGTCACTATGCAGCTCCTCTGGTACGCCAAAGCGACAGAACATCTCGTCCACCAGCCTCCCTGCAGTCGTGGCAGCGCTCTGGTCAGGGACTGCATAGGCCTCTGGCCATTTGGTGAAATAGTCCATGGCAACCAATATGTAGCGGTTACCCCGTTCGGTAGTTGGGAAAGGACCCAAGATGTCGACGGCCATGCGCTCCATGGGGGCCCCCACCTGGTGCTGCTGCAACGGGGCCTGTGAGCGTCGGGTTGGCCCTTTTTTCGCAGTGCAGGTGTCACACCGGTGAACATAAAGTTCCACATCCTGGTGGCATCCCGGCCAATAGAACTGGGACCGGAGACGGTTGAGGGTTTTGGAGACTCCAAAGTGTCCAGCCCCGGCTGCACCATGGACCAGTCGTAGTACTCTGGAGCGTAGCTGGCGGGGCACTAGGAGCTGGAGAATGTCACGGTCGCCCCCCGGGGTCTGCCAGCGGCGATGGAGGAGTCCATCATGGTTGATGAGGTTGGGCCACTGCGAGTAGAGGGCCTTGGTCTCCGGGTCTAGTGCAGAGATGGTTGGCCATGCTGGTCTTTGGCCCGCCCCTACCGGGCCGCCCCTACCCCATACGGGAGAGGACGGGGTCTTGGCTCTGGTCAAGCTGGAGCTGCTCTGGGTCAATGTCCTCGGAGTCAAGATCCCCTGGGGTGTCTCGCAGTGCGGCCACCACTGGGTCTGTCGGACCTCGTTCCTCTACCCGTAGGCAGTACCTACAGTCGTCTTCTCGACAGGGGCGCCGAGACAGTGCATCCGCGTTGACATGGAGGCGGCCAGCCCGGTGGCGTATCTCAAAGTCATAATCATGAAGAACCTCCAGCCACCAGGCAAGCTGCCCCTCCGGTTCTTTAAAGTTGAGGAGCCAGGTGAGGGATGCATGGTCTGTATGCAGGAGGAACCTCTGCCTGTAGAGGTAGGGTCTGAAGTGGCGAAGACCCAGGACAACAGCGAGCAACTCTCGGCGTGTGACGCATTAATTCCTCTCTGGTCGTGCTGAGGAATTGGCTGAAGTATGCGATGACCTGCTCCCCCTGTTCCCCCTCCTGGGAGAGTACCGCCCCAAGGCCGACGTTGCTGGCATCGGTGTCAATGATGAAGGGGTGCTGGAGGTCTGGATAGGCCAGCACGGGACTCTTGACGAGTGCCGACCGAAGAAGGCGTGTGCACAGTCCTCACTCCAGTGGAAGGCTTGCCCTTTCTGTGTCAGCTGGTGCAGTGGGCTGGCAATGGTGGCAAAGTTTCTGACGAACCGCCGATAGTAGGAAGCGAGTCCCAGGAAGCTCCGTAGTTCCACAATGTTGCAAGGGATGGGCCAGTCCTTAACTGCTGCTACCTTGGCCGGATCGGTGGACACTCCAGCTGCACTGACGACGTGACCCAGGAAAGACGTCTCTCGCCGGAACAGGTGACACTTCCGGGGGTGGAGACGCAGGCCGGCCCCGTGGATGGCGTGGAAGACGTCCGTCAGGTTGGTCACTGCGCTTTCAAAATCAGTGGCATGAGCGAGGAGGTCATCCAGGTAGACGACGCAGCGGTTCCGGGGAATGTCAGCCAGGACCTTCTCCATCAAGCATTCAAAGGTAGCCGGGGCATTGCAAAGACCAAAGGGCATCACTTTAAACTGGTACAGTCCTTGGCCAATGGAAAAGGCGGTCTTTGGACATGCTTCTGGCGACAACTTAACCTGCCAGTAGCCGCTCCTGAGGTCGAGGGAGCTGAACCAGCGGGACCCAGCAATGTAATCGAGGGCGTCATCAACCCGGGGCAGTGGGTACGAGTCCTTATGAGTGACTTTGTTGAGGAGACGATAGTCCACGCAGAAACGCCAGGTGCCATCTTTCTTGCTTACCAGGACCACTGGGGCTGCCCAGGGGCCTGTGGAGGGCTCGATAATGCCAGCTTCCAGCATCTCCTTGATTTTTTCTTCCGCCCCAAGCCGCTTGGCTAGCGGCAGGCATCGGGGACGGAGGCGGATTGGGCGTGCACCGGCAGTGTCAATGTCATGTTGCACCAAGCTGGTGCGCGTACAGTCCTCATCTCTAGCTGCAAAGATATCGGAAAACAGGTCCAGTACTTCCCGTAGTTGGCATCTCTGATCCTCCTCTAGGCCCTCGCAGCTCCGGTGGTAGAGGTCGTCGATGGCCTCCCTGGTTTCAGTGGATGGAGATTGAGCTGAGCTTAACCGCTACGCCGCATAAACCAGCGGTTCCAAGCGTTTTTCTCACCAATGTCCGCTCCCTTGTTAACAAGATGGACGAGTTGAAACTACGAGACAATAACAACCGGATAGACAGCTGCATCATGGTAATAACGGAGACCTGGCTGCATGAGAACATCCCGGACCTAGCTGTGGAGCTAGCAGGTTGTACAATCTTCCGGGCAGACCGCACATCAGACTCTGGTAAGACGAGAGGAGGGGGCGTGTGTGTCTACATTAACAACAGTTGGTGCACGCACACTGCCGTTATTGAGAGACACTGTTGCCCAGATCTGGAATTCTTACTGCTAAAATGCAGACCCTTTTTATCTGCCCAGGGAAATTACTCAAGTGTTTGTAGCTGCTGTGTATATCCACCCGCGGGCTAATGCTAACGTAGCTATGAGCAGGCTGCACGACAGCATCAGCAACAGCAACAGACACCCAGAGGGCTTCTTCATCGTGGCCGGAGACTTTAATCACACCAACTTAAAGACTGTGCTCCCCAGATTCTACAAGAATGTGGACATTAAAACAAGAAAGGGAAGAACACTAGACCAGGTCTATACCAACATCTCGGGAGCCTACAAAGCCCACCCCTCCCCTCACTTCGGACACTCAGACCATCTTTCCCTGTTCCTGATACCAGCTTACAAACCCCTCATTTGCAGGTCTAAGCCACAGTACAAGCCAGTGCAGTGCTTGACTGAGGAGGCCACATCATCCTTGCAGGACTGTTTTGAGGACACCATATGGGAGGTCTTTGAGGATCCAGACATTGAACTCCACACATCCTCTGTGCTCTCCTACATCAGTTTCTGCATGGACAATGTAACAACAAGGAAACAGGTGATAATATTTCCCAACCAAAAACCCTGGTTTAACACTAACATCAGAACACTACTCCAGGCCAGGGATGCAGCACTGAGGTCAAAAGACATCGAGGTCTACAGGAAGGCCAGAGCAGACCTGAACAGAGGCACCAAGGCTGCTAAAACAAGGTACAGAAAGCAGATTGAGGACAACTTCAAGGAAAACAACCCCCGCTCCATGTGGAAAGGCATCCAGCACATTACGGACTACAAACAATGTTACAGCACCCCCTCCCCTACCGACACTTCTCTCCCAGACCAGCTTAACACCTTCTTCTCACGCTTTGAAGAGGACACCAGACACGCATCCAACAACATCAGGTACTGCAAGTTCTGCGCAGCATTGACATCAGCAAAGCACCAGGACCGGATGGAGTACCAGGGAAGGTGCTGAAATCATGTGCCCATCAGCTTGCTGTAGTATTCACTAACATCTTTAACCGTTCGCTGCAGCAAGCCCCCAAACATACATCAGGATGCTATTTGTTGACTTCAGCTCGGCATTTAACTCCATCAGCCCCAGCCGACTCATCAACAAACTGCACCAGCTGCAACTTGGAACCTCCCTCTGTCTGTGGATTAAGGACTTCCTGACTAACAGACCCCAGCATGTCAGGATGGGCTCCTCCACATCCTCCACTATCATCCTTAACATTGGTGTTCCTCAGGGCTGTGTTCTGAGTCCAGTTTTGTACACACTGTACACCCACGACTGCGTCGCCACCCACAGCTCCAACACCCTCATCAAATTTGCAGATGATACAACTGCTGTGGGGCTGATTAACAACGAAGATGAGGCACCATACAGAGAGGAGGTCCAAGCACTGGCGGGCTGGTGCAGCGACAACCACCTCAACCTCAACACCAAGAAAACAAAAGAACTCATCATCGATTTCCGGAAGTCGAAAACCACACTGCACTCAGGCTTGAGCATCAATGGGGAAGAAGTTGAGCGGGCCATAAGCTTCAGGTTTCTTGGACTGTACATTTCAGAGGACCTGGGCTGGACAGTGAACACCACCCACATAATCAAAAAGGCCCAGCAGCGTCTCTTTTTCCTGAGAACGCTGAGGAGGAACAAACTCCCTCCACCTCTGTTGAAAAACTTTTATCACTGCACAATAGAGAGTGTCCTGACGTATGGATGTACAGTGTGGTATGCCAGCTGCACTGCATCTGAAAAGAAACAACTGCAGCGGGTCATCAAGACTGCTCAGTGGATCATTGGCTCTTCACTCCCATCCCTAGAGGAGATCTACTCCAGCCGACTCCTCCGACGGGCCACAAAGATCCGAGACGACCCCGCCCACCCAGGACACTCTGTTTTCACCAGCCTTCCCTCTGGCAGACTCAGAGTCATGCGAGCCCGCACAAACAGACTTAAACACAGCTTCTTCCCCATGGCAGTGAAAAGACTGCTGCAGGAACCATGACTCCCCACCCCAACTAACCAACACACACACTACCTCCCACACCAGGAAACAGACTACTAAGTTTTGCACTAGTGTAAATACAGACTATTTATATATAGTATTTTTACTGCACCTTCATATTTATTACGTGTATGCCTTTATTTCTCTTCTATACCTGTGACATGTAGCTGCTACAAGAGATGCTGCCAAACAAAATTTCGTTGTATTGTTATACAATGACAATAAAGCTTCTATTCTGGTGGGGGAACTCCTTCTGCGGCTGGAGGTGTTCTCTCAAGGCCAAAGGTTCTTACTATTGGCGGTGCAGAAGACTCTATGGCTGGAAACGAGGCGAGTCGCAGTCCCTCGTCACCCGTGGCGTGCAGTGTGATGGTCTCAGGGCCCAGGCGAAGTGTAGCTCTGGATATATCCACCACGGCTCCCCATTTGGTCAGCATGTCTAGCCCAATGATGCAGGGGTCCTGTATTCTGGCTAACTAAAACTTGTGGTCCACCATGTGGCCAGCAGCAGTCACTTTGAGGGACTTTTGTCCCAACATCTTAGTGCATGCCCCAGTGACAGTGGTGATGTGGCGCTTGGTAGGAGTCCAGCCCAGTGGGCTTGGCAGCTCTGTCCCAAGTAGTGTCCCTGGCCGGAGGAGGGAGATGGTGGACCCTGTGTCCACCAGGGCCCTGCACCGGGTGGCATCAATGTCATAGTCCATATATAGTCCGACGGCCCGGCCTAGTCGGTCGATTTGTAATCCAGCTTTGGTGGGGAAGGAAGGGGTTGTTCTGGATGGCGGTTCTCCCATTGTGCCACCCCCTCTTAGTTTGACGTCGGCTGAGGGGCTGGGCTCCGTGGCGCTGGGGCTGGGCAGTAGCGTGCGATGTGGCCTGGTTCTCCACACCGGTAACACCCTTCCGTCGAGCGATCGGCAGTCCTCCTGGGTCCCCGACGTGGCCGTTGTGGGGGTGCTTGACAGGTGAGTTGACAGGTCACTTCTTCGCTGTCACTGTCTTGGAGGTCTGCTTGGCGGGTTTGGTGCCTCACGTTGGTGGGGCGGGCCGTTGTGCCCAGTACGTGTTCCACACGTTCGGCTTCGCTCAGTGCCTCGGCCAAGGTCTTTGGTGCGCACAGGCGAATGTGCTCTTGTAGTCGCTCCGGCTGGAGCCCCCTGGTGAATGCTTGGAGGGCAAGTTCTTCCTGGGACGCAGGGTCAAAGGTGGAGTATCCTTGCCGTGCGTGAAGGCGGAGATCCGCTGTGAAAGCCCCCAGGCTCTCTCCCTGTCTCCTCCAACGGTTGACCAGCTTGTCCCGGGCGTCATCAGCGTAGTCGCGTCGCCCAAAGCGGTGTCGTAGCGCCCTCTCAATGGCCCACCAGTCAAAATGTTCTTGTGGCTGGAGATCAACAAGGATCTGCAGTGCTTTCCCTTCCAGGGCAAGAGCTACTTGCACTGCTGTTTCCTCAGCTGACCAGCCATTGAACTGTGCGGCCAGCCTGACTTGTATCAGGTAAGTCTCTGGTGGTGTCTCTCCATTGTAGCGTGGGAGCTTCATTGTGCCACGCCGGGGGGCTGCTGACATCATCGGGGTCGGCGAGTCACCAATTGCCGCTGGTTGAAGGGGCGGTGAGGCGGCCATGTGTCCCACCCCCGCCGACGCCGCCGTTTTGAAGGCACCGTCCGACCCGGGGCCTGTGGAAGCACAGCGGCGGCGAGGCCTGTGGGAGCGCACCGGCGGCGCTGCAAGACCCGGCGATTCCCCACTGGATGTCCCGGCGGCGGTCTTTGGCTGCCAGCCGGGGTTCGCTGGCTCCATCAGCTCTTCTCTCTGATGCTGGCTTGCCGTTTATTTTCCTCGGCCGGGCTCCTTCGATGGCATGTAGCTGAGTGATGAGTTCCTCAATCTCTTGGGGGAGTGTTGGTTTATCCCACTTCATCTTACTCCATCTTGCTTTATCCCACTTCTGTGGCCAATGTGGCGAGCTATGTCTAGTGAGCAAGACGCGGAGAGATGAGCTCTTAATTCACAAGTACTTTATTATGGCACCGTCCCGAAAAAAACAACTTAACAACACTTATTAACGAGAGAGGCAGAGGGTCGCGCGATCAACCGTCCGTTGAGCAATGATGCTCTCTGACTCATCCCCATGACAACAGTAAAACAAACCAGTGAACGTAAGGAACCCAACATGCTTTGATCAATTGCTTCCAAACCCTATCTACCAGCAATAACCCCGAATGCCAGAATGTCGCTAAGCATTCGGGAAACACTCCCCCAACACGTTACAATATACTATATATATATATATATATATATATATATATATATATATATATAAATTATACAACATACAACAACAATCATGATTGACAGACTTGAGAATGTCGTGATAATTATTTACGATTAGGCCTAGGCTACCTTTTAAAAATGATTGAAGGATAATATAAGAATATGTCATCAAGGGACTGCACTCATTTAGTTATGATAGTATAATAGTGAATATATATTTACATGAATTTCAATATTATATATATCTATTTTTACATTTGAATATGAAATGCGTTCCAGGGGCCAAGAGAAAGCATCCCAAGGGCCGGATTTGTCTTGTGGACGCCAATGAATATCCCTGGTCTAAACCTATATGGTGCTAATGGAGTTTGACAACGCTGGCAGTGGATGTAAAGAGGAAGACTGGGGACTATCTTCTTCAGGCTTCCTGGAGAATTGCTCTAACCAATTAGAATATCAGGGGGAGGAGTCAATGTTTGGACTGTCTGAGTTAGGTTGGTAAGAGTCTATAAAATACAACTATAATACTTTCTAGCTATACTAGCCTATAATATGCTGATTCTATTCTACTCGGTAATGTTTAAAATGAAAATATATCAAATAATTGTTTCAAGGTGATATACAATATGTAAAAAATGTTCTAACTACAATAATATAACTACATCATTTCTATTGTACTTTTCTTATTTGTGTTGTTCAAAATAGTGTGTGTGACTGCGGTGTGCATTCTGTTGATGCTGCTTGGCATTCTGGGTAATATGTTAACTATCTTGGTGGTTTGGCTCCGACCCCACATGAGAAGCTCCACATACTTGTACCTGAGTAGCATGGCAGTTAGTGATCTCCTGATTCTACTATTGCTCCCTCTGGATCTGTATAAGGTACATTTACCACATACATATGAACAAACACACACACATACAGGCCCGGTTCTACGGGGGTGCATAAGCATGCATTGCACCCCCAAAAAAATTGTTTGCACCCTCAATTGAAAAAAGGAGGGAGAAAATTCTCCCCCGTCGACAATCGCGCCCCCCCCCCCCCCCCCCCCCCGTTGACAATCGCGTACTGGTCCCCACCACTTCTATAGTACTGGTGCACCCCCTGTAATCTCAGATGCACCCCAAGGCATTCTGTTCTGGAACCGGGCCTGCACACATACACACACACACACACACACACACATACACACTTCTGCTCTCATAATGTCTATAACAATGACAAACAGACACAAATATAAATTCTAAAACTGCCCTGTTTTGTCAGCGAAATCCACCAATTCTATTTTTCCATTGATGTTCTTTTGAGAAGCAATTGAATAATGAGTACAGCATTAGGATTTAAAGGTGCTGTAGGCAAGATTTATGAGCTATTTTTTTTGTGTGATTTGTTAGAAATGGCATAGCCATCCGTCAAGTTTAAGAGAGTGAAAAGCGCTGTGAGAGTATATGCCTGCCTAGCCAATTTAGATTTTAGATGTTCCCTGCTCATTGCATCTCTTCAATGATTGGTTCGGGGAATCCAACTTGTCTGTCAATCACAGATGTAGGGCTGTACCTGACTCCCAAGTCGACTCCCGAGTGGCCAGGTCAATCCATAGGCAAAATCCAACCATAACATTAGAAGAGAACCAATGTTTAAAATAACGGATGGATATTAAACAAATATTCACGCTCCATAATAAAGCTATCTAAAGCCAGAAGCGAAAGACACAATCAGTGGTCCAAGTCTCTGTGGGTCTGTTGGAATTTCACTGGGGATCACCTCTCTATTTTCCCCCACATTCACACCATTGCTTCAACTTTTCAGTTTTAATCATCCAGATCTTTTTACAATAATGATCAAGATTATTTTGCTGTGGCACTTGCCTGTCAAGGTGTTTTTATGTTGGGCAGATCTAAAATTAAATTCATCTCCTCTTGAAGAACTAGTTCTCTTGTAATAATCATTTCTCTGACCAATGACCATAACAATAACAAAATTAAAATGAAATGCAACACTTCTCAATGGCGGAGAAATGTAGGGACTAGGGAGGGAGGGAGCAGAGAGGGATTGGAGTTGCTTATTTTCAAAATCTTTTCCGTATTTTTCTGCTCTCTCTTTACAACTCTCGAATCTTACCTACAGCACCACCAAGGAAATTGTAATTTGAAATCCAACTTTGGAAAACTTTCAGGGAAACAGTAGCAGTGAAATAAACACTGCATAGTGCCAAATTTAGTCTATGTTTTATTGGTTCTAGTGTGACTTACTGTTTCTTTTCTATCTGAAGTTGGTTATCTCTCACTTTCTTTCTTTCTATGTATTTCTCTCCCATTCCTGCCGCACAACCACATTAGCTATGGAGGCCCAGACCCTGGCCTCTGAGTGACATGGCCTGCAAGCTAACCATGTTCCTCTCTGAATGCTGCACCTTCTCCACCATCCTCCACATCACCTTCCTCTCCCTGGAGAGGTACATGGCCGTCTGCTGGCCAATCGTCGCCAAGACGCTTGTGACGCGCCACCGTACCAAGGCCCTGATTGGCTGCCTGTGGCTGGGGGCGGTGCTCAGTGCCACGCCTGTGCTGCTCCTGGTCGGTGTGGAGGATGTGGGGCAGGAACTGGGCTGGGTGGAGGAGGAGGTACAGTGGTGGGAAAGGAGGGCAGATGATGGGTGGACAGGGAGCGGAAGTATGGAGGATGAGGGACGGTTGACACAGGGGTTTGTGTCAGCGGCGTGGGAAGGGGGGGTGGATTGGTGGCCGGTGGGGGAGGCGGTAGAAGGCGGAGGAGAAGAGATGAGGGGATGGGATGGGGGAGGTAAGCAGAAAGAGAGGGAGAAAGTGGGTGACACTGGGCTGTCGGGAATGGCTAGAGGAGGAGGCGAGGCAGACAAAGGAGGAGAAGGTGAAAGAAAGAAAAGTGAACCTGGAGGAGCAGTGACGGATGCTGAAACAAATGAGCAAACAATGAGGAGAGAAGGGAGAGACGGAAGAGAAGTCACACAGGGTGACAACATAGAGTGCCGCTGTACTGACTACGCAGTCTCTTCTGGCCTGATGTCAGCCATGATGATCCTGTCTAACCTGTACTTTCTGGTTTCGCTTGGTATTTTGGCCATGGTCTACAGCCTGATTGGACGTACACTGTTGCTCCGCCCCCAAAGCAGCCGTAGAGATCAAAGCCATCGGCACACTGTCAAGATGCTTGGTGAGAAACAAAGTTACACTTAAGCTGAATTCACACATGTATAATTCCACGTCACGCTAATGTGTACACATGGGGACAGTATAGCTTTTCCAACCACAAATGTACATGAACCGATGAGCAAATCCAGAAAAGCTATATATCCATGTGATAAAGATGTTGCAAAATGATTCAAATATAGGCTATACTGCTGAATGGCGTTTGTTGTATCACAACCAACTGAAAATACAGTGTTTTGATTTTGCTGGGTGCGTTCATTTAATTCTCGTGTCTCCCCGCACTACCATTCAGCGATTACTTGGTGCGAACCGCCGTAGAAAAGCCCCCTGGCCTTGGCTTAGGTTTTCCTATAGGTTGAAGTTCGACATGTGTAACTTAAAAATGTACTTAGGTTGAACTATGTGAATAATATAATTCCAGTGATTTTATTTGAATTATATATATATATATATTTATAAATTCTTTTTTTTCAATGTTGGTGTGACTATTAATCGCATTCACCGTCCATCTTCCTGTACCTACCATATTGTATGGTGATTATAATGTACAACTTCTTCTCTTCTCTTCTATCTCTTTTGATATGCCTTTCCCCTTTCTCTCTCTCTTCATCCTCACCAATTCCCAGGAGTTATAGTCTTGGTGTTTATCCTGTGTTGGTTGCCATTCCATATCGGCCGAACCATTCTGTCCTTCTCCCTGGGCTCTACTAGAGGGGGACAGGACATGTACATGGGAACCAACACGGACACACACGACAATTCTGACGCATTGGATAACATAGCATCCAAAATCGTCCCACATCTAGTCCCAAACGGAGACAGGCCACTGTACACCGTCACGGAAGGACACACTGAAAGACACTTTAACAAGGGGAGGGTTGCAGAGATGCACATCAAAGACAGACATACAGACACACCTCCTATTGCTACATACACAAGCCTGCCCACCATCACAGAGGTCAACTACATTCTGCAAGCTACAACCACAAACTACAATATGCAGACCCAAATAGACCCCTACGTGGTATATTATCTGACTCAATATTTCAACCTGGTGTCTTTTGTGCTATTCTACCTGAGCGCTGCCATCAACCCCCTCCTGTACAACCTGATGTCGGCCCGATACAGACAAGCTATGCGCAGCATCATGCACAGCCTTGTGTACGCTCGTGCCGGCTCAGGAAGTGCCCCACACTCCACCACCACCACCATGTGAATGACATGTGCTGTGCTATTGTCCTAACATGCAAAAAAACTGTCAATATTTGTTTTTATATGTTTATGTTACAATCAATTGATGTAAATATTTCAATATATCTGTCTGTGTGTGCAAATTGTCTACGACATATTTTAAATAATAGTTTTATTAGAGCCACAACCATATAGGTTTACAGGTAAATATATGTGTTCACAAGTCTGTGTGTTGTGTGTAAGTGCACTTACCTTTCTACACGTAATAGGGCTATTCTTGGAATTGATGTCATTGGACATAGGGCTGATATTTGGTGTGTATTGCATTACACACCCTGATATGTCAGAAGTTGATATTAATGTTTTCATTATAGTCCTGCTTGGCTTTGATTCTTGGTAGCACACTCCCATTCAACAAAATGAACAGTGTGCAGGCACCACAGTTCACACATCACATCTTGGATATTGACAGTCAGTGTGATGTATCTGAACAAGTGGACTCACTCAGTCCATCTGTATTTGTGCTGTCTCAAGCACAAGCCTACTGTCAGTCTGTCATCCTAATCCTATACATACATAAGTACATGTAGTAGAATTATTGTTGTTTTGTGGGTTACTTCAGCAACAATATGAAAATCAATTTTCTGTATTCTTTGGTATTAGATATACTATAGCGCTGGTTTTCATTCATAACTGTAATTGTTGTGGCATGTTATAGCAATTGCATTGGCCAGAGATTAATAAACAAAAGTTGAAACTCTTGTGCTTTAAAACACATTTTCTGACCTTCTTCAAACCTGTCCACGTTATTATATCCATGGTAACAGTTGATAACCGAAAGATTGTGCCAGGTCTTGCTTCCACATCAACTGGTGGGTTTGTATCATATCATGGACTGGTCTGTACCAACCCAGTCTCACGTCAAAACGTGTAATAGCTACGTTGGTCCACAATAACAGCTCTAAAATTGTGACATGGCTCAGTTTTTTTGGCCTATTCTTTTCTATCGGCCTGCGTCCACGTCACTTGACTGTCAAGCTTCGGTCAAAGCAAAACAAAATGGCTGATAGTCCTTCTTTTCTCAGTGGAAAATGCAATATTTTAAGATAGTTTCGGCATAGAAATACGTTTTAATAACATTTATAGTGAGAAATGTGTATTTTATTTTCATAATCTTTGTTCAGTGAATGTATATGATGTTTAGTTTGTTAGTTATTACAAATTCTTCCTGCCCTATCGGTAGGCTACTGTCAACTCTCAACAAAGATGAAAAAAGTGAGATGGCTCACAGAATAGACGCCATGACACCGTAGCCAAATGCTCCCTGCCGTTTCAGAAGCGGAGCGTTATGGCCGCCGATTTTGTTTACCCAATTGAATCGTGTCCCGGAGCACGATTCAATAGATTAATTTTCGTGGGTTGGTCATTGTTTGCGCTTAATTTTTTCGTCCACTTGATGGCAGTGTAGTAGATTATTCGGTCACTGCGTGTTGGGCTAGATCCTCCAAATATAGGCCTCTGTTAATGGTGTGTTTTTAAAAATCTTCTGATGATCTCTTAAATTTTGAATTGAAACCTTTATTTAAAATTCTCGGGATTACATTGAGGGCAGCCCTCTTTTTCAATGCAGCCGAGATACAACAAGGGTTATGCATGAGCCAGTCGAGGCTGTGGGTAGTCTGATCAATAACAACAATAACCAGGCTGAACTACAATATGCATAGATACACATTCTTACATCACACATATCATGTCAACACAGACACACACATAAACCTGCATACATACCCACACATACTTGTGCTATAGCACAAGCATATTCATAAGCAAATGTGGGTACAAACACACGTACCTATACACACTTTGTAAGGAAGAAAATAAAATAAATAAATAAAAAATAAGAGGTAAAACCAGAATTAAAAGTAGAATTTAGAGAAAACAGTTACAAACTGGAGTGGGGAGATTTGAGATCAAAACCTTAAATTGCTCAAAAGTTATTAATGACTCAAGTTTAAGGGTGCGTTGGATTAAGTTCCAGGACATGGGGGCATCAAAGCAGAAAGCTGACTTACCCAGCTCGGTGCGAGCATTGGGAACTGTCAGTAAGAAATAACTGCTGGAGCGGGTCTGATAAGCACTTGACTGGCAATTTAATAATAAGGAGATATAGGACGGGAGTTTACCTATGATGGCTTTATAAATAAACTGGATCCAGTGTTTAAAGCGTCTCTCAGTAAGCGAAGACCAGCCAATTGTGGCATACAAAGTGCAGTGGTGGGTGTTGTAAGAAGCAAATACCCATTTGGTTGGGCTAGAGCCACCAGATTGATAACCTTATATGTCCTTTATGCCCTATTTCATATAAAAGAGATACCAGGGCCCTAGCTCACTCCCAAGTCATTACCCCATTTTTTAAATCTTCAGGGCCCAGTATTTCAAAACTTGTAATCCGGATCCGGATAATCCGGATAATGAAATCCTCCTTTTCTCAGTCCTGGGGGGTATACTACGAAGCTCGCTGAACATATCCAGGCTTTCTTGGGAAAACCTTGATTGCTAAATACGAAACTCGCAATCAGAGTTAAACGGTTCCACGAAGCTCAATAAAGGTAAATTTGTCAAGCCAGGTTTTCCGCTTTAGGTTCAATGCGCATTCACATAAAAAGGGCGTAACCCAACGTCATTCACCTTGACACAATGGATCCGACGGAGCGAACACGGGCTGTGTATGTCACTCAGGAGGAGCAAGTAGTGATTATGAACTCATACGAGGAGTTTAAAAAGCAAATAACGGCAAGGGGCGATACAGTTGCTCATGCTGGCAAAAAACAGCAGATTCTGTGAATGCGTAAGAATTGTTCGCCATTAATCCCAATACTCTATTGGGATTAATGGCGAACAATTCTTACGCATATGATTGCAAAATGCAAAAGCAACCTCCTACTTGCTTTTTGTGTAATTTAGGGAATTCCTTTCAAATACATCCTATATGTAAGAAACGTATTGCATGTGCTGGATTGTAGCGACGGTGGTGTGGTGGATTAGGATGTGAGCTGAACGCAGCGACCGGGGTTCATATGTTGCCTGTCCATCATCTTGCCTTTTACCCCCATCTAGATTACCAAACTGGATAATTCCATAACATTAATGAATAAATATTCCATATGACATAAGAAATATAACTTATTAAAATACACATAAATGTACTTCACTTGGGAATCGAACCCAGCACGAAGAACCTCAAGACTGACGCGCTACCGCCACTCTAACGCTCATTCACGTATACAGGTGTTTTCTTTTACCTCCAAGTTGATAACTTGCAACTTGACAGTTTGTGTTGGCAAAAAGTTGGGAAACACCACGAACATATTTAGCAGTGTATTTAGGGCAGCTACAACCTTGCGTATCGGAAGGCACCTTTTTGCTTATATGTTCGGCATCACCAACTGTATGCAAATATGTTCCCGTGGCAACAAATCGCAGTGAAACACAGACACACTGCGCACGGCTTCTTTTTGTAGCATTGCCCTCATAAGGTCCAACGAGGACGATCAAATAGCGAATACCCTCTGATGAGAACCTGTATCTCTCATAAAGGGGTCGGATCTGTCCCGAAAGCGGCGCTCAGCTTTAAGAAGCTGAACTAATCGGAAAGTCTTCGCTGAAAACCTCCTCCCGACCAGGTTTGGTTGCCAGCATAAGTTACCATGGTGATATAGCGACGCTAAAAGAGAGCGACTTTCGTAGGACAGCTAACCCAGGCTTTGAGCGCAACATACCTCGCTAACCCACTAATAGAGCTTCGTAGTATACCCCCCTGGATCAAGGTGATCCTGCTGACTTTATCCGAGTATTTCAAAACACCGGCAGGGTGGATCACCGTGATCCCCATCTGGGCGGAGACGGATTTCAAAATCTCGTGACGTCGCCTCCCGATTGAAACATGGCGGACTACCTCACGAAAGGAGCAGCTGGAAACGCGACATCCACGTCAAAAATGTAAGTTTACCGTTGAATAATGTGTAGCGGTTTTAAGACCATACGAATTCCAACCAACATGTCATGCAAGCCAACTTCTTGAATCGTCCCCTAATTAAAACCAGGCCGCAGCGATCTCTAATTGAGCCGCGGCCGCGCTAACGGGAGCTAACTTGGCTCCATTGACTTGTGTGTTAAGCAGCCAGCGGGATAGCGAGGAAGCTGCTTTGTTGATGAATTTTGCGGTCTATGGTTTAACTTAAAAGGGAATTAATTGGACGTACATCATACCGTAACTTTTTAAACTAACGCCAACCTGTTCAGAGTTTATTAGCGTTACGTCATTGGCAACACAGCAGACTTAGGAAAATAGGCTACATGTGTACAGACTGCTGCAGTACTTTGGAAACGTTACACGGTACGAGTAGGGGAGAGTGGGGTAAAGTGAGACACTTTTTACATTTGTTCCCCTCCAAGCGAGCTGAAATGATATATCAGTTAAATTTACACATTTCCCATTAATTCAGGATGTTTTCTTGCAATGGAAATTATTAGAATGTATTCAGGATGAAGGGCAGTGAAAATATGATGTTTTTAAAAAAAGTGGTCTTGTGTCTCACTTTACCCCAGTTTAGGTGTGACAGACCAGAAAAGTCAATGGGGTAAACTGATCCACTTACTTTTTACACTCTGAAACTACCATAACAACATATGTTTCAACAGTTAGAATCCTGACAACTAGCTTGACAACCTCACATTCCAGAACAAATGTTGGACAAGTAACAGAATCATGGGGATTGGTCAATTAAGCACATTTTTTCACCTTGTAGTGTTGAACTCATACACTACAAAATATTCATTTTGTATATGTACTGTATATAAAAGCCTTAATATAAAAATGCCAGTAGCCTATGTACAATTGAACACAGCCCACACACACACACATTTAAAATAATAATAATAATAACAATAATAATAATAATAATAATAATAATACAATAAAAACAATTTCAGCAAACAGAACACAGTCTGGGGGTCAGAACACAGGACCCTTACAGCCAGCTAGAACAGCCTGGGACTCGACCCACAATTAGAGCATCAGTCATTCTCTACAATTAGGCGTCTACAACTACTCTATATTCCAGCCCTGAAGACTGCCAGGGGAAGACGAAGAGCTGCTCTCTACGTGTGGTCCCTCCAGGCGTCTTGGGTTGAGGCAGCTTCCTTAGGCCTACTGTAATTATTAATTACATTAAAAATATGTTTAAAACTAAAAAGTGAGACACTGGGTAAAGTGAGACACTGTATCACTTTACCCCACAGCATTTGTCTCACTTTACCCCACCTCCACCTTTTTAGAAAAAATGACCTTTCTTAGCAATTCAGGCTAACCTTCAGCTAACATCATGACATGATGTTATATGTTGGTAGTTCATCAACAGGTATGATATAAGTTTTTCTACCTGAATCAATTTGCTTTGGCACAACAGCTGATTAAGTTGACAGCAAGAAAATGTACTTTTACATGCAAAAAAAATGTTTTTGGGAAAAAAACATGCTTACATCAGCAAAATGAGCTTCTCTCCTTTATGGGCAAGGGGAAATGGGAGGAGCTTGAAAACAAAAAATGGTCACATGGGCACAAATGTGTTCTGTTGCCTAGATACAGGTTACCCAGTGTCTCACTTTACCCCACTCTCCCCTACGGTTAATTCAGAAGTGTCAGGATGCTATAGTAATGCTGGGGATGATATCATGCGTTTGTGTACATAAACAAAGATATACTCATACACCTTCTCTTTCTTCTACTTTCAGAGTCCACTCAGCCATGGACCACTCGGCTGGAAATCCTTGGAAGCGCTTTAATTGTATTGATACATTCAAGGTTTTCAAGTTATTGGATTCTGAATAAAGTGCTTGAAACTGTAATTGCATTACTTTCATGGTATATAGTTTGGTCAGTGACACAACTAAACAGTTTTTCATCCTAATTTGTCTCCCTTATATAGAAGGCTCTCACTAAACATAATTATGGTCATTTATAGCAAAATAGCGTCTGTTTTGATTAAGTAAAATAATCAGTTTGTACACAAACAATGAATTACATTGCTGCAGGTTTTAAAATCACATTCTAGCCATTTCCAAACATTTTAAAAGTGCATTTTTAAGCTTCTGACTGAAGTCAAATGTGTCTTCATTTAATCAGAAGCATGAAAATATACCTTGAAAATGCTTGGAAAGTGCTTCAATGTGCAGCATGATATAAACTGTGACACTGAAAAAATGCAAGTGCATACATGTCATAGTTTATCCAGTGTTGGGGAGCCAGCTGACGAGCCACTCAACCTCTCGTCTTAATGTGTGTTCCTCACACCTGTGGAGGCTCAGAGGGTGAACCTTCAACCAGCACCAGCATTGCTCCACCCGATCCACCACAAGAGGTTCGTGGGCCAGAGTGTCGGAGACGGAGGAGGCATGCCGGTGATGAGGACGCTTATCAAAAGCTCCTCAAAATGGAGACCCGAGAGGGCAGTCAAACAAATTGAACAGGCCAATGAACTAATAAAGCTGACGCAAAGAAACAGAACTGAAAATAAAGCTGTTAGAAAAGCAGCTCACTTCTGACCTCTGAGTGGGTTAGGTCCTGTTTTAGTTAGTGGACACATTATTTGAAATGTCGGTTTTGTTGGAATTAAAGTTTGTTTGGACCCCGCATTCCTGTTGTCTTTCTCTGATGTTTTGGTACATGCAAGTTACAATGTTTGAAACTAGAATTTGAGAAATAGGTCTGTAATAATTGTTACTCTTATTTACAGCAGTTTCAGAAAGTGAGGTAAAATATTTTACTATACTTTACATTTCTTACAATTAGGCTGCTTTATTATTTTTAAATATACATTTTTTAAATATTTATTTGTTAAAAGTAAAACACTAACACTTTAGATTAAGTGTAATGAACATCTTGAGTAACAATATCTAGGAGAAGTGGAGCTGAGACTTAATCTAAATGATTTAATCCAAGTGAAATCCACCTCTGAGGTGGGATCAAAATGATCCTGACATTTTGGTATCAAGTTGATCCAGAGATCTGCCTTAACTTTTGAAATACCCAAATCCAGCCTTTAATCTGGATTCAGGGGAGGATTGGATTACCAAAGCAGAATCCTGATCTTCAGGATCAGGATTATCTGGATCTGTGTTGAAATACCCAGTTTTCAGATCAGATCTAGATTTAATCCAATCCGACCAGGATAATCCTGTCAATCCCTTTTGAAATACTGGGCCCAGGGCCCGGTTTTTCAAAAGTAATCCGGTCGGATTTAGGATAACGGATTGGATCAAATCGAAAAAAGAAAAAACGGATTACGTAATCGGATTAGATCACGTAATCCAATCCTGGTCTTGATCTGGAACAAACCTTCAGTTTGGGTTTTTCAAAACTTTGTAGTAGGATTGGGATCACTTTGATCCAAAAAACCTGGATTAAACTGATCCCAACAGAAGGGTGGATTCAGCGTGGATTACAGACCCACAATGTAATGAAACTTGTTGAACTTGAATGAAAATTGTATCAAATAATATTATAATTGGATCATGCAGTATAGCCTACAATATATCCTATTTATTCACAAGGTTTTAGTTTAATTTGTTCATCCATCAGGCTGCAGTGATTAGGTAGGCTATAACATATTCAGCCTTTCAGTATAGGCCTAGCAAAGTAGAAAGAGTTTGGCCTCATAAAAGAATCCCCCAAACAGCCGTCAATATTGACAAATAAATATATTTAATTCTGTCACTAATTAATGTGTATTCATCACAATCAAGAATATTTTTATTTTTAGATCATTGTTTAGTGATGCATGCAATGATAAAACAGAATAACAAAGCAATGGCAATGGCATCACTGGTTTTTGAAAATCTAAACAAATCCAAATCAGAAATAGTGTCTAACCATTGCATCCCTAGTTGCACGTCCTGTTTGCTCATTCTGGCAGAATGCAGGAGGTTGGTCAGGGTCTCCAAGGGGCTCAGGTGCATCATTGTCAGCGCAGAGAGGGACATTGCGCTTGGTAGCGATGTTGTGCAGGACAATACAGGCAAGGGTTATGTTGCATGCTTTCTGTGGTTCCGCTCTCAGGTAATTAAGGCATGCAAAGCGCCTCTTGAGAACTCCATTCAAACGCTCAATTGCACATCTTGCTCTGCAATGAGCGGTGTTGAAGCGTGCCTGCGCCGGTGTATTTGCTGACAGAAAAGGGGTCATCAGCCATGGTAGGAGTGGGTAGGCACTGTCTCCTAATATAATGCCATCCGGTCGGTTGGTTTGGAGGTGTCTATATAGAGCGCTCTCCCTCAGGATGCGGGCATCATGGACAGACCCAGGCCACTTGGGCAGTTGGTGATGATGAGGTCACCATCACACACAAGTTGGACATTGATGCTGTGCCTCCCCTTTCTGTTCACAAACTCCCATTCATTGTCACGAGGTGCTTGTATATGCACATGTGTGCAGTCGATTGCTCCAATAGTATTGGGCATATTCCCCAAAAGAAAAAAGCTGCGCTTGGCCTGGGCAATCTGGTTGTCCTTTGGAAAAGACTCAAATTCATTGACCAGGCTGGCCAGTGCGATGGACACATCTTTCACCACATCACACACAGCTGATTTCGCCACTCCCATGTAGTCACCAACAACTTGGTAGAAGGTTCCACATGCGTAAAATCGGAGAGCAATGAGGATCTGGTCTTCCACAGACAGACTGTGACTCCTTTGGGTTCTGTGTTGTAGTTTCGGCCGGAGAAGATTCACAAGGTGCTCGATATCAGCCTTCCCAAAGCGAAACCGGGCATACAGCTCCTCGGTGGTGTATTGCTCCAGTGGTTTGGTATGCTCAGCATACACCCTTCGACGGTATCCTCTCCTGGCAAAGTGGTGGTGGCGGTGGACAACACCTGCCATTTCACTGTCTCTCTGTGAGCCTCTCTGTGAATTCTCAGAGGAAGGCTGATTTAAATGGCTGTGTAATTGGTCTTTTCAAACACACCCGTTATCTCTGATTAGTTTCGGCCTGTTTTCAATTGGGGCAATCGGACCCAAGGCCTATAAATGATGAACAATCTTCACTATAGTAAAGCTTGGAACCATGGACTCAAGAAGTTGCAATTTCACTGCTGCCGAAACCAACGCACTATTACAGGGTGTTAGGTGCCATTATGAAACAATAGTGGCAAGTTTTAATTCAGCTAAGAGTGGAGATACCACCAAAAAGAAAAGTGACGTTTGGAATGTAATCACTGACCATGTGAATGCCATAGGGTCTGGCCAGAGGAGGACCACAGACCAAGTAAAACTGCAATGGAAGAATCTTAAAGCCAGGGCAACCAAGGACCATGCGGAAGCCAAACACCCACAAACGGGCAACAAGCCCTTCAAGAGGGGTGATTACACAGATGTGGTCCTCGACATCATCGGAGGTGAGAAGTCTCAAGCTCTGCATGGTGTCCAAGGTGTTGTAGGGGATGGCGAGCCTGGGATTGAGGAGAGTCAGTCTGTTCTTCCTGAGGCTGATCCAGAGACCACATTTATATTGGATCTTACTGAGGGAGAAGCTGGATCCTCAATGGTAGAGCCAGCAGTAGTTGCCAGTGGATCCCAGAGGAGAGGCTTGAAGCGCCCTTCATCAAACACCAATGATGATGATTACAAGGCACTTCTGCAAAAAGAGACTGAAAGGGCAGAGGTACAGATTCGCCTGGCAGAGGAACAACTGACTCTCACCAAACTGCACCAAACCAAGGCCAGACTTGAGATCCGTCTCCTCAAGGCCAAGCTCAGACAAGGTGGTCTCTCCACATCAGATGAAGACCTCTGAGATTATTGGTGAGTATTTCACATTAAGCATTTTTATTGAATTCAATACATCTATATTTGAAACTTGTTCTAAATATCCTCAATGTACAGTGTTTGTGAGTAATATTTTTATTTATTTGTTGTAGGTTTCAGATGAGCGGACTGCTGGAAGAGGGTGTTTTTTTTTGTGTGTGTTTTTGTTTCAAATAAAATTAAACTTGTATTGACCCCACACTGGCTATTCTACTTGTTGCTCTTGACATATCTATAGTTCTACACTATTGATTTCCTATCCTATTTCAGCTCTGGTTATCCAGATTTAGTGATCCTGAAAAGTTTCTATCCGGATCAGATTGATCCAATCCGATGTTGCTTTGAAAAACCGGCTCAAAAGTAAGATGGATTACGTGATCCTGGATAGCAAAAAAAAGGATTACTAAATCCGGATCAATTTGATCCGGATTAAACCTTTTGAAAAACCAGGGCCCAGGAGACCAGTTTTCCGGTTTGGTCACGTGACGCTCGGCATAAAGCCCATTATATCTACCAGCAATAACCCCGAATGTCGCTAAGCATTCGGGAAACACTCCCCCAACACATTACACAATGATTGTGGAGTAAGTAAGGGATAATGCCCGACGAGGTGTCCATTAACAGAAATTAATGGATGACGCGGAGGCGTGAACCGTCCGACGCGGTTGCTTCCGTGAAGTACCATGGTCACTTACGAAAGAATAAAATATTGAATCAATTTATAATACTTTAATGTGTTTAAGAGTTAAAATCGTGAGGTTTTTTATTTTATTTTTACAAGTCGAGCAGACTATTTAATATCTCCCGTATGCAGGCATTGCCAAGCAACGTGGCCATAGCGTCTTCATAGCGTCAACGTCTTTCCTAGGTGTAAATAAACACTTTTTAACCTACACCCTCCAGCCAATCAGAATTGACTATTCACCCAGACCATGATATAATTGGGGAGTAATTCTGTTTTTAATTACTTTATAAGTAACTTTCCGTGATCAACGATGTCGGTAAATGGGCTGTGCTACAGCAGTAGTTGTGTGGTGGTGTTTAACGCGTGTGGCGCGCTGGCCCTTTAAATTTAGAAGCAAGCTGAAGGGTGGCAAAAGCGACTTAGGTGGAGTGGACAAGGCGGATTCCTCTTCGTGCGCTTTCGGTGTGAACGCACAGTAAGACTACATGTGAAGCAGTGCTTCACCAAAAAAGTTTTTAAAAAATAAATAAAAAAAATTCTTACAATAATCCCATTTTCAGTGCTTTGAAACAGAAATACAGTCACTAAGATGAGCGGTTTTCCTGAAATCAATTCTGAGTGACAACAGCGCCACCCGCGGTGGAACAGATAATTACAGTGAATCAGACTTTCCTTCTGCTTCACCACCATACGTATCTTTTCCCATTGACTTCAATGTAAATCGAGTGAAACCCCAGGCGGCTTGTGGTTTTTTTCCGTTTCAATTGATCCTTATGGCAGATAAGTCCCACCCGTGAAGCAGTGACCGATTGGGTAGAATTTGATTGACACAACACTCTGGCCAGTCACTGCCTTCATTAGGCAGCTATCGTGAACTGACTTTGACAGTGGCGACTGACGAACACATACATAACTTGCTGAACATTCATTTAATAAGATACACCTTTTTTCTGCGTCTGCGAAACTTGGCATTTGTTGCAATTGAAAGAACAGTTAAATCCTTAGAAGGAACTCCCAGCTGGTATGTAAGGGATAATGCCCGACGAGGTGTCCATTAACAGAAATGAATGGACGACGCGGAGGCATTCACGCCAAGTCTACACGGGTAGATGTTCGTTCAAGATGTTTAATGGAGAGCAGGTGGTACATGCTGAGCTGATGGTACAAACTGCCATGCCTGTGGCTCCTCCTCGAGTGTGTATGTTGATGGCTGGTTTATCCTGGGTGCCATGATTGCTCATGCACCCCAGGTGTGCAGCCTCACCCAGCCAGAGTCCAATCAGTCTGACTCAGGCCAGGTGAGGCTGTAAACCAGCCATCAACAACACACACTCCACATACACCCTCCACATTCAGATATTTAATTGAGTAAATAGCTGCGGTAGAAAAGTTACATACATTACATGTGCAGGTTTACATTTTAGGATGTGAATCTAGGACAAAGTCATGCAGTAAATGCATATGTGGACCAGAAAAGACAAGTACTTATTTATTTACACAACCTTAAAATACACAATACAGTGGCATTATATATAAAACAAGTCCTAAGGGAAGGGATGACCGACACGATCTCCCCCAGAATGATGGCATGTAAATCTAAAACATGTAAAGAAAAGACATACATTTACAGACTGAATAAACAAGCATGATCAAGTGTTCCTACTTTTATTTTCAGATAAATGTGAGAAAGTCTGTCTTTTCCCTTCTTATAGGTCCCCCCCCCCCCAGCATTTATGTTATGGCTAAATGTGGATGTGCTACAACCATTGCGCCATTCATAAATACAGCAGAAATAAGTTAAAAATCACCAATGCAAACCTTCCCTCTTTTCCCCAGACTACACTAAACCTACAATTGTAATTCTATTCTTCTCCCCACCTCACCTCCACACAGGGACATGTTTGGCTTTGCAGGCTCAATCTAAGATCTAGTCATTCTGAAGCTGGGCTCAGGAGTCAAACCAGTTAAGAACGTAACCAACATGAAAACTAAGGCCAGATGTGAGGTGTGCCCCAAGTGCCAGGGTTCATCAAATACCTTTCCACCAAAAGGCTCCAAATGAGTGACCTATCACTAAGATCAACCCATGGCAACAGCACCATCTCATTGGCTAGTGATATCAACCTGTCACCAAATTAAACTCCCATTAATAAACAGCCATTGTAATAACCTTAACAATGTTATGCAATGTAACATAAGATGGGTCACTGAGGTTGAAATACACATTTCAGTTGCTCTTTAGGTTCTACGATTATTAGAAAAACAACTTGGTTAATAAAAAGACAAAAAATGTAAATTTACAATAGTGTTAAGGCTTAAAATGGGTGCTGGGAAATGGCTTCCAGCGCAGTTGGTTGAAAAGCGTCTCAGGCTCCAATTATTCTGCATTTAGCTCTTATACCTCATGTTAAGCTCGACCACTACAACCTCATTCACACCCACACAGGGAAAAAAACACACTCACCATCACCAACCACTGGCTTAAAAACAAAAGAAGTCAATTAAACTAGAACCAACCCATCATTCTGTTCCATCACTTTGAGAGTAGTGTATGGAAGAGTAAACCAGAAAAGGGTAAAATCCTTAAGACACATTTGAGAAAACGTATAGCTTTGTGTGAGTGTGGTGGGGTTAGTAATACATTCAAAAGACATTGTGGGATAATCTTTTACGATATCCCAATATAAGTCATTTCAGGTCCAAAATTGTAATAAACAGGAAATTCACTCTATACACATACACCCCATATTTCTCAAGACAACAGAATTTACATTCCCCCTACTTACAACAGGAAGTCGGATGGCTTCAGGTGTTGATGTATGACATTTAAAAACTACATTGGGATCATAAGGGGAGGAATGCTTAAGACTTACAGAGGCACCTTTCCAACACACACACAAGATTGGTCAAGTCAAAAGACGAGTCTTTTATCCAGTCTTTAGCAAGGAGGAGCGTTTTATCCATTGTGAATATGTCATCATCATCTTCGTCATCACCATCACCATCAACTCCATCTGAGGTGAACCAGGGTGAGAGAAGGATGGCTGGCTTGAAGTGCAAGCTGTCGAGTATCACTGTAATCTCTATAAAGTCCTCATCCTCGATTCAACTTGCTTATTTTCCCCTGTGTTTGTGTGGTGTAGGCGGTGCCTCATCGTGGAGCTGCAGACGGGAGGCCGCTGGGTGTGACACGAGACTGAGCCTGAAGGAGACAAAAACAGACGAAAAAAAAGAAAATACATAAATAATATTTATATGTAGTAATAATAAACACAAACCGAGTGCATCTTGGAACCGGTTCCGGTTAACTGGATTTCCATGTCTGTATAATAGAGAGATAGATATATAACCCTATAAAAAAAAACGATTCATGTAAGAATCACGATTCTCATCTTCTGTGGTTCTAAATCGATTCACAAATGCGAAAAAAAGATTTTTAAAAGAAAAAAACAGTCATGGTTTAAATCATGGTTTCTCAACGGGGGCTGTACCGCCCCCTGGGGGGCGTTATAAACATTTTGGGGGGCGCTGGACGCGTGAGGGCTGGTATGGGGGCGCTCAGGCACGAATGGGGGCGCCACCATTTGGCTTGTACAAAGTTCATTTGAACTCTACATTTTAAACTTTCATGGTTTCCCAACTAAAAATAAAGCTGCTGTCTGAGACCAAGAACCCGAGTCTGCTGCTTCCACTGCTGGTAAAAGGGAGTAAACCCCGACGTCGCCCCTGGAGATCTCCCCTCTGCTCCCTGATCACGATCGGACAAGCCGAGCAGGAACGGTCTCCATAGTAACGCCCAAACAAATCCACCACAGCAGCAGCGAAACCCGGGAAACACAAACGCTACTTTTGACAGCCGTCACCTCATCTTCGCGGGCTAAAACTTAAATAACCAATGAAAACGTACACAAGCACGATAATGTAACCACGTTTAATCACACACATTACAATCAAATAGGGATGCAGCGAATATTCGGTAACCGAATATATTCGGCCGAATATTGCAACAAAAAGCCATATTCGGTATTCGGTGGAATGAGTGAAAAACAAGGCCGAATATATACATTAAATATTAGCGCCGCGTTTTAATGACGCAAGCAAACAACGTGCAGTGACGCAGCGCCTTTTACTGACGCAATGAAAGAACGTGCAGTGAGGCGGTAAACATTAACAAAGATTTTGGCAGTGTGGAGATATTTCAAAGTTACGGAGAACGAAAAAAGAATTGCGGTTTGCAGCCGAAATATAAAGTATAGTATAAGTAAGGGATAATGCCCGACGAAATGAATGGACTTCGCGGAAGCAACCGTCCTCTGTTTCGCGTCGGACGGTTGACGCCTCCGCGTCGTCCATTAATTTCTGTTAATGGACACCTGGAAGGGCATTATCCCGCTTATACCATGGTCACTTACGAAAGAAAGAACTATTTAATCAATTAATAATACTTTAATGCGTTTTAGAGTTAAAATCGTGAGTTTTTTTTTTATTTTTACAAGTCGAGCAGACTATTTAATATCTTATATAACCTATTCTATTTAATATTTTATATCACATTACAACTAAAATAACATTTCCATGTTGTTTACCAGTTTATCCAGTTAAGTAACGTACAAACATGACCTATTATATGTCTAAAAAACATACATTTTGGAGGCAATGTTTAAAATGGTCAGATTTGCTCAGCAGCACATCAAGTTGTTGGGGGCATAAATACATAAACAGCTCCAATCTAATACAAACAGGGATTTTAAATCAAAACAATGGCTTCTCTCATCATAAAACCCGATGTCAGTTGAAGTCCTCCAGTCTTAACACACTGTTTACTACAAGAACTCTTAAAGCACCAGCACCCTGTAGTTTTTTTTTTTTTGGGGGGGGGGGGGGGGGGGGGGGGGGGGGGGGGGGGGGGGGGGGGGGGGGGGGGGGGGGGGGGGGGGGGGGGGGGGGGGGGGGGGTTGTAGGGGGGGGGGGGGGGCGGTACGAGGATCATGGAATGGTCAGGGGGGCATTTGTTCAAAAAAGGTTGAGAACCACTGGTTTAAATCAATGGTCACTAACCGGATGTCGGAGGCATTTCAAGTCGATCGCCAAAACATTTGAGGAAAAAACCCATAATGTGGCGTCCAGACCTGACACTTAAATGCAAGCTATGTGTCAAGATATGTGATCAGATCTCGTTAACCCCTTTTACACAGCCTGTTCAAGCCAGGAATGTTGTGCCTTTATTCCGCCTCGCCTTCTGTATTAAAAGTTACAAACACAGAATGGGGGGGCATTGTTTTTCCACCTTTAAGCTGGCAGCAGACATAGTAACAGAGCGGAATCGACGTCTGTATTAAAAGGGTGGACAAGCGTGCTATGTAAAAGCACACACTGGGCACCATTACGCTGGCTTTGGTTAGTTCTGTGTAAAAAGGCAAAGACAGCATAATGACGGATCGTCTTTATGGCAATAATGAAGTTTCTCTGTACAAACAGGGATTTAGTCTTTTTCCTTAAAGTGGTGTAATAATGTAGCGCCGCAACAAATGTGCAATGTTCAGGAGAGAATAGTGGATGTGGCTGGGGTAAAGTTAGTTTCATACACTAAGTAAAGACTAGGGCCCAATGTGCCATTAATATGGAGGAATTTTCTGTATTGATTTTTCACAGGTGTTTTGCTCACTCATTTTGGTACTCTACCGCAAGTTTGGTATTGTGTTATCTTAAAATAATTCACATTTTACTATTACTTATATTTTAAACTTGAGTGGATTTTAGGTAGAGTTAGGCTAATGTTAGCCCCAGTTTTAGCCTCAGGCAGTCTGCCCAAGGACCAATAGGTACAAATGCTAACATTAGCCGTCGGGTTGCAAAAGTTGGGTCTGCTAGTTAACCTGCTAATGCCAAATTAGCAAAGGGCTACCGTGGCAAATTCTTGTAAATGTCCGTTTCTACCAAATTAACTTAGCCAACATAAAATTTGGATCTGTATTGACTGACTGCAAATGTTAACTAAACTGTTTAAGTAACGTTCACTTTTGCTATTTGGCAAATTAATTTTGGACCCAGCACATTTATCACTGCATGCATATTGTAACACTTTGAAAGGTTTATTCACAGAGGTACCCTTCGTGCCTATGTTTTACTGTTTCTGCATTCTTATTAGCTTTTGATTGTTGGCAATGCGGTTTATGTAAGGCTGAGTTGATCGTTTCAAGCATGCTGCTTATTGCTGTAGTGACGTTGAGTAGTTGTGATAAAATATATGAAGTGCAATGCTGGTGTGTAAAGGTCAGTTTAATTCCTTCAACAGTCAACAGTGGTGGTGGTGCTGACACGTTTCATCTTAGTATTCGTGTGATGATCTTGACCTGAAAGGGCAGAGTCAGGTGAGGCTGTGATTGACTCCTGCTGGCCTGGTAGCTTAACCAGCTCAGGTGTAATGCCGTCTTTCCACTAGTAGTAGCAGCTCGTCTCACCTCGACTTAGCGCGGCTTTTTTGCCTTTCCATTGCCGATATCTGGTACCTGGTACCTGCTAACTGGTGCTTTTTTTAGTATCACCTCCGTTTAAGTTCCAACCAAGCTGAGCTGATACTTTTGTGTGATGTAAGCTGGCAGCCGGCCACTGATTGGACAGAGTGACGTCACTTGACATGCAGCCCAAAACAGGTGGCTATTGAGGTTCTTGCCTATTTTAGTGCATGACAAAATTGAAGATGCTGACAATGCTGTATGGCAGCTGGTACTCCTGAGGGAGTTAGTTGAGTCGGCACACCTAGTCCCTCTCTCTCCACACATACTTGGACCATGCGCTTTGAAAGTAAGCATAGCTATTTCAAAACATGCATCAGGGCATGTCAAAACTTCAGAAATGTGACCAAGTCACTTGCTGATAGACATCAGTTCGGAGTCACAGCAGTTTATTTAGCCCCCAGGTTTCAGACTCCACTAGCATTTATCCAGAGCTCTATGATGGTGGCATAAGGAGAGCAGTTGCAGACTTTGGACTTACCTCATAACTCAGTTCACACACATATACATATATATACATACACACGTGTATATATATATATATATATATATATATATATATATATATATATATATATATATATATATACACTCACCGGCCACTTTATTAGGTACACCTGTCCAACTGCTCGTTAACGCAAATTTCTAATCAGCCAATCACATGGCAGCAACTCAATGCATTTAGGCATGTAGACATGGTCAGGACGATCTGCTGCAGTTCAAACCGAGCATCAGAATGGGGAAGAAAGGTGATTTAAGTGACTTTGAACGTGGCACGGTTGTTGGTGCCAGACGGGCTGGTCTGAGTATTTCAGAGACTGCTGATCTACTGGGATTTTCACGCACAACCATCTCTAGGGTTTACAGAGAATGGTCCGAAAAAGAGAAAATATCCAGTGAGCGGCAGTTCTGTGGGTGCAAATGCCTTGTTGATGCTAGAGGTCAGAGGAGAATGGCCAGACTGGTTCGAGCTGATAGAAAGGCAACTGTAACTCAAATAACCACTCGTTACAACAGAGGTATGCAGAAGAGCATCTCTGAACGCACAACACGTCGAACCTTGAGGCGGATGGGCTACAACAGCAGAAGACCACACCGGGTGCCACTCCTGTCAGCTAAGAACAGGAAACTGAGGCTACAATTCGCACAGGCTCACCAAAATTGGACAATCGAAGATTGGAAAAACGTTGCCTGGTCTGATGAGTCTCGATTTCTGCTGCGACATTCGGATGGTAGGGTCAGAATTTGGCGTCAACAACATGAAAGCATGGATCCATCCTGCCTTGTATCAACGGTTCAGGCTGGTGGTGGTGGTGTAATGGTGTGGGGGATATTTTCCTGGCACACTTTGGGCTTATTAGTACCAATTGAGCATCGTGTCAAAGCCACAGACTACCTGAGTATTGTTGCTGACCATGTCCATCCCTTTATGACCACAGTGTACCCATCTTCTGATGGCTACTTCCAGCAGGATAACGCGCCATGTCATAAAGCGCGAATCATCTCAGACTGGTTTCTTGAACATGACAATGAGTTCACTGTACTCAAATGGCCTCCACAGTCACCAGATCTCAATCCAATAGAGCACCTTTGGGATGTGGTGGAACGGGAGATTCGCATCATGGATGTGCAGCCGACAAATCTGCAGCAACTGCGTGATGCTATCATGTCAATATGGACCAAACTCTCTGAGGAATGTTTCCAGTACCTTGTTGAATCTGTGCCACGAAGGATTAAGGCAGTTCTGAAGGCAAAAGGGGGTCCAACCCGGTACTAGCAAGGTGTACCTAATAAAGTGGCCGGTGAGTGTATATATATATATATATATATATATATATATACACACATATATGTATAAAATATGTAAGAAATTACACACAAATCAGTGTGACTGTGCAGCTTCTCAAGACAGAAAGAAAACTGCTGCAAA
The DNA here is from genome assembly GCA_030340625.1 of Merluccius polli. Taxonomy (NCBI): domain Eukaryota; kingdom Metazoa; phylum Chordata; class Actinopteri; order Gadiformes; family Merlucciidae; genus Merluccius; species Merluccius polli. Next base: position 307,761 of record JAOPHQ010006539.1, read on the forward strand.
AGTGAAGGCGGCTAACCAGTGATCATTTCGTTCATGAAAAAAACTATGATGAAAAATGCTGTAATTCGGCAGTAAATAAGCAGTCATGTGTGTCTGACTGTCGATGGTGGAGCTGTTGAATGGATTGGTGGAGTTTATTGATTGCAACGGTGGCTGTAAGAGCATCTGGCCATTTGCATAGGTCATCAATTGGGCCCCCACCACCAAATTCCACTATAGAAGAGGCCTGGAAATGTTTAACTCAGAACAGCTAACTTAACACTTCATTTTAAATAAATGGTGTTAAATAAATGGCATTTCATTTTTTGATATATATATATATATATATATATATATATATATATATATATATATATATATATATATATATATATATACTGTATATGCTGTACAGTTTGTTACTCTCAAATTCATTGTTCCAGTCATGGTCAAGTGTAAAGTGTTCAAGCTCACAGGCATCTTACTAGTCATTGCCATAAAATGCATCGCATTAAAATGGAAATCAGATGCTCCCCTGCCAATTGGAATGTGGTTCTCAGAAATCAACAACTGTATACCTCTGGAGAAGATAACAAATTGGTTGAGAAGAGTAAAACTTTCTACAAGATATGGCAACCCTTTATTGATCATATGATCCCCCCCCCCCCCCCCAACACCTGATTGAGTGTGTTACTAAATAAACATTAACATCTTCCTATGTACACACACACTATGTCCACATAGGTTTATTACATGTATTTTTGGTATTTGTTAACTGTGAACTATTGTTTGTATGTTTGTGTATTGTCTTGTGCTCGTCTTGTTTAAACCTGAAAAAGCAAAAAAATATAGTTAGAAGTGTAAAGTGTTCAGTCTGGCGATTAAGACGCCTCAAGTGGCTGCTCAGAAAGCTGCTTAGAGTATAGAACTTCAGAAATAAATTTGTCAAAATGTCGACTACGTGAAATATGATGTGATGATATCAAGTATTTACAGTTGTTTTCGGATTTCAAACTGGACCAACATGGCGGCCGCCTCACAAACGATTTCATTCAGCAGCTTAATAGTACATTAAAATGTGTTTTAGGCAAGAAATAAGCCATGCAGTTGCTGAATCTGTCTTCATTTTAGATCGAGGACGTAGTGTTAATTTCAACGCACATTTTTCACCGGACAAAAACTAGACTAGACGAGACTGAAACCCCCATTAATAAACAATAACTGGGACTAAAACAGTATGCATTTTCGTGGACTAATAAAGACAAGACGAAAATGTAGTTCACTAAATAAAGACTGGGCTAAAATCTATGGACATTTTAGTTCACGAAAAAAGACGAGACAAAAATTATATTATGTTATTATTAGTGGTGGGCCGTTATCGGCGTTAATGTGCTGCGATAACGCGAGACTCTTATCGGGCGATAAAAAAAATATCGCCGTTAATCTATTCTTAAAGTTGGGTTGGGAGCTGGGTCTATACCGGATTTCCACCGGGGACGTAAGCGCCGCTGCGGCGCGGAACGGCTGCGTCCTCTGCCCGGTTACGCGCTGCGAGGCGGCTGGATTAGCGGGATCACGCGAGAACTACAAGACTGCGCGTCTTGTATTGCGTCTATGTATTTAGTGTTGTTTATTGTTGTTATGTCCTAATGTGTTGTGCTGTAGCCTATAGACAAAGTCAGTTATAAACGACAACGATGTGTGGCCGTGTTCGATCGGGAGGGTGTTTTTATTTTGAAAATTGACCGGATGCTCTATGGCTTTTATTATTTCACTTCCTGCCCGGTCGATCTGCTCTGTTGAAATTGATGTGGTTCAGCAACGGCTCGCGTCACAAAATGATAGCGCTTTCTCAAGCAGTTTGTGATGCATTTTGGAAACAGGAGATGAGCCCCTGGTCTAATGCGCCACCTGGCTTGAGAAACCCGTCTCAAAGACTTACTTTTAGTAAATAATTGTTGATTAGATGGAAATGTTCTATATTATCTGCTGACAAAAAAAGTAAAAGGGTAAAATAATTGTCCTGACTAAAACTAGACTAACATGTTGACAGTTTTTGTTGACTAAAACTAGACGAATAAAATTATGTTTTCTTGGACTAAGATAAAGACTAAAATGCTCGACTATAGTCGACTAAAACTTGAATAAATAAAAACAGGATGAGGTTGACTAAATGTGATAAAAACTAACAAGGGCGATTGAAACTGGACTAAAACTGAGACTAAATTTAAAAATGGCTGATAAAATTAACACTACGACGACGGTTAGTTTAATAGTTTTTCGGGAGTTTCCAGAGGCGGCGAGTATCGTGTTATCAAAATGTAATTGCAGGGCTGCTCACATACACAATGAATGGGAGGGATAGAAATGACGGATCCTGTGGGCACATACCTTTAGCTTTTACAAGCGCTCCGTTTATCGACTGCCGCTCATTCTGTGTTCATTTGGATGGATTCACGGTCCAGCCACATACTAGGTTTTGACCTAGTCTTGTTTACAGTTTACTACTGCTGGACAAATTTGTTAGCCAATTACACGCTTACAGAGCCCCATCTGCAGCAACATGATTGGTCAAAACAAATACGAAGCGAAGCAACCTTGTTATAACTAGTTATAACCTTGACCTGGTTGGGAAACTGAGTCTGTGTGAGGCTGTCAACATGTTTTCCAATTGTGAATGACAATGAAAAGATTGCGCAACACACACATTTAACAAGCAGCACACATTTCTCTTCTGCACACACACAAAATAACTGCCGTCTTTGAGGCGCACAAATCTTACGACAGAATATTTTCCCCACGATACCAAAACAAACATGGATGCCATACATTCTACTCACCACTGCGGTTGTTTGGGTAGTGATTTGCACAAGAAGAGTCAGGAGCCAGAGTGTGCCTGGCTGTATTTTGCCCCAAATCTCTGTTTGGGGCAAACTTTGATGCAGCTTTGACAACACAAAAGGTTGTCCCCTTAAGGCCCTGGATTCATCCATCCTGGACTTTGGCTTCCAGGAGTAAGCAAGAAGGGAGGGGGCTTAGTTGGGGACTGTGTTTGGGGTTGGGCTTTGGCACTCGCCCACTGGTAAAGCCCTTCATACCAGCACATGGCGAGCGGCTACTTTCTCCCATGATTGAAGAGAATGCTATTCTGAGTTGGGTGGCCAGTGGAAGGGAGAAGGTGAGGAAAGGAGGAGGAGAGGGGGATGAGGAAGAGACATAACTAGACTGTAAGAAAGAAATCCTACCATAAATCTTTCCTTTCAATGCGCCTCATGGGGCTGTGCTCAGATGTAGTCCTCCAATGAAGGCCGGATGATCAACATACAGTTTGTCTTTTTACCAGATCCAGACTTGCAACATGTTAGCTTGAGAAAGATACGCTTTTTAAAAATCGATCTTATATTTTGAAATGCTGAATTGACTCCAAAAGATCAGAGAATCAGCCCAACTACATAGTCATATTTGGGGTATTCCATGGAACCAGGTTCTGACTACCAAGTAAAAAGGCTACTTTCGATCAATCACTTAAATTGAAAAGTGTGTGTGGTATTTGAGATACTATATTTGTATTATAGTCTTACCTGCGAGGCAGACATGCGGGACGCATCCTGCCGTCCTGTCAGGTCTGAGGAGGAGATGTTCACTGGCGCTCCCCGATGAAGACGCATGCTTACTTTCCTCTCCCGCTCCATACCTGGGACAGCCACACAAGGGGGGGCAATCATTAAACACCAGCCAAACTACAGAGATCAAGTTCCATGCCAACACGGATTCTTTGAAAAGGTACTAGTTCCTAACAGTGCCAGAACCTTCTTTAAAATAAAGAACAAACAACTGATTCAATTGTTGAAATTTAACATATTTGTTAAGACATGAGCATCTTAGGCTTCTCGAAAAAGTATAGACCTATTTAAACAAATAAAATGATCACTGTCGGTTATAAAAAATAATGTCTTTCTTTATAGTTTGTTACTCTTTCCATTTGTGATAGTAAATTATAGCATAACATATAGGGGCTGTAGACTTTTCAACTTTTCCCACCGGATTGCATTCCTTTTCCTCAGTGCCTAGAAACCACAAACACAAGAAGCGCATTTGTTTGGAAATCTCTGCGAAAGAAACGATCAACACTTTGGAAAGAAAGAAGCATGTTCACTGAGGAGGTAAAGTGAAATTGGCATTATTTTATTTGGGAACAGGCAAAAGCTATTGTAATGGTGTGCATTGCATAGTAATACCATAGTTGAAATATTGCTTCGCACAAACAAGTATCAGCAGCAGGGGTTGGCGTCGGGGTGGAGGGGGGAGTAGAAGAACACATTAGGAGGAAAAAAAGTTCATTTATTCATTTAGTCTAGTGGAGACATGAAAGCAGCATACAAATTATTTAGTATGTACTACTACTACTATTATTTAGTATGTACTACTAACCCAGCAAACTGGGTTAGTAGCCTGACTGGATCGCCTGGCGAGTCACGACATGAGGTTTATTCAGGTAGTATACTCAATGCAAAAACATAGCACGCAGATATAAGTAGTGTCATCAGATTGGCTTTACGTCGGTTGTTCCACCATCCACCATTTCACCATGAATGTGTCATCCCTTATATTTATGTTGTGCAGCGTCAAGTATGTAATCAAATTGTTAACTATTTCCCCCCTTATACAAAATAGTTTTATTGCACTTGTTACATGTGCTGCTGTCATTTTTGACAGAGGATTGTTGCATAACTGAAATGAGGCACAGAAAAAGAAATGACAAAATTGTGTGTCTACATTAAAACGATGTACATATCAGAACACAGGGGAACATTTGTTTGATTTCTAGTTTATCTTGTACCAAAGCCCATCTTGTGTTCATATGTTTGGATTAAAAATGTATAAATACCAACAATAGCTATGCGTATGTGACAGAAAGGGAAACGAGCTATAGTGAGAGAAAAATGTGGGGTAGGGTAGGGATGCCCCGGTCGACTGGCCATCAATCAGTGACTGGCCGGTCAATGTGCAGATTACAGGAGCCGATCACGTGACTTAAAAACTATTGTGCACAAGACGAATTGTGGACAAGACGCGCCTTCATTATGTTCATTCACTAAATGCTTGTCTGCATAATTGCTCTTTAAATTGCCCTGACTCAATAAAAGGTAGGCTACACCTAACCATAGACATATAGCCTGTTTCTAGGGATGCACTAGACTCGCATAGCAAGCCCTATCTCCACACTTCGTTTTAGCGCTGTGCCAGCGCTGGATAAAGGTCTGGCGGAACTCACCATCATTCTGGTATCGGGGAAAAAATACTGGGCATTAGTATCGGACGGATACAGGCCCAAAATGTGGTATCGAGTATCGGTGGCTGGAGTCTATGCATGGCACTGATACTTGTCTTTTTTTTCTCTCAAATATAGTGAAATTGCAGCTGCCATTTAGCCAAAAGAGAGATAATGAAAGATAAGATATGCTTGTGCGAATGCACAAGCGTATGTTGGCGATCGCACCATTTTTATAATCAATTCACATGCAGTAAAATCAGTTTAACCGGAATTCATTAATCGGAATTCAGTATCGGCCCATTCAAAGATATGTCGACTCGGAATCGGTAATGAAAAAGTGGTATCGGTGCATCCCTACCTGTTTCATTGATCTTGCTTATAGGATGCAATAACCAGCCTGCATCTCACTGGAGAAGGTTTGCGCAAAAGAGTAGTCCTAAACTTGTCATTATTCAAATATCCCCATGTTAGTTGGAACTATTGAAATATCTATAACCTCATAGGACAAGGCTGCTCTCCACTAATTCCTTCTGTTTTATGTGAAACTAACTGGCTACTACTAACTGGCTGCAAGACAAGTTTCTCTTGGGACAATAAACTGAAACTGAACAGAACTGAACTGGTACTCCGCCGCTTTAATGGAAGATAAGTGAATGTCGAAAAAAATTATGTCTCTAAACGGCATAACCAAGCATTTCGTAGTCAAACGATTGCAGCCACAGCAATTACATGGCAACATAGTTCATACAATGTGAAGCAAAACAAGGCTTTCTTGAAACCTAGACTTTATAACAGCGCTGTCCACTGTAACTGAACCCCCGGTCTGAGCTTGTGAGTGAAGCCGTTGACAGCACTCCTTTCATGGGCACGGATTTCACAAAGAGTCGGTGTGTTGCGCGAAAACAGTTCCATTCTAATTTCTGGCATAGGCAGCCAGAAAAGCCTATGAAAAGCTTATAGGCGATATCAACCTAAAAGAGGAGTCAACAGCAGGAAACAAGATGGGCTGCATGTATCAGACACAAATGAGGATACCTCATTTAAAATAATGTATTATATTATAAAATAATCTTGATTTTCTTCCATAATATAGTACTAGGTTTTATATAGGTCTGTGTGGCAGCACTGCGTTTATGAACCTAGGCTGCCCCAGTTTTAAAGGAATTTGTGAAAACAATTGACAATTCTAGCCAATTTAACTGTAAAAAAACCCATAAAAAATAAATCGGTGATCGGCATCGGATCAGCCAATCAAACATTAAAAAGAAATTGGTGATCAGTATTGGCCTAAAAAAAACCTGATCGTTGCATCCCTAGTAGGGGTGGGCGGATCGATATAAATAATCGATACTATCGATGCCAAAGCTGGTATTGGTATCTGATCGATACAATTGTAATAGTATCGATAGTTTAATTCAAATGTCTCCTCTACGTTCACTATTCTTTGCTCGTGTCTCCGACTCGCCTATAATCCTGAGCAAACGCTGTTTTCACATCTTGAACGAACGCCTTGCTCTTCCTCCCCAAGCCTCCTGCCGCTCTGCTGTGATTCGTTGTCGTGCCGTCACGTGGCTCACTAACGTAACACGTAGAGGAGCAGCGGAACCCCTAGGGGGGGCTCAGGGAATGTAATTGCACAGCTATGTGTTGTTGGTTTGTTCTTCAGTTATAATTGCGTGCACATTATTTCATTTGCTTTTAAAAGCAGAAAAAAGGGAGAGATTTTTGTTATTTTTTTGTTATTTTTTTCTTGTTTTAAAAAAGGCTGTAAAGAATTCATTCTACAGTGAATAATAACTAATAATTTTGTGCACTTCAATACATTAATAAAAAATATGTCCTAAAGAATTGATCATTGATTCATAATGACATACTGTTCTCCCCTACACAAAAGATTTTTTTTTAAGTAAAAAGTATCGTATCGGTATCGGTATCGGCAATACTGACCCTATATGTACTTGGTATCGGATCGATACCAAATTTTACAGTATCGCCCACCACTAATCCCTAGAGTGGTGTTGGGCTAATGAGTTATGTCACACCAGTAAGCTGTTTGCGTGAGTTGTGTAGAAGTTCATTTCTGATGCAAGGCATGTGACAGCCTTAAGCCTAGAGGAAGTTAGACGGAATGCAATTTGTTTGATTACATACTTCTTAGGGATGTGCATCTCTCCTATCAAGCACGATTCGATATGCATCTCAATACAAGGGCTCAGACACAACAATACTTTTAGTTTGAAACAATTTGTTTTGAAAATCGATGTTTTCTGTTCTGTTTGAAAATGTATGTGATTCAGTTAAATTCGATACTTACATTTGTTAGATTTAGGGATGCTGAACACGTTAGATGTAAAATAAAAGTATACTTAATAAAAGAAATCCAGCAATCAAAAAATAGCACTCGACATTTGCTGGTACATTTGGCAAGTAAGCCTACTGAATGATTAAAATGTAAGCCACAAAATAAAATTACAGAAAACATGTAATAAATAAAATAAGAAATAAAATAAAATATTTATAGATTTTTCAGTTTTACAAACAGGCAATAAAGTCACAAAGAACCCTCCCCCCTCCCTACAAAAAAAAGAGTAAAATAAGTATACTGGATGATGTAAAAAATACAAAAATAAAAGAAATACTGCTCTTACAAGATACATTTTTTTCAGGGATGTCCGATATTATCGGCCCACCGATATTATCGGCCGATATTGGCATAAAAAATCAATATCGGAAAATATCGGTATCGGTTTTTTAACCGATACCGAAATCGATTTTGAAATAATTTCAGACATCTGTTATGTTTCAAGTGAGGACGTGGTTTGATGACATCATCAAACGCACCGCGCCGTCTCAATAACAAGCCTGGGTGTGTGCGGCCGTGTAGCGGGACGCTAGTTGTAGCTGTAGTTACCGGTATGTCGGTGGTTTGGAGTTATTTCAAAGTTTCTACGTTGAATAGTAAAATAGGGGTCAGCGCAACATACTAACGCATTCTGCGAAACAGTCTCATCACAACCGGTTCAGGTCCGCTGTACCGCGCTCACATTATTTTATTTATTAATCCGCACTTCCAGACCGTCACCGGGGCTTCAGAGTAATGTGTCCGAGGAGAGTAGCCCTCTCCCGGACACACACGCTAGCTTTTACCGCTGTTTTGTTTTTTTAAATCCGCACTTCCAGACTGTCACCGGGACTTCAGAGTAATGTGTCCGAGGAGAGTAGCTCTCTCCCGGACACACATGCTAGCTTTAACCGCTGTTTTTTTTTTTTTTTAATCTGCACTTCCAGACCGTCACTGGGGCTTCAGAGTAATGTGTCCGAGGAGAGTAGCCCTCTCCCGGACACACACGCTAGCTTTTACCGCTGTTTTGTTTTTATTTATTAATCCACACTTCCACACTTCCGCTCGGCATAAAGCCTATTGCAATGAGTGTAAAGCGGAGGTTTCACGTGGCCGCATATATCGGTATCGGTTGATATCGGTATCGGAAATTAAGAGTTGAACAATATCGGTTATCGGTTAAAAAGCCAATATCGGACATCCCTAATTTTTTTCGTAAGTACACTGATATGCACCAAACATTTAAGGAATGCCAGCAATATGAATCAATGAAAGAATACAACAGATTAAAAAAGGAAAGTATACATATGTCCATAAACACTTGCAGGTTGTTCTCGACAAGTAAGACAGAAATGGTTGCCACATTTTATCAAAGGTTGCAGATCTGATTGAAACATTGAATCTTATCCTCTCCGTGTGCAATAAGTTGGTAATTTCTGCTAGCCAGGTTTTAAAAAAAGGCACATCTACTCTTTCCAGAGGGTTAAAATATTCCTCTTTGCAAAAACCATACCATATTGTAATGTCTTTTGTTGACAATGAGGTAGAGAAGATACATGTTGGGTCCCGCCCAGGATGGCATAATATGGGTCTGGTATAATGACAGTTGTATACTTCTGAAAATAACTAAAAAATGTCACTCCAGAACTTGTTTAGCCTGGGACCAAAAGAGGTAGCCCAGTGTGCCCTCTGCTGAGTTACAGGAGTGTATGAGTGTGGATTACTTTGAAATGAACCAGTTGGTGTCTGGAGATTATAGAGCAACTGTGAATAGCTTTAAGATAAATTTCCCAGCTTTCGTTACTAATTGTTATAACAAGATAATTTCCCCAGGCAGTTAGGGGGCCGATTCATAATGGTGTACAATTCGTGGGGAGGCTGGTGGAGTAGATTCAAAGTTTAATATATTTGTGCATGTGTAGTCTCTAATCTGGAGGTAACGGAAGAAGTGTGATGTTGGGAATGTATATTGGGAATGTATGTGTGTATGTTGGGAATGTATATGTATCTATTCCTTTTAGTTGTGCGAAGGAGGCAAAATTATTATCTATGTAAAGGTCCCAAGAGTGCAAAGTTGCTGCATTTAGTGAAGGAGGGAAGGCACGATTATGATGTATGGGAGTACAGCAAGACGTTTGAGGTAGCTTAATCGTTTTCCTTATTTGATAGATTCTTAAAAAATGTTTAACAATGAAATTATTACCTGTAACGGCGGTCGAGGGTTTGGTTACTGAAAACAGAAGGGCAGGAAGACAACTGTTCAAGATGTCCTGTTCAATAGCAAGCCATGAGGGGATGGAGCTGGTAATTTTGGGCTCTAGAATTTGCAGCCCAATAATAGTGCTGGAAATTAGGGAGGTTTAGACCCCCCATGGCTTTGGGCTTAGTTGTGTTTTTTAGATATACGGTTTGTTTTGATTCCCCATATAAATGGCATGGCAATAGAAATCCAATCCAGTAACTAAAAACGTTTTTGGGTAAACATATAGGAAGATTTTGGAAAAGATATAGCAGCCTGGGGAGGGCTACCATTTTGACCGCATTAACACGGCATCATAGACAAAGGTAGCAATCTCAATGTTGGATTTCAACTTTTCTATCGCCTTTAAATAGTTAATCTTGTGAATCAATTATGGAACTTTGGGTATTGTAACACCTAAGTATTGGGTTAGTAAGAAAGAACCCAGTAAGAAGTAAGAAAATCGGTGCTCAAGTCACCATTAAGCATGAATTCACTTTTATCCCAGTTTATAGTCTAACCAGAGAGCCCCCAATTGTTTTAATGAGCTCTAACAGTGGAGGCAGGGATTTTTCTGGATGGGACAGGAACAAAATCACATCATCTGCGTAGAGTTATATGTGATGGTCTTTACCTTGTCTAAAAGTAATGAAGGGTGATTTCTTATACTAATAGCAAAGGGCTCTAGCGCAATTGCGAATAATAAAAGGGATAAAGGGCAACCTTGTCGGCACGAGTGTTGTAATGGAAAAGAGGAGGATTTATTAGTTAGTAATAACTGAGGCCATCGGGCAGGCGTATAGCATTTTAACCCAGGAAGTAAAATTATCACCCAAATCAAACTCTTTCATCACTGTTAGACTATACCTCCATTCCACCTGGTCAGGGTTAGGGTTAGGGTGCTTGATTCCCGCATCTCTCAATTTCTTTTTGGCACCATCAAAGGCTCTGCGTTGTTCGGATACCTCAGGGAAGTAATCTGGAAATATGTTGATCCGGGCCCCATTGTAAGAGGGACTGTAGATGGGTGAACTTCAAAATATTCTTCTTCTCTGGAAAGTGGTGGATCTTGGCGATCATGGTTCGTGGACCTGCAGCTGAGGATTGTGCGCCTATGCGATGCGCTCAGTCCACTTTGAGGCCGTTGGGGAAGTTATTCGGACCTAGGAGTTTAGATAGGATTTCTGCTACGAATTGGGTCGGCCTGCCGTTCTCAATCTTTTCTGGTAAGCCTGTGATTTTAATGTTCGAACGTCTTGATCTACCTTTGAGGTCTACGAGGCTTTTGCTTCGTAGTGGTATTGGTTTCCATCAATTCCTCACACCTTTTCTTGAGATCGGTAATTCGGGTCTTGTGGTTGCTCCCGCAATCCGTCTAAATCAGCAATACACGTTGCATGGTCAGCCAGGGATTATTTGCCTAGCTGTAATTTTGAGTCCAGTGTTCATGTCTTCTTCTAATTTCTCGATAGCTGTCAGCATGATGGACAGTGACGGTTCTGTGCCTTTTGAGCTGGTGGTACTAGCTAGTGAGTTAGTAGCGTCACTAGCCAGTTCCGCTAGGTTGCTAGCATCTTTGTCTTCTATAGCAATAAAAGTAGCTTTACCTTCTTTTTTGGAAGTTGAAGGTGTTGGTGTGTTTCCCAGAGTTGCTCATCGTTCATTTTGATGGCGAAAGTTTGAGGTTATTAATTATTTTTAGCGAGGGTTCGGTGGATGAACACATCATCAGTAGGGTAAAACTAACCTGTCTCACGACGGTCTAATCCCAGCTCACGTTCTCTTAGTGGCTGAAGAATCCAACGCTTACTATTGCGCGCACCCCCCCCCCCCGTCGGCCGGAGTGTTACAATCGCGCGCGCGCACCCCCCGCCCCCCCCGTCGGCCGTAGGTCCGCGGTGTGTTACTATAATCCCCCCACTTGCTATCGTGAACAGACTTGAATGACTCTGAATGTGTCATCATTATATGATGACGTACGTGGGAAGATAGGCACTGTTAAAAGACATGTCAAGTTGTGAAATATGCATAACCGGGTTGACTGCATGATATATAGTTGAAAAGGGTTATGTTTTGGAGTGATCTTTTTTAATTGTGTTTTTAGAAATGTCTTTACTTCTGGAACAGAACACGGAAGCACAGATGATTTGTAGATCAGCGTCACAGTTGAACAATTCGTTACAGACCAGTATGAGAAGCTTTTTGGAAGGTAGATGAGATTTTGGAAGGTAAAACTAGAAAAAAGACACCAATTAATTACAAAAAATGTTTCGGGAATCTGTGATTTATAACGTTTAAATCGATTTTCTGACGGATACATGTTACATTAGGATCGGTTGGGGTCCCGCCAACACTCACATCGTACAACATTTAAATCTTGGACCCACGCGTACTGGTGAATCATAAGATACCTTGATGCTTCTGTTGTAGATATTTTGAGTCAGCATGTTTTTTTTAAACAGCCAGCATCGCTGCTTGAAGAAAAGAAAAATACTTCTACTACTAACCAGGGATTAGAAACGGTTCAAAGAACGAAAACTGGAAACAAACATTTAAAGGCCGTGGTGCAGGTTAAACACCACTGTTGATTAATGGGTACATAAAGCACTCAAGATATGTATATAAAGTTAGAAATGTCTCCAAAATGGTGTTAAAGTCCAGTTTTTGTAGTTTTTGGTAGTAACGGTTCTTTTTAACGCAATTCGGCAATGACGTCACGTGAGGGAGACGTGGTGGAAGGTAGCCTCAGCCTTGTACTAGAACTATGGCGTCTTCGTTAGAAAATGAAACCTGCACCATGGCCTTTAACTTAAAAAAACACTATCAAAATACATCTGCTATTGAAATTATTTTAATACACCACCACAGTAGCGCTATGCTACTATAAATGTAACTTTCAGTTTTGATGTCGGGACGTCCCTGGCGGGCGGACATTATTGTTTAGCACATTGAACATGGGGTAACCCCCCCCCGGGCCGGCTACTAAACATTGGCGAAACAAACCTATTTTAGTCTCAATAACAACATGCAACGGCGAAGGCCTTATTTCTAATTTCTCTTGAATTGTGGCAAAACCCACAATTAACATTTATGATGGCCCACAGCCATATAATTTCAAACCGGTCAGACGTGAGAGGGCGAATGAGGAATTGCCGAGAGCCGATGGCCGTCAAAGACAAGTAAATGCATGGTCAGAGGAGAATGAGTGGAGAGTGGTGAAGTGTCCTGGTGAGCTAGCTATCATTTAGAAACGCAGCAACGAGCGCTGGAGCTAGTCTATGAACAGCAGTGCATAGGGTTGCCAACCGTCCCTTGAAAAACGGAACCGTCCCGTATTTAGAAACAAAAGCACCCGTCCCGTATTGAGCTGAAAAGGAACGCACTTTGTCCCGTATTAATGTGAGAGTCAAAAAATAGTCAGTAAAATGCCAATGGAAAATGAATAACAGGGTGCTTTATATGGACATGTACGGTAAAGTTGTTTCCGGCCCTGTCCTGTTCTGTGACCAATGAGCTGACAGCATATTCACACACGAGTATGACGATACAGAATACGCTCATCCCATTGGTCGAGGTACTGTCGCTCACGGAGAAGATAGTGGAAGACAACAAAGCAGCATGGGTGACGCTGACAGTGACACAGACGCCGGCACTGCTTTACGGGGCGGTACACCTTCGAGCAGCAATGCGACTAGTACATCAACTACTGCAAGTACTGTTGACTTCATAAGTTGTTTTTTTCTGTTAAGGCTATCAGGCTATATATATATATATATATATATATATGTATTTATCTATTTATCTGTATAATCTGCTGAACAATCTCTTACTAGTCTCTCTCTACTCGTCTCTCTCAATGGTCTCAAGGTGGGCTTTGGTCTGTCGTCTCCCCGACGTGACGTCATGCAATGCATTGTGGGGGAAATGAGAATCAATCGCAAACTGCTAAAATAGTAGCTACTTTTTCGTATTATATTACGTTTTGTGATACCCAACAACATCAAATACAATGAATAACAGTTTAAATGTTTATTACCAACAAGCTAATGCACAAATTCATTAGAAAATTAAACATGCACCACGGCCTTTAAGGATGAACTTGAACAAAAACAAATTCAGTTGTTACGGAGTGAAAACGCTATTTTCAATTTTAGATAACCGGTTAATAACTGTTCTTGAAATGTTCTTGCGGATACATTTTCAAAGGAAGTTCTATTCCGGAAGTGGTTGAATTGTTGCCCGTGCGGGATTCCCCAGACCGCCTGTTATTATTATTATGCCAGATAATGGGCCATATCTCCCTTGCCCTGTATTCAACTGTGAGGTGGTAAGATTATATTTAGCCTTCACCTGCACCCACACCCATCCAATTAGTGTTGTTTAATAACATTTGTAGCGGCAGCATGTTCGAATAGTTTCTTTGCATTAATACCCATTTTAGATTAGTTTTTTCACCTCGTCTATTTGGAATGTGGAGAGGGTGGGGAGGGGCTGTCAGGCTACATGCAGGTAAAACAAAATCTGGTGTGTTACTCATTCAGCCTTGTGCAAAGTTGCAAATCATTTGTCGTTTCTTTCTTTCTGATGCTTATCGATATAGCAATAATTTTGTAAACATTTGTTATTAACCGTTCTCTTATAAGGTTCTACCCGGTTATTAATTAGAGGAGAAGCCTAGGAACACTGGAACGGAAAAATTATGTTTCTGCTCAGAACGAACCGAACTGAAAAACATTCCGTTTTTAATCCCTGCTACAAAACATGTTAAACTTTCTTTGATGAGGGCAGCAACCAGGGGTGCAAACGTGTACTTAAGTAAACGAGTACTCATAAAGCAACGATGAACAATTAAAACAATATTGTAATTGGAAATCGTTTTGTCATCTTATAAATACATTTTATATAATTTTGATATGTATTTTGGCACAGGTTTGAAGCAGGATATATAATTAAATAGTTAAAAATAAAGTCTTTGCAGTGTCATATTGTTGTTGAGACTAAATAGGTTAGTTTGTCAACATTTAGTGGCTGGCCTGGGTAGGTGAAGTTTCCCTGTGTTCGACGCCCCGACATCAAAACTGAATGTGAAAGTTATAGCATCTTATACCATGGCCTGGGTGAATACTCGATTCTGATTGGCTGGAGGGGTGGTGATTAACTTTTGATAACTGCACGGCTATGACGTGATCGTAACATAAGCAGTCTTATTACTGGTCTTTGCTACATAACTTTACATTTAAGAACAGAAAAGAGAGATGGAGGATGAAGAGAGACCAGAGATGAACTTGGGCAAAACACTGCCCAAGAGAGGAGCAGTGTTTGGTTTTAAAAAAATCTGACGAAGACCAAAAGACTTCATACTGCAAAGTTTGTCAAGCTACCGTTGTTGCCGGCGGTGGTAACACTAACAACTTATTCCATCCCCATCAACAGAAAACATGTTTTGGAATATACCAAGAATGTATGCAATTAAAAAAAAGTCAAAGTCACTTTATTTCGTCTCCCCAGGGAGAAATTTGTCATGGGTATAGAGAAGTTACTGCATCAGTAACAACAGTAAAGACATACAAAATACCACATACAACAAACAGCATTATAAGAGAGATGGTAAAAGTACAAAAAGTACAAACATACACTAAACATTTGGGCTTCTGTGCAAATTGCCATCCATGTGCTTGTGCAAAAGAGCTATCCAACATTCATTCTGCACATGCCATCCATGTGCTTGTGCAAAAGAGCTATCCAACATTCATTCCGTTCTACCTTACATGCCTTACAAACACTCATTCATGCTTACATAATCATCCATGCATCCAGTCCATTCTATCCTAAAAAAATAAAAATAAAAATTAAATAAAATTTCCATTTCTATACCCACATACATTCAACCTTAAAATGTACATTACTTCCTAGTCTATATTCAGTCATATGTAAATACTCAATTTCTCCATTCAGCCCTAACCATGCATTTCAATCCTACAAAAATATACATTTGTTGTTCCATTTATAGTACCCATACACTCAGCCGTGTGAATACATTACTTCCTATATTCAATCATGATCACCATTTCTCATTGATGAGCTTGATTAAAAGGGGGATGAATGAATGTTTATACCTGTTGTGTTTGCACAGAGAAACCCTGTACCTCCTGCCTGAATTCAACAATATATATTCAGGATACAGCAGATGGGAGCTGTCAGATAGGATAGTCGGGTTGAGAGGTGCTGGTGTTCCCATAATTTTGCCTGCTGTCTTAACTAGGTTAAAAATCTGGGTTTTAGATTTGACTGTTAGGTTCCCAAACCAGCTGGTAATACCATACCGAAGAATAGACTCAATTGTTGCCCTATAGAAGATTAGCATGATATTTTTACTGACCCCAAACACTCTAAGACTGCGCAAGAAGTGGAGGCGCTGATGAGTTCTGGCGCAAACATCTGTCACATGTGTGCGCCAGCTCAGGTCACTGTCTATGTGAACTCCTAGATATTTAAAGGAGGTCACCTGTTTAATGTCAGCACCGTGGATGGCCACAGTGCTTTGGTCTCCAACTGATCTGGGATCAGCATTTCGAGTCTTTTTTGTATTGATATGAAGTTGATGTAGATTGCACCAATTAACAAACTTGTCCACACCAGGGTATCATGTACGAAGGTTGCGTACGCACAAAAACGTGGCGTACGCAAAAAACGTGGTGTTCCACGCTCACGTTCAGATGTATGAAACATGAAATGACCGTGGAAATGTGCGGTGCCTCACGTCAACTTCATGGCTGGCGTACGCACGTTTCTACAGATATTGTTCCTTTGGCGACACTTATAGGTGACGCTGGGAAACTGTTAATAATGTCAAAAACAATTAGTCATCAGAGTGATGTGCACGTCAGAGACACACTTATGAACAATTAACACACCCACCTTGTTTGCAATTATACGGGTGGATATAAACGCATGCGCAATGTGATGAAGTAGATGGTATTACCGATGGCAGCGTTAGCGTTGTTAGAGGACCTTGCAAATGGTGCAATCCGACTTGAGCGAGTATTTAGGGAACGCGAGGATTTACTTGCAAACGATGACAATTGGCTCATCAGCCGATTTCGAATGTGTGACAAAGTATGCGGGAGTTATTAGCGTTACGGAATTTACTCAAAAACAGCGCCACCTAGTGGTCTTCCAAGTGTGCGGCATGAAAGTGACGCATAGTAATCGGTGGGCAGAAACCCTCCGCTTCACCTCCACCTTCAGATCCGACCACTTCTTTTTCACCTGTGTGTGTGTGCGCTGCTCGGACCCCACGGCATGTACCGCCTCACACACACGCTCCCACTCATTTCCTTCCTCTTCATATTGATCCCTGCTGACGGGACCAGAGAGAATCTCCCTCCGCGTCTCCAGGTCATTCACCACAATCTCTAACTCGGACTCTGTGAAATGTCTTTTCTTTCCTTTGTTCATGCTTGTGTTACACCCATAGAGTGCAAGCTGACTCAAGGGTTGGCATATTTTAGAAAAGATGTTATTTTGAAAGAATAAATTAAACAAAAAGACAAGTGAGTCGGCTGGTGGCTTTACTGGTCCCGGTTAACTGCCAACTGAAGAACGCAGCGCAGCCCACAGTTTATATAGCCGCGGGTGGTCTTGTGCCTTTAATACTTAATAATAATAATAATAATAATAATAATGCTTAAAATTGAATGGGGTGTGTCTGTAAAAATGCCAAATAAAGTGCATAATATAAAATAACACATTTAAGTAAGTGGCAATCATATATAAATATCCTCTGTGCCACACTTGCTTGTTTTATCTGATCGGATAAAGAGGTGAATCTCAATCTATTTACATAGATTTGCATATTTAAATAGGGGCGTGGACAGGGAGGAGTTTGCCACCTCTGCATTTGCGCTCAGTTCCACGTTGGTCGGGATGTACAAAAGAAACGTGCTCGGATCCATGCGTACACACACTTTGATACATCTGAATTTATTTGTGCGTATTTTCTGGGTTTTGGCGATTAAGAAAGGGTTGACTTTTAACTCCACTAGTTTCCTGAGGATGTCTGGCTGAATCAGATTAAATGCTGAACTAAAATCAACAAAAAGCAGTCTGGCATATGCATTAGGACAGGGGTCATCAACTAAATTTGTCCAAGGGCCAGAATTTTTCTCTGCAGACACTGTAAGGGCCAGATGCTCGTGAAAAAACAAAACAAGCGCGCGATCGTAACACACCCCGGATCTACGACCGACAGGGGGGGGGGGGGGGGATGCGCGCGATCGTAACCCACCCCGGATCTCACATACCCCCTGGAGTGCCTTCAAGTACCCCCATTTGAGAACCACTGCACTAGGCTATTCCTAAATTCAGTATTATTCTGGGGGCTGGATGGAAATCTCTGGCGGGCCGCATTTGGCCCGCGGGCCGCCAGTTGACGTTGACTGCATTAGGACTTTCTAAGTGCTTAAGTGTGAGGTGCATTATTGTTGCTATGGCGTCACTTGTGCTCCGGTTTTTGGTGTAGGCAAATTGGTGTTTGTCGAGCATAGGTTCCACTTCTGTATGGAGTACCTCAATCATAAGCCTCTCTAATGACTTGAAAACATTTGAAGTAATGGTCACCGGCCGATAGTCATTGTCCTCCTGGGGACATGCCTTTTTGGGTACTGGAATTATGATTGATTTTTTCCAAAGATTTGAGATTACCGTCTTCAGAATCGCGGGCGACAACCAGTAGAGCTGAAACAGTGAAGCCAAAGGGACAGACATCGCCTGTCCCTTTGGCCCATTTGCTCGCGCAACTTCATATGACAAAAAAAGCAAGCAGTGGAGCAAACCCAATAACAATCCACCTTTGCAAGGACATGGTCCCACTGATGACAGTCGAGAACACGGGTTTAGATCAATGTTTTAAACACTGGATTCAAGATATGTCTTACTGGGGCGAACTTACTGGTGGACTGACCTGTGTGTGAAGTTGTGGTGAGAGGTGAGGGGGCTGCAACTTCTGGGGCCCCCCTAGGTCTCCCTGAGGCGGAGGGGCCGGCCCTGGCTGCAGGGGCCCTGCCATGTCTCAGCCGTTCCTCACGCTCTCTACGCTCCCTCTCTGCATCCTCGGCTGCTCGGTTGGCACCCTGTATGGAGGCATGAGACACTTTAGAACTTTTGTTGTTTTTGCTTTCATTTTTATTCTAACCCCAATATAGCTAAAAAGAAAAATGTGAAGCTCCTTAACTCATTGGCTGCCAGCCATTTTCAGTGCAGCCAGCCCCTCACTGCCAAGCGTTTTACAGCATTTTGACTGATTTCCCAAGACCCACTCAACAGTGAGTTCTATGACTATGTAAACACCAAAACTATCAAAAGAAAGAATAGACTCTCTTCTTTAATCAGGAACAAACCGTTTGTTTCTACCCCTTTCCGTTCTTTAGTAATCGGCAGTAGAACATACGTTGGTTTCACCAAAAACACTTGTTTTTGACCAAAAAGTGGAGAAAACAAGCTTTTTGTGAAAAGAAACTTTTTTTGCTTTAGTGACACCTTGAACATCTGAAAAGTGGTTTCCCTCCATAAAACAGCAAAAACAACATTGAGAAAGGTATTTTGATAGGACAATAATAATTTATTTGCAAATATATAACCAATATATAATAATAAATATAAATCTTTTTTTTCTTTTTTTTTCTTCAAAATGTCAGTTGTACAATTCTTTACAGGTATGCATTTCTGTATGTTGTCGCAGCTATATCAAATCCTGTGTGTGTGTGTGTGTGCGTGTGTGTGTATTTCTGTGCGTGTGTGTGTGTATTTGTGTGTGTGTGTGTGTGTGTGTGTGCTTGTTTCTACCCCTACACAAAATAGTTCAGCTTAGTGTGGTAAACTGTAAAACACTCTCCTGCGTGCAAGGGGACACAACAGGACGGACACCACATGTTGGTCTCGCTGCGCACCCCTGCGAGCACTTGAGTCTACAGCGTCCACTCGCAGAGCCGAGTCTACAGCGTCCGCAGTCTACTGTGAAACAATTCACTCCAAAAAGGGTTAGGGTTATGGTTATGGTTAGGGTTATGGTTAGGGTTAGCGTAATCTATCACCGTGACCGGGTTATTATTGGAGTGAATGACGCTGTAGACTCTGCTCTGCGAGCGGACGCTGTAGACTCTGCTCGTCTCTTACCACCGCGATCGGGTTTATGAGAACCCAGACCGTTCCACACATACGCGGGAGACGTCTAGCGGCGTGACAAATCGTCGGTAGGACCTATATTACGAGTTGGGACGAGTTAGGATTATCGTTGCAAACAACCGAGTCGATCGCGACACTGCGACACATACTCTGTTCGAGTGTTAGCTGTCTAAAGTTTCTCTTACGTTTCGCTGGCGCCATAATCACTTTCTTCACCCATTACTGTTTACTCATCTCTCCCCACCCACCTAGTGGGTCAGTTCGGTAGTAGATACTATGTTTACAAGCCTGATTTTTTTGTGACAAGGTCCCCTAGATCGCTCCCCAGTCAACCCCGTTGAAAAACATAATTGACGTCTATAGACGTCATTGGCAGTCAGCGGTTGGATTTCAATTGACGTCTATAGACGTCATTGGCAGCCAATGAGTTCAATTGAAATTATGCTTCTTAGAGCAGAATCTGTCCAATATTTAACGTCAAATATGTAAAATATTGGCAAGCAAGCAATATATCAAATGTTCCTTTTCTTCCATACGTTTTTCTTTACTTTTTTGTTACGTAATACAACTGGCAACTTTAAACTTCTCAAAGCATATCAATTTCAAGGGCAAAAAAAGAAAAAAGAACCGACTTACAAACTTGAGCATGTTCCAGTCAAAGACATAGTCGTAGGAGAAGCCCTGGCGGTGGAAGAGGTTTCTGAAGAGCTGACGCAGGTAGGAGTAGTCTGGTTTGTCATCAAAGCGAAGTGACCGACAGAAGTTCAGATAGGTGGCAAACTCCGCTTTGGGTAAAGAAAGAGTAAAGAGGAGCCATTAATAAACCAACAAAGCGAACAAACAGAACATTGGGACAAGGATATACTGTTCATTATATCTGCCCTGGGGTTTCATTACAAGCAAGTGATAAAAAACAACACTAGATTTACAATATACAAAAATATATATTTAAATGGTAAAAAAAACTAAATATGAACAATCCATGTGAACAGATTTTGTGGCACAACTCCACAACATGGATAGGAAAACCTACATGGGTAACCCTTGCACAGCACCTCGATGGGTGTGGACATCTTTTTCTCGCTGATGCGTTCGTACTTCTGCCTCTTGGTGGCCGCTTTGAGGCCCTGCCAGGGTAGCGAGCCAAGGTTGAAGTACATGAGGACGTAGCCCAGGGACTCCAGGTCGTCACGCCGGGACTGCTCTGAAGGGAGTACAGAAACAGAGATTTAAGGTGGTTAAGGCACGTAGAGTCCATCAAGCTGTTGAGGTTGCTTAGACAGCAGATGTCCAGGGCCATCTGTGTTTAACCTGGCATGTGCTGTGAGACAAGCGAGATTTGAGAGTGTGGTCTTGGATTACGGGGGCATCAGCATCCCTAAATATCTGATCATCAAATTGTTGTGTGCAGAATAGCCAACTATTGAACAATCTATTGGTTTATAATGACATCACGACAATACACTTCAAATGGAAATTATAGGAATGGAATGAATCATCATCAATGGTACCCATACAAACATCTGGTTTCGCTATAAAGATAGATCAGTAAATGAGCTCTTGCTCTTTTTCCTGCATTATGCATGTTTACATATTTTTTACCTATTGGACAACATGCAGTCACTGACATCTGTATCAACACCAGCTGACCTGATGTGGATCAGGCCAGAAGGAGAGAGTGATTGTCAGAGAGACCATCACCCTTGATGGTGACGGTCACATCATGACTGTCTCGGATGAATCCTGTGCAGGTGAGCGTACCGATGCCCAGGTGTGTGTTGATGGAGGCGTAGCGGGCAGTGCCCGTCAGGTTCTTGTTCTCGCGGTAGGGGATGTGCTGGTGTGTGCGGGCGTCCCGATACTTCTTGGCCAGCCCAAAGTCGATGATGTAGACCAGGTTGCCCTTCTTGCCCAGACCCATCAAGAAGTTGTCTGGCTTCACGTCTCTGTGGATGAAGTTCTTGGAGTGGATGTACTCGATGCGGCTTATCTGGAGATAACGTGGTGAATACCAAACTGGGTTACAACACAAGCATTGGGAAATTGTAGTATACATGTATATGTTGGTGGATGCTGGTAGTGGATGAGGTGTCATATCAAACACACACACACACACACACAATGTAAAGCGCTTTGGTGTCTTAAAGTGCTATATAAATGCAACTTATTATTATTAGGGGGCCAAGCACATAGTGTGAGGCACCCTATTGTAATTGTACTCTTTTTAGGCCCGATTGCTCAAATGTTTTCAAATGTGTCAAATACATATGTATTCCCGGTAAGCAGGTCTCCAAAACGTTTGGTACCACTAGAAAGTTGGTATGCACATAGAGGACATAGTGTACCAAATTTGGTGTCAATAGCTAAAAAAAAAAAAGACCTCACAGTGTCTATTTTAATTAATGTTAAGCTAAGCACTAATGCTCAAAATCAAACAAAAATGGCACCTACTCTTTAAATCGCTTGATCAGACTTTTATCTCATCGCTCCCAAGTGATCCTGAGAAAATGACATTGATTCGTCCAAAATAATGTTTGCGTGGCGTCGACATACATGTGCGGAAATCATTTGGAAAACCTTCAAAACTCTTGAAATCAAATCATTTACATGAACGAACAGTTTCAATAAATCACAATTCCACTTAAGGTGCCACACCCTTGAAACTAAGTAAGCACATAGAGGAAATACCACTTAAGAAGTGTGCCAAGCTCAATTAATGACGCCAGTGTCAATTTCAATAAGTGCTAAGCTAATGGCAGGCACGCAAACTGGTGAGGACCCAAAAAGGTCACTTTTTTTTGTGCCTAAAAAAGGAAGTAGATCAGCGTGCAGCAACCTTCAAATCAAGGGTTATATTTTTCTATAGTTGCTCTAACCCAATGGCACAAAAAAGCATGTCAGTGATATTCAGAGCGATTTATATGAAGCAGTTATTAGGATCTCAATGATGTGCTTTTGAGATTGCATATTTGCTTCACTGACTCCTATCTCCTCAAAACCCCTCATTTTGAAAACAACTTCACCAACTAACCTAATCATAATTCAACTAATCGTCAAGTCAAAAGGTAACATTTATAGTTTAGAGGTCCATATCAATAAAATATCCACTATTATCATTTCTAAAAGGATCATTTACAGTCTTGTATAGCTATATTACCCATGGTAAATGTAGCACTGTAGTGCATGATGGTGCCAGTACACTGGTATATCTAACATTGGTTGGGAGTGGGATCTTCCATCCTTCCATCACAAAAAATAGTACTCATTTTATTATTTATTCGTATGTTGACATATTACATTTTGTCAAAATTCTGTCCAATAATCAAATAATATATATATATATTATAATATTATAATAATAATATTAACATGGATGATTTCTAGACATATTTTGTTTAGTCAGAAAACAAGTGGAACCGAATTCAGAGATGAGCGCTAAAATACAGCTGAACAGATGCAAACTAACGTTTCCAAAAAGTAACTGTGTATACTTAATGCCAGCCTAATGCAGAGTACACAATCATTACAGCATTAGTAATAAGTCAAACCAGTGCCATTAGTTGTTGTCTTGAGTCCATACATTGCAACAAACAATGGTATCTGTAACACTCCTAAATGTGATCGATCTGTAGGTGCAGCCGAGTTGAGCCTACATTTTTAGCGAAAAATCAGCCAATCAGGATAAGCTATTCATCAGAAATCTCTGCCCAGCAACTCAAACCTCTTTTTTTATTGGATGGCAGCAGTACAACACTACAGTAAATGTCCACCCACAGATGATTTGACCAGCAGTTGACTTCTAGAAATACCCCCCCCCAAAAAAAAGACAAATCACCAGTGCCAAAAGGATAAGAATTGGTAAAAATAGCAATTAAAATCCCTTTCAAATGTGTTCAATAGCAAAAGCTGGCCCAAATACATAATTTCAGGCTTCAAAAATGTCATTAAAAAAAAAAGTAAATTTACAGTGCGTACCTTTCCCTGTCTGAATCGTAGCCAGCGGAGACCACTGCTGTAGAATCGCATTTTTATCAACTGATAATGTTTTCCTTTTCATTTGGTATTTTATTAATGCAAAAAGCAGAACTACAATAACCTGTAGAATTGCTGCGTGGACATCAATGGTTTTCCGATCCACTCATTGGTCTGAGTCCAACTGTTACTTCAATGTAGCCTAAACATTTCAAAAGACACATGGCTTCCATGGTATGAGAGTATGAATAAAGTGGCTTTGAACATTGTGCAAAGTTTTGATGAAATTGCATGGCAGGACTAGCACTATTAACCCGAAGAGAAAACACGGTGCTATTGTGGATGATGGATTGTATCACATGGATACATGTGATGGAATGTACCACACTCAGGCCATTTGGTAAAATTTAAATAATTTATTTAAAATATAACAAAAATGTATTTCACCAAATTGGTGAAATAACGGTTTAACACAAAAACAAAAAGCCACTAGATGACAGCCCCACAAACAGCTTAAACTTTTTAAGAAATGTTTTCGGTCCTGTCGATCCTGCTTTTGATTTCGATGATCGAAATCAAAAGGGAATTTCAATTGATTTCCATGACACCCCTAATTACAACCAGTTAGTTTAAAGTCTGTCGGTCTTGCTGATTCTCACACTGGGCGGCAGGTTCCAAAGTGCTACCGAAGTATTCGAATAGGGTTCTAATATCTGAATAGTGAAGCTGTGAAGCTAGCACTAATGGGAGAGAGGACTTCTTTTGATTTCTCATAATATAAAAGCGGTTTTATTTCTGTTGAAAATCTTAAAAATGCTGAATGCTGAACGGCAGCATACTTTTTAAGCACAACAATCTCCTGTTGTGTGCTACATGTGTGAAAAGGCCACCCATTGACTACCATGGCCTAGTCAGATCCTTTTATCAAGTCAATAAAAAGAGTGAAATGCTCTGAAGCAGGATTCTGTCAAATAAGGTAATACACACTCGGACCTGCGGACCTGTCATGCGTAGTCACCCCCCAAATTCTGAGCCAGGAAAAACCCTGAAAAACAGCTATCTATACTGATTCTGGTGACTGTGTTATAAATATTGAAAGTAGCTGGCGCAGATGACATCATGTCATCAGTTTGAGACATTTAGCTTCGTATAGCCGAGCAGATTTTATGTAGGAAGGAGGCTGATGATATATCTCTGATATTTTTCCATATATGAGCTACGTCCGAGCTACACTGGTGGTGTACTTGTAGACATGATTGTTTTTACAGACCAGTTCTGACTACAGGACACAAAGACATGATCTCTATTGGCAGTCAAACGGATGTTGGCGTTCGCATACTAGCGGATGTGTTGTATTAAAGGTGTACTTCACCAGTAAACCGTTTTTACTTGCTCCTTTCGAAATATGATAGGTCACTCCTAGTTGCATATGCATGCTGCACGTGGAAAACGTTCTTCTACCTCCATTGCATGCATTAGCCAATGTAAGAACATAGACGGACGAGGAAGTAAGAAACGAGGAAGTAAGAAAAAGCCTCTGACGTATGAATGTGTATGAATATTCATGACCTCGCCTACCTTGGCTTGAGACCGCCCTCAGGAAAACAGTATACATTTCAGAATGTTTGTAAACAATAGGCGTCAAGATACTTCTGGGTGGCAGGAAGAGAGCGGCTTCCATTGAAGCGATCCAGCCGGCTACTGTAAACAGTGTTACATTGTTAAAAACATTGTTGTTGATCTGAAGTTGTAAGTTCTAAATGCTGCATCTCTCGGTTTCATTAAAAAAAAGTATTACGTCGCTATCATTTTCCGTTCCGGAGATAGACGCGAAATAGTCCAGCAATACCCCGACTTCATAAACAACATGTAACACACGTTAACCTGTAGGCTGCCTTAAACCTGGGTTTGCTCAGTGAGCACAACCGTATAATAAACGTTTAACGTGTAGCCGTAATGAATTCAATATGTACGACTTTATTCTCGTAATTAATTCAATATTTACGACTTTATTCTCGTAATTAATTCAATATTTACGACTTTATTCTCGTAATTTAATGAAAAAAATCTTAATGTGGCCCTGATGTGGCTAATACTCCGTCGTAATATATTAATGAGACTTCCCATACCCGTATTAATTAATGAGATGTCACGTAGCGCCCCGCAAGAAGAAAATCATTCATTCAAGCCATGTACTGTTTTCTCGATCGCTCTGCCCTGTCAAATGATATGGAGGGGTTTGTTTACTAGTTCTGCCATTGGAGAATGCTTCGTCTTTTGCCACCCTGAAGAACGTATATTGTTGTGACGTTGTGGTGATTTGTCGTGTTAACATAGACATCTTATATCATGAATGTATCTAATGTATGTATATAGTAACATATGTATAAGATGTCTATGGTTGATAACGCATTAGAGGGATCACTCGCCTCTGATTGGCTAACATCACTGTGACGGACAGTGCTGTTAGCCAATCAGAGGCAAGTAATTTAAATGTCATGAATATTCATGAGTAAGAGCCGAAAACCTCTCGTTCTTCCCCCCCACCTCCTCCTCCAAACTAGAACAGCCTGAAACAGGCGCACCAGAGCATTTTCTTCACCAAAACCAGCTCACAGGGCATTCATTAATACTAGACCACTGCAAAATTAACGAAAAAACGATGCAATGAGACCTTTAATGCATGTAATACAGTTTGTACGTACAATGTAATTTTAAAACCAGCCGTTCCTCCATTGCATCAGAGCTGCATTGGATCGCGCTCCCTGTGGACGCTGCTCATCAAGACGCCTGAGAATGAGTGCCAAACTAGTGTAGAAACAAATGTGTAGCTCAAAGTGCCCACCAAATGGTTGGTGCCCAACAAATGGTTGGCGGCACCCCTCCCCCCACAGACACACACACACACACACACAGTGGGTGGGTGGTCCTTTCATGTACATTGGGCGTGGGGGAAGGTCTCCTCACCATCTGGTCAGCCAGTAGCAGGACAGTCTTGAGGCTGAACTTGCGGGAGCAGAAGTTGAACAGGTCCTCCAGACTGGGCCCCAGCAGCTCCATCACCATCACGTTGTAGTCGCCCTCTGCACCACACCACTTTATAATCGGGATGCCCACTGGACAAGAAACACAACAAGGGTTGGTGAATTCATCATTGTTGAAAAAGTAAGTGGAAGGATGAAAGATGTACATTAAAAGAACACCTGGAACCCCAGGTGTTCAATGTTTCAGAAGTTGCTATTCAAAAGCCAGTTTGTTGTATGAAGCATTTCTAAGTGCCAATAATGGAAACGATCCAGTATGAATTCCTTATACTTAACCAAGGTAATGTGAAATATGCAAGAGAGCACAGTTCTTGCACATATTATATGCCAAAAAAATGCAAAGATATTCCACTTCCAATCTATTCTCATACATTTTGGCATCTATGCAATCCTTCAGAAACATGGTCTTAACTAAGCTTAGCATGTGTATATGGATCTCTCCAAGACCCATGTTAAAACGGACCATTGAACGTCCATAAAACAGCTTGATGAAGGTGGAATTTAACCAGGAAAAAAAAATCAGCTTTTTCGGGGTGTCAACAGGTACCAACAAGTTAAATTTAATACCTTTTAAGACCTTTTAATGCCACAGATGTCTATGAAAATACACGCGACAGTGAACATATTCTTTGGTAAATCTACTCGGTTCAAAACTAGTGATGGATTTCATGAGTCGTTTGCGCGAATCAGTTCGCGTCGTTCAGTTCGCCACAGAGAGTCGTTCGTTCGTTCGTGTTTCCGGTAGCGCTGAATCATTCACTGACTCGTTCAGTCGTTCAGTCGTTCACTTAGCTCCTCCCTCGTTCTCAATTCGCGAATCGCGAACGACTCGGCAGTCATTCGCGAACGGCGAATGCCAGCCGAGTCGGTCAGACTCGGCTCCTCCTCGTTCAGGTGTTAATAAATGTGTTAATAGCAAATACAACATTGTGTCTGGTTGAATATGTTAACATATGTATTTAATTTGAGTTCAACAGATTTATTTAATGTATGCATAATGACATGTCAGGATCAAAATGCCCCATTCCCCCAATTCAAGGTAAAGTTAGACAAACCAAACGCAGCGGGATGTGTGTGTGTGTGTGTGTGTGGGGGGGGGGGGGGGGGGCGTAGTAGATTATTGGATGTATATCAGCAAGATAATAGACTTCATTTAGCAATGATGAGTTTTAAAGTTAATGATGTACAGTTGTGTTTATTCTGGGCATATTTTATTTACTATTGTGAAGATGGCCATTGGCCACCCCCACTCAAGACCAAGATCCACCAAGGTGAAGGAAGCATGAAAGAACGAGACAGATTGACGAGACATTCAAATATTTTATTAATCTGGCATGACACAGAAAATACAAAGACAGCATGTATTTACCATTTCACTGATATGTAAATGTAAAAGGCAATATTCAAATGTGAAAGTGGTATTGTTAATGTGTCAACCATTCGAAAGCGTCCTAGACTCACAGACAGACAAACAACATACATTGGCTGGCTCTCGTGATGACGAGTCGTGAGTGACGTCTCAGTCCTCGAGTCAATCAGTCAGCGAACGACTCGCGAATCAGCGGCGCCGCGAATCAGCGCGTCAGAGAGACTCAGCGAACGAGACGAACGAGCGAACGACGCGAACGAGAGTGGCGAACAAGGTCAGTTCGTTCACTTTAAAGAGTCGTTCGTTCGAACTGGTTCGTTCGCGAACGACCCATCGCTATTCAAAACTCAAGAGTAAGGCAAAATGACCAAATATGTTTATTCATGTGAAAAAAAGGGTGAAATGCTTGCAGCAATATTATTGGACATGAACACACCATTTCCATTTAAAATGCTGAGGTCACAGGAATTATGAGGTTCATTAAAACAGAGAGGGTAGGAAGGTGAGGATAAAAAAGGCCTGACTGGACATGCCTGAATTTTGCCGATTCATTTTCCAACTCTGTCTCGACCTCTTTCAGTTCTACAACTTTTACCCTGCATCTCTTCCTGAGTGGACTTGGTGATTAGCCATGGCTGGCTCTGCCAGCTTGTCTGAATCTTTTTCCAGGCTCTTTTTTTGCTATCTCCAGTGTTTCCCCTACTATGTATTCAGCAGTGGCGCAGCGCCACTGCTGGAAAATCAGCGCCACTGCAAGAATCTTCACATGATCGGTATTTAGCACAACTACAACGTCATCTTGAAATTGCCAAGCGTTAAAGGGGAAATGAACCCAAAAACAACACTATGCTCCAACACTATATTTCATCACATGAATAAAGTTGATTGTGCTGCCATCAAATGTACTAACTCCATATAAAAAAGAAAAGAATTTAACGGCTACAGTAACGGTGATTTGACGCGTCATCAATCACCGGAAGAAAAATGCAGGACTACAAGTTATGAACGTTCTGAATGTGAATGTTCAGGAGAGCAGCCCTCTCGGACACACACACACACACACACACACAGGGGTTGAAATAAGGCTGTTTTACTCGCCAAATGCGAGTAATTTTTGTATTTGTCGAGTAAATTATGAAGACCACCAGTAATCTAAGAATTCGCCGCGATTGCCGCGGACCCGCCAGCAACGGACCCGCTAGCCGCGGACCCGACCGTGCAGCACCCACCGCCGTCTACAATCGCTGTTAACAGCATGTTACAGCGGTAACAGCATGTGTGTGTCCGAGAGGGCTGCTCTATTCGGACACATTACTATGAAGCCCCGGTGACGGTGTGGGAGTGCGGATGATAATAAAACAGCGGTAACAGCGATTGTAGACGGCGGTGGGTGCTGCGCGGTCGGGTCCGCGGCTAGTGGGTCCGTTGCTGGCGGGTCCGCGGCAATCGCGGCGAATTCTTAGATTACTCGCCAGAGTGGCGAGTGGTCTTCATAAATTACTCGACAAATACAAAAATTACTCGCATTTGGCGAGTAAAACAGCCTTATTTCAACCCCTGTGTGTGTGTGTGTCCGAGAGGGCTGCTCTCCTGAAGATTCACATTCAGAACGTTCATAACTTGTAGTCCTGCATTTTTCTTCCGGTGATTTGATGACGCGTCAAATCACCGTTACTGTAGCCGTTAAATTCTTTTCTTTTTTATATGGAGTTAGTACATTTGATGGCAGCACAATCAACTTTATTCATGTGATGAAATATAGTGTTGGAGCATAGTGTTGTTTTTGGGTTCATTTCCCCTTTAAGACAACATTTTCAATATTTTTTGCCCCAATCAATTTCTACCAATAATGTAAATAAAAGCTTAAAATTAACACAAAAGAAAAACATGAGTAATCCTGTCTAAAATTATAAAATCAAGATTTCTGTTTCTGACCAGTTCAAGGTACGTGCTCCAATATTAAATCTGTTGATGGTATATCATATTTGTCTCAAAATGTCCATTTCTATCCACAAAACTTGCCAGAAGTTATGGTTTAAGGGGTTATTAAAAAAAAAATTCTTCCGGAGGTGAATGCCCCCAGACCCCTGCGCGCCGCCGCGTGCGGCTTGCCTCCGTTACGTAACAGCACCACTGCTGGAAATATTTCTAGGGGAAACACTGATCTCCATCAGTGTAGTTTTCTTTTTTGGCTGCTCAAGGTTGCCATTTTTCTCTTTTGTGTTTGTGCATCACTCTCCTTCATTCTCCTTTGTTTGTCCCTTGTGCCAATAATGAGACCTTGCTGAAGCTGTTTCTGTTCCTAAGCCAATGTCCACATCTTTTGGGCGAACCCTTGATTTCTTATCAGTCGTATCCAGTCTGAACATCTGCAGTGTAGTGATGTCATTCAGAATCTCTGCCTTGATGAACCTCTTCAGCAGGCTCTGAAAATATGAAAATACAAACAAAAAAGTGTCAGCTGTAGTGATATACCCATCAATGATGAATCATGGAATTCAAATTGCAATATCATACAGTAAAACAATTACCTCCATGAGCACAGCCAGGTCTTTACTGATGAATGGCATCACAGTCTGATAGTCAGAAAGGTGCTGAAGGCCCCTTGAGACAGCCATGAAAATGTAAACTTTTATTATGAGAGAATCCTTCCGTGTAGCCAGAGACCATCCAGATCTTGCAACTTCACATTCATTTCGTTTGGCCAGGCTACAAGTTATGTACTTCTGGCTGAACCACAGTGGTTCAGCCCAATCAGAGGAACTACTGGCAGCTACGTGATTTTGGGGCGTGGTTAAGATGTGACAACAGCGAGAAGCAATTGTTTGTTTGAAATGGCTCCTAAAGTAGATGCTGCTATAGCAGGGGTCGGGAACCTTTTTTGCCTTGAGAGCCACTTTTACAAAAAAAAAAATAAAAAATCTCAGAAGAGCCACATAAAGATGGTTACAAGCAAAAGTTTGGATATTTAACTTACATAGGATATGTTGCTGCAAATTGTGCATGGTGAGTGTCGAAGTAAATATTTTTTTTGTTTTTTTTGTGCCCCCGCGGTTGTTGACGGAGGGGGGGGGGGGTGCTGCGCGATTGTTGCCGGGGGGGGGGGGCTCTCCCCCTGGGCCCCGGTTGCACCGTCGATAGTTACGCCACTGATCATTTCATGGACGCAATTTTCTCATTACATAACAGACAGATCGCACTTCCAGCTCTTTACACGAACGCAATCTGTCCAATCGGGCTGAAAGTTGCGGACTTTCTTTTCGGGCTTTTTCCTTTTTAACATTTTGATTAGCGCCAGGGGTGGACTGGCCATCGGGGCCGACGCACATCTTTGGGCCGGCCCAGGACTGTCATAAAAATTAAAAATAAAGTAATTTGGCCCAACCGGAGGCGGTGTGTTACGATCGCGCCCCCCCCCCCCGGTCGGTCTTCGGACCGGGGTGTGTTACGCGCATCCCGCGCATTACTCAGATAGACTGTAACTGCCTATTTGCCACGAAGCCTTGTCATTATAGGGCCAGCGTGCGTGCGTGTGTGTGTGCGTGTTGGGAGTCGGGTTGATTAAAAAAAATACGGTTTTCTCCGAATGTAATGACGTGTTTCAATCGACACAGCTCTCCCCTAGTATTGACTGTTATTTTAGCATTATATTAGGGTAGACCTAGTCTGATTCCTTGATTACATTTTTTTCCCCCCCTCAACTAATTTCGTCCGAGAGCCCCGGCCGTCGGCAAAAGAGCCACATGTGGCTCGCGAGCCATAGGTTCCCGACCCCTGTGCTATAGCATATGTTATATCTAAGCTGGGGATTATTTCTTAATTGAAAGAAGAGCAAAGAACGGCACTGAAGACTTTTCTCAAAGGAAAATATGTTTTTGCTCAGTTATGCACCGGTTCGTTGATCTGATTGGTTGAAGTTAGCCCCTGATAGATGGTGATAGACAGATGGTTCATCCAATCAGCTGCCAAGCATTTTTTGAAAGTGTCTGCCCCTTTCCAAACATTTTCCACGGACGACTTTCCAGATGGTTCTGTGTGACAAACCACCTTGTGTGTGTGTGTCATAGAATGAGGTCCCAGGATTGGGAAGATTCTTCCTTATCACTGCATCCATGTACATCACAATCATTGGCCATATTGCTATGGCCCTGTTGACAGGCAGGTTTTCTATCCAGCGATGGCTACAGAATGGCAGGGGAAACAGATGTCTATTTCAAAGTGCAGATATCCTCTCTTCTGGCAGGGCTATTAAAGCAGACTGAATGCAGTGCCCTCGGCACTTCCTCTTAAGGTCAGCAGTGATTCGCAACGGTTTTAGAAGGTTGCAGAGAAAGTTGCAGCGGTGTGAACTGGTTTCTGCAGAGCATCTGAAGCTGCTGCCTGGGGTTTCTAAAGACCTCCCTCGCCAAATCGCCAAGTGCAGTTTTAGAACGGAAGGACGTAGCCATTTATTTTGAGCCAATCAGCAAACAGCACAAACACTTTCATTCAAAGAAAGGACCATGATGGATCACAACATTAAAATGACTTGTTTGCGGAAAAACAAAAGTCAGCAGCGGTAATGTGAAGAAACCCGTTCCGGGTTTTCACTTCAGACAACAAAAACCTCCAGCTCAACATCGGAAAGACCAAGGAGCTGGTGGACTACCAGCAAAACAAGAAGAGGCCCCCCAACTCCCATCACCATCCGGGGGGAGGAGGTGGACACCTACAAGTTCCTAGGAGTACACATGAACACTGGACTATACTGACAAGACCCTCTACATGAAGGGACAGATGAAGCTGTTCTTCCTGAGGAGGCACAGGTCCTTCATCGTGTACAATAGGCTGCTACAGATGTTTTAGCACTCTGTAGCAGCCAGTGTCCTCTTTGCCGTGGTATGTTGGGGGGGTAACTTCAACACAAGGGCTGGGGGGAGGAAGGCTAGCTCCGCAGCTGGAACTGAACTGGACAATCTGGAGGTGGTTGCGGAGGATGAGAAGAAAGCTGGACACTATCCTGAAGAACCCCATCCCATCCCCTCTATAATGAGCTAGCGAAGATGAGGAGCACATTCAGCCACAGACTCATCCCTCCCTGGCACACATTTCATATTTGTATATGTATATTTATATCTGTTAAAGAGAGATTGATAGACTGAGGCTACATCCACACTACTACATTTTCGTTTTAAACCGCATAACTTTTGCCACGTTTACGCCATGTCATGCATACATTAAATAAATCTGTTGAACTCAAATTAAATACATATGTTAACATATTCAACCAGACAGACACAATGTTGTATTTGCTATTATTCACACATTTATTAACACCATCACCTCCCCCAGTTGGTTTGTCGGAGTTGAACTGTAACTTGATCTCTGAATGGTAACTTAACTGCATTCGTGATTCGTTTGAATGTTGTGAACGAGGGAGGAGGCGACTCGGCCCCCCGGTCAACAATCGCAACAATCGCCCCCCCCCCCGTCCCCGTCAACAATCGCGCAGCGCCCCTATTTTTGTCTGGTAAAAAATCTGTTTGTCTAGTAAAAATTGTCATCTACTCGCCAGTTGTCTGGTAAGCCAAAATGTTAGTTTCAACCCCTGCACACAGGTAATGGCATGCAGCTAGCAATGTCGTTTAGTAGAGGCTGACTGTGCCGGGTACAGTGGTCTTCTAGCATTTCTGCTCACACACACACACACACACACACACACACACACACACACACACACACACACACACACACACACACACACACACACACACACACACACACACACACACACACACACACACACACACACACAC
Organism: Merluccius polli; assembly: GCA_030340625.1. NCBI lineage: Eukaryota > Metazoa > Chordata > Actinopteri > Gadiformes > Merlucciidae > Merluccius > Merluccius polli. The sequence goes on from JAOPHQ010006539.1 coordinate 341,957, forward strand.
ACACACACACACACACAGCTGTGCCGCCCTCCCCTATTTCCATCACTGTGTATAACCATGATGATTCCAGACTACACAAACTCATTCAATAGGTGCAATATTTGCAGATATTGGGAAAGGGTTTAGATATTCTAAACTATTTGAATGCTGTGCATTTCATTTATTTTTGTTCTGGTTGCTAAAATTATTGGATCCAGCAGTCCTACAATATTATAGCTTTTGGGGGGAGACTGCACGGAGCCTGGGCCGGACACCAGAAAATGCAAGGGGCTCCCCTTGCATTTGATATATGAATCTTTAGATATGACTCTAAAGTCTGCTTTGTGAGACTAGTTAACTGACCTCCACCCTGCATCATCTTGTAAATTTTGCTCTCTATGTGGAGCTGTGGGTGCTTTGTCTTCACACATTCCAACTTGATGGCAACCTCCTCTCCGACCGAGATATCAGTACCTAGACAAAGAGGGCAGCAGACAAGACAAGGGTGGGTAAAAAGGGAAAAATTGATTTTACATAATACATGAAGTATAACAGAGAACCAAAGCATGAAAAAGTTGGTAACACAGAGGTAGAAACTCATTGGATATTTTATTTTATTAACTGGCAGAGAGAAACTACGACACCCAACTCTTTACTGAAACTTCTACTCGACAGCAATAACAGCAGCATATATTTTCTCTTATGAAGAACCACTTCCTTCACACATGCGCAGTGAGTACCATAGCGAACAAAGTCCCCTTTCTTTTTAGAGAAAAACAGAAAAAAACAAACATTTCTGCTTTTTAAAACCTTTAACAGATAAACAAGTTTAAAGTTGCAGCTTTAATGACTATAGTTTGATGGTAGAAAGGTCTGTTGTCTAGTCCGTTTAGCCTTTAAGGTCGCCATACACCTTTGCTGACGGCCCTCAGCAGAACGAGTCCAGATGTCCCCTTTTTTGGCAAGCAGTCAGCAAGCTGCTCCTCGGTAGCAACAGTGTCAACAAGCTCGACCAGAGTGGACAAGCTCCTTGACACTGTTGATTACGATGTGGTGTCCCTTCTCCGTGACTGATTTGGTGGACTTGACAGCATCAAGAAGAGAGTGATTGTCTGTTACACACGCACACACACACACAATAGGCAAATTGTTTTGTGTGCAATCACCTGTGGTAAGCTCAGTAGAGTGTGCTTGAGAGTAGAGTGTAGCTAAGAAAACTGCACTGTCAATGCCATCTGCAAGTGCCAATGTATCTCCTTCTAAAGTGCTTCAGACAACTCTCCTGATCTTCTTTAACTGCCAACATATCAGTGAGAATCTTCCATTCTCGCCCCTCAGCATAATAGGGCTGTCAAAATTGCTCAAAAATGACATTCGAATATTCCCTCTAAAAAAACCACATATATTCGAATATATTCGAATATCTATATTTGCGCATTATGTCAATGACGCGCATTACGTCAATAACAGGACAAACTAATACAACGAGACATAACTACTTGTATAGGTCGTTTATTTAAGTTTAAACATATTTGGCAACATATTACCTACACAAAAATAAGTAAATGAACTAATGGCCAAGACCGCAGACCTCGCTCTCGCTCGCCCTCACTCTCTCTGCGCATACTGGTTTAAATAAACAACAGCAATAAACAAATGCTGAGTGCTGATCAAGAGTTTTGTGCAAGCAATCCCGACTCATGTCCCAAATATGGCAGGCTTCATTCAGTGATTGAAACAAAGCAGAAAGAACGCGCCGCGGCTGGCGCGAGTGTGTTTTTCCACATTCGAATATTAATTTTCACCTTCGAATGTCTGTTTTTAAAAACTATTCGAATATATATTCGAATTTTGAATATTCGGTGACAGCCCTACAGCATAATCAGGTGTCCACCTTGTGTGTGCCTCCGTCTGGAAGGTTTCCCAAAAAATCACTGAACACCACCAGTTTTAGGGAGCCGTCTTTTCCCAAGTGCTGAAACCTCACGGTCACCTCTTCGGATTTCAGTTCTCTGAGAAGTTTGTTTGCACAGCGCAGGGTCTGAACAGTAGCATGCTTCGTACTGGATGCTAGGATGGATATGTCACACATTATGTCGGGTCTACTCTGCCTTGCCACCCACAATATTTGGCCAAACTTTGACTTTAGCATGTCGGTTTCAATGACTGTTAGAGGAGCCTCTCGCTGTGTGGCTCTGGTGGGGTCCACGATTAATCGTCCGATTACCCCCCCCCCCACCACCATATCTATTAAAATCGACATGAATGATTTAAGTTGCCTTTTAATATGGGGGAACATTATACTGCAGTTGTTTCCTTAAGATAGCTTTAAATAAAAAAAGTTTAAATAAAAACTTTCAGATAAAGTAAAGTTTCCTAAAGTTAGATGCAAATGGTTATTATCATCACAGAACCTTACTAAGTAATTAGGCCTATATTTGGGACAAAAATGCAAAAAATATATATATAATTCAGCAGACACAACTCAAGTAGCGTCAAAGAAGCTACCATAATAATCATATTCAAAAAGTGAACTACCCCTTTAATACCGCGACTTCAGTCAGAGTTTGTGGTGTGCTGTACTTGGGTAGTATTGCTAGTAGTCGGCTACTTTTGCATAACCTTTTTTAATAAAACTGTTTTTTGTCACGCCGAATGTAATTATTAAGAGAATATCCTGAAGTGTGATTTGGTGGATTACATCTTTGGTCTACAATGGATGAAGCGCTGTTCTGTAGTGCATCACTGGCCAGGATGGATAGCTTCTGTTGTCCCGTTACATTGTTAAATGCCACTTAGAAACCATTAATGTTGTGCATATTCCCGGGCTAAGGAGGATACTAAAGTGTGCGATTTCTTTTCATGAATGGATAGTTACGTGGCTGGATTATTTGGAAGAGAGAAGCCAAATTGGGAAGTAAAGTAAAAGTTCCTCCCTGTCTGCCTGTCCTGTATCGTGAACAAGGAGCTAATGGTGTTGCATTATATATTCCACAGATCACTTTTGTGGGGAGAAATAATGACTTTGTGTATGGAGCCTCTATGCAAAACGGTGATGCACGTCCACGCGTGAGTGGTGGAGGTTGCGCAGCCATCGGCCTATCGGAGCCAAGTTCTGCGGATAACGATAGTTTGTAAAACGTCCTATCTGCGCCAATTAATCGGCCAAATGATTAATCGGTCGACCTCTAATAAGTAGGGTTGGGTATCGAGAATCGAGTATCGATTGGAACCGGGACTAGCTTTCCGATTCTCCCGGAATCGTTGCAGAATTTAACTTTCGGTTCCTAGTTTCGATTCCTAGCCCACCGACCGGAAGAAGAAGCGTCCACCGGAAGTGTTTACATTTTACCGCGAGCTTAAATCAAACCTCTCTGGTCAAACATGGATGTGCGTCGGCGGTCCAAAGTGTGGCTTCATTTTACAAAACAAAACGGAACCTCTGCAAGATGCACAATTTGTAATAAGATTGTGTCGTGCACAGGAGGGTGCACGTCAAACATGATGAAGCACCTCCGAGGTCATAAAATAGAAATAAATGTGTGCCCCGTATTTGATATGCTGCGCCGAACGTCCTCCGCTGCCTCTTCCTCTGGCTCCCTCCCCAGCTCTGACCCCCAGTCTGCCGCCGCAGTGACTGCACTGCAGTCCGAATCCGGTAAGTAAAACAATGCATATCGACACCTTTTGTCGCCCTACGCGTATGTGTCACTTAATATTAATTTCTGTCCACCGTATTCCTTAAACCGGTGTTAACTTTTCCCGCTAGTCTCAGACCGTAGTCTGAGATTTCAGGGGAGATTGCTGCTCCAGGGCCGAGGTACTTGAACGGACTCGGGTTAACTCCCTCTTTTCTTAACAGCAGCTAGTGAATGACTGCACAGTGGTCAGGATCAAACTGATTTATTTTGTGTACTTTTCTTAAACATTATTTGCTCCGGTCGCTGTAACGTGCCTCTCTCTCATCCACTCCAAAAACTCACACACGCACTCACTCTACCCCTCCCGCTCCGCATACGAGCCTGCGGCTTAAAGGGCCAGTCCCTAATTTTACAACAGCGGAAATCTGTCCGGTTTTCATCTTCTGTTCATATATTATTATTATTATTATTATTATGTCGAATGAAAGGGGTGATATTGGTGTCGTCACGATACTATAAATAATATGTCTTGCGCTATCATTGAGACAACTAAATTAGCCCACGTATTTTTTTCACAGATCAATTACGACCTGAGCTTGTTGGAGATAGCAAGGCTGACTCGACGACTATGGTGACTAGTCCGTTCACCATAGCGGCAAAGGGAAAACTGTCCGTTCAACAGAAGGAGGAGTGCCACCGGAAGGTTACGGCGCACATTGTTAAAAGGCTCCATCCTTTTTCTGAGGTGGAATCACCAACATTTAGGTTAGTTAAGGAATAACGATAGAGCTAAGCTAATTTATACTGAACTAAACAGTAACAGCAACATTGCATGTTTGTTTATGTTTGTTTTGCAGGGACATGGTGAAAACTCTTAACCCCAAATATACACCACCTTCCAGGGACTACCTATCAAACACATTAATCCCATCGTGGTACAAGGTTGAGAAGTGTAACATTATTACAGAACTCAGTGAAGTCAGCTCTATTGCACTCACATGTGATGGCTGGAGTAGCATCACACAGGACCATTACCTCACCATCACAGCACACTACATAGTGGAGGGCAAAATGCTACAAAAAGTGCTAAAAACAAAGGCTGTGTACAGAGCACAGACCGGTTGTGTTGTTGCAGAGGAAATCAGTGATGTTCTGTCAGAGTTTGGCATATTAGGGCTGTCCCGAATACCATATTTTGGGCTCCGGAGCTTCGGTAGTAATCGACAGCGAATATTCGAATATTCGGGGGGGGGGGGGGGGGGGGGGGCAAAAAAAAAAAAAAAAAAAAAAGTTTTTTATGCCAATTGCCTTAGCCCCAGATGTTCCCACATTACTCCTTATTAGGGATGGGCATAATTAATCGATGATCGATCATTGATCGTTAAGAAATGTGTCGATCAATTTATATTGTTATCGATCAAAAGGACGTTGTGTTGCATACTGTGAGTCTTGAAGCGGTGCGGTGATCGCGGCTTTAGTTCCCCGTGTCTGATCGCTGTAATTCGGAGCGTGAATATCGGTTGAATATCTAATATCTTTCTAACTTTAAAAAACACTTTAGTATTTTTAAGGCGATAGTCGCACATCCCTCGTAACTACGCCGTGAAGGTGAACCCTCCCGGACTCCGCTATTAACATGAACCGCTCCGCCGGAGGAGCCACACACGCACCGGACACCAAAATACCAACACGTGTTTTCCATTTGCTTGCTGTTAAATAAAGTTGTGTGCAGTTATACGGTTAAATACGATTATTGATTAATGACCGATCGCGTACTGCGGTCAAGACAGCCGTCTCTCGGTTCACGTGGTCAAGTCAGCCGCTCCAACATTTTAAATACTTCCATAACTGACATTTTAGCAAAACGTTCAGCCTCATATATGTTTTCTGACTAAGGTATTTCTTTTAGATAGTTCATGCAATTGTTTCTAAATGTGTGGCTCATCTTTTTGTCGCGAGCCTTTTCCGAGCGCCGGCTGCATATTGTATCGGCATATGTCGGCCTTTTTCCCTTTTTTCAAAACAGTTATACAGTTTAATGCCCACTTTTACTGCCTTGTTTGATTATTGTTGGCCGATAAGTAGGCTACTTATTGTAATTGGAATACAGACTTAGTCTTGTTGAATCTCCAAACCTTTAAGAGCGCATTGTTCGGCTTTTACGAGCGCCGCATAGGCCTATAACCAGGGACGGGCTGCCATAGGAAGGTTCGGCCGGACGATTTCAGGCCGATTATTTTGTATTTTTTTATTTTGTGTATTATTATTTTTGGGCCGGTCCAGATTATTGGGCCAGTCCAGGACTGTCATAATACGGTCGTAGGTCCGCGGTGCGCTACAAACGCTACAAACTGAAGCCTGACGTTCACTGCTGTGAGTGATGTCACGCGCCCAAGCTGAGATGGTATATATTTCCACATCTTAACAGTCAAGTATAAATATAGTACAAGAATGTGCTGACAAAATGTATTTTGCGGTTCGCCTTTAGTGATTACCTACATTTAGAAAGAAAAAAAAAAAAAACAAAAAAAAAACGAATATCCGAATCCCAAAATTGAAAACCGAATACCTACCCAACGAACGAATATCCGAATAGTCGAATATTCGGGTCCAGCCCTATGGCATATCTGATAAAATTGCAGCAATCACTGTAGATAATGCTGCCAATATGGATGTGGCTATTAAGCGCCTGCGATATGTGAAATTGAGCTGTTTCGCCCACACGCTTAATTTAGCAGCTCAAAGTCTATACTCGCTAAATTCAGTGAGTCAGTGGGTGGCCAGGGTCCGAACAATTGTGGTGTGGATGAAGAGGTGCTTGATGGCCAAGGTGGTTCTCCGAGAAAAGCAAGACCTTCTACGTAAGACTCGCTTTATTTAACTGTTGTGCATTGACATGTAATGACTTTATATGTCTGATCATCTTATTATTTATGAGCTCTGCAGAGTCGTGCTACAGTATTTGAGTCCAAATATACAAAAAGTATTGTTTATCCTGGGATGAAAAGCATCTGCTAAATTACTTAAAATATCTTCTTGATTCTTGTTTTTAATCAGAGCTGCCCCAACATTCACTCATACTTGATGTGAGAACACGGTGGAACTCTCTCTACCTAATGCTGGAGAGATTCACAGAGCAGTACCCTGCAATTCAAGCAGCCAGCTTGGATCAACGACTGAGAAAAAATATGGATAGGGACAGGTAGAGATAGATAAGCGTAGACAAGAAATACCAGTACACACAAAATACTAATTCAAAGAACAGTATTAGAGTAAATGTGAATGTGCTAATGTAGGGAGTGCAAATGTTAGGTGTTTTCTTTTCAGAATAAAAGAGAATATTTCTAACTCCAATCTATGTGTCCTTAATTCTTTTTCATACAGACTTGCTCGGCTAACTGAGGAGGATTTTAGGAAAGCTGAAGACTTCATCAACCTGATGAAGGTGCTCTACACCTCAACACTCTGCGTTTCTTCCGAAAAGAGTCCCACATCCGGACAGATTCTGCCTATCCTCAAAAAGCTTGAGGCACACCTGTCTGTACAAGATGGAGACACAGTCTTTGTGTCAAACCTTAAAAAACAGGTTTGGTCAAACCTGTCCAAGCGCTACCAGGTAAGTGACTGCGGCAGGGCACCTGGAAAGAAACTGTTGTAGAATAGAAATATCCTGTGGCTCGTTAAAACATTTAAAGAACATGTGTTTTGCAGAATGATGAAATCAGGAACTTTCTCCAAGTGGCCACTGCGTTGGATCCACGCTTTAAACATAAAGTGGATGATGATGACACCATCTGGGACCAGATCCAGAGAAAGCTGATTGGAGAGGTGAAATGTCATTCATGCACAACTGTCCTTTTCAGTTTGTACAATCTAAGATCTAAATGCTAATTATGTACTTTGTAGTCAACAGAGGAAGACTGTGGCGATGGTGGGGACACCATGCAGTCTGAGAATGAGGATGAGCAGGAGAGTGTAAGTGTGCAATAGTGGAGTTTTCAATTGAAATAATGATCATGCATTTAATGGAGGTTTTCCTTTTTTTGTTGATAATACTGATGAACCTTTTGTTTTGTTTTTTAGCAACAGCCTCCCTGCAAACTGCCCAGGAAGACTCCACTGGAGGAGCTGTTCGCTGAGGAAGAGGCACACAACATAGTGTTACAGCAGAGCTCCATGTCCATCAAGAAACGAGTGGAGAGAGAGCTGCAAATATACCAGGAAGTTCCACCAGTCCCTATGTCTGGGGACCCTGCTGCATGGTGGTGGAACCATCAAAAGAGTTATCCTTTGCTGGCAGATCTGGCTTTCTCCTATTTGTGTGTTCAAGCCTCCTCTACACCAAGCGAGCGTGTGTTTTCCACGGCTGGAGACACCATTTGTCCTGAACGGGCACGCATCCTGCCTGAGAAGGCAGACATGATCATTTTCTTGAACAAGAACTGTCTTTAATTTTATACTGTTACCTCCTGCTGCTAATCTGTACTGGGTTTTGTTTATTGGCTATTCTGCTCCAGATTAGCCCATCAGTGGAGGCATGTTAACATGTTAAAAATAAAGTTAAAGTGTACCTCTGCGAAATGTATTCATTATTTATAATATTATTATATTCAAGTTCATAGATTTAATAATTGTATTGTAGTTTAAAACAGCCCTCTGAGAAATTCATAGTAAAGTTCATAAAAAGTTCATAGAATTAAAATTGATGAAGGTCAGACTATTTCATTCAGAAAGACCGTTGGATAGCTGGCTCATTTAAAACAAATTTTTACCCTGCCTCTTAAAAGAATCGGAATCGAGAATCGTTAGGAACCGGAATCGAAACAAGGAATCGGAATCGGAATCGCTCAAATTCAAACGATACCCAACCCTACTAATAAGTATTAAATATATTCCGGCAGATGATGGTTACTTTACTGTGAAACGGACTGCATTGATTGACATTTCAACAATGTGCCTCCGAAATGACTATACAGCTGATCGCCACCTTGTGCGCAGCCGAGTTCAATGCTTCAGCGGGAGCGCGAGCTTGTTCATACATCCATGGTCATTATTTACTATCTAATTAAAACAGGTATTTAAATGAAGAGACCAACTGATGAACGGCAGTTTTGGGAAACTACACGTTGTTTAATGTTGGTTAATTAGGCCTATTAAAACCATGGTCTAATTCTTATATGCATATTCTATTAATAGTGCATCAGAGATGTTCCGATACCATTTTTTCCCTCCCGATACCGATTCCGATACTTGTGCTGTGGGTATCGGCCGATACCGAGTACCGATCCCAGTATGTTATAAAAAAATATATAGCATACATGCATGACTGTGATATGATTATCATAGTGGTAAGGCCTGGCTCAGGTTAAACTCTTTGTAAAACATGAATAAATAGTGCAAATTCCGGACAGTCCGGCCTAAAGCCGGACGAATGGCCACCCTATCTGGAAGTGCGGATTAATAAATAAAATAATGTGAGCGCAGTACAGCGGACCTGAACTGGATGTGATGAGACCTGTTTCGCAGAATGCAGAAGTATGTTGCGCATAACCCCTATTAGATTACTAATTGAATAAATTACGTGGTATCGGATCGGTGCCTGGACTCCAGTAGTCGCCGATACCAATGCCAGCATTTTCGGCAGTATCTGAGCAATTTCCGATACTGGTATCGGAATCGGAACAACTATAAGTGCATGCCGTGCAATGCCGTTTGCACTAGTCGTTTAGCCAACTAGTCACATCCCTAGTGTGACCAGGGTTACACCTGGGTTAACCGTAACCCTAACACTCCCCCAAAGGAGCACCATACACACCGGACACGAATATATGAACAACATGTTTTCCATTTGTTTGTTTTGACAAACCTCGAGCTCTATTGCAATTGCTTAGTTTTAAATAAAAAATACATTGAAATAATTACATTAAAAGTGCAACGTTTAGTTGACTATCAGCTTGATATTGCGACTAGGAGTCTACTAAGAAAATCTTTACTCAGTGGCAGCCCTACTATGTATCATATAAAAGCTGAGACCTGCTGATTCCAAGAGTCCAAACCATATCACTCGGTGAACAAACTTCTACAATCACAAATTATTTTTCTTATTTGTTGTTTTTGTCATCAAAGTTGTGTTTGATCACTTAAAACCACCATAAACAGATAATCCAGTGTCTGGGCAACATTTTGAAACCTCCCAATCATGTTTACAATTATGTATAGGTAAGAGGGGGTTCACCGAAAATAGGTCCACTGCCTTCAATCAGGACACATTCTTTATCGCCATCTGGTGGCCGTATAGTGCAATTGCTATGATTGGGCTTGGGCCGTGTTCCGAAGTGGAGGCTGCGACTCGCTAGAGCACTTCCTTGTGAGTCGCGTTCTATGGAGACGAGGCTAGAGTGCTGCCTAGCATTCGTGAACGTTCGGAGTTTGGAACGACTTGCTAGTTTATTGCTTTTCTTCCGCCATTTTTAAATACCCCCGCATTTAGCATGTGAGCGCAGAGGGTTGTGGGTATTTTTGCTCGATGAGGATCCATCAATGCATCCTTGAAAAATCTCAGAATTCTCAAGGCCACGAAAAGGGCGCGAATTTCAGAGTGCTGTCGAGTGTTCTTGACATTGGAACAGTGCTTGGAGGCGTTCTATGACGCAGCGTTGTTAAAAAGGCGGCCGTTGAGCATTCTTCCTTCACATTGGAAAACAGCTTTGGTGTCATTCAATTCTATTGTCGCTGACCTTTCAAAAGAGGGGTCAAATGTTAAAATTGAACAATGGTTTCTCAAGATGTTCACCTGTCTGTGTCTCATCATGTTTGTATTTCTTTATTTGGAAACTCTGCCTAAACCTATCTCTACCAACACCTCTCTATTTTTGCTCTACTTACTCACTTTATTGGCATCAAATCCTGACCCAGGCCCTCATCAGATGCTGTGCTATGGCCCTATAGTGCTATAGAGCTACCAACTGATAATGCACTAGGTGTTATTCACACTAAAAACGACATTGATTTCATTTAACCTTCCATGTATTCTGTGTTCTAGCTTTATTCACTCTGACCAGTAGCATCCACATTGATTATTTTACTTTAACAACAACCTCACAGTTGTCATCTTTCTTTTGGTACCAAGATTAACTTAAAAGCCCTTGTAGTTGTGGAGATAGTCTGTTCAGTTTGGGTATGTTGTTTTCGGCAAAAACCTGAGCAATAGGCCTAGTGATGAAGAGGTTAAAGAGCATTGTGCAGGTTATATTTTATTGGCGATTTATACTTAACCTAGTCTAAAAACGAACATTTGAAAAGGTAATGCATAAGGGCACAAATTTAGAGGAAAAAAGTAGCCGCTTTGATTGTGGTTTAAAAAAAATTAAAAAAATAATAATAAAGGAGTTTGTCCACTAGTAGGTAAATCGATTTTCCATGTTATCTAGAACATGGGCCTAGTGAAAATCATAGAAATCCTAGGGGAAAATAGTGATGTCAGCAGAAATTCATTGGGACCTTTTTGCTTTTGCTACAGTCCTTTCTTTGTACTTTTCTACCTTTGTAGAAGTAGCTTGGCTTCATTCAAGTAAAAATTTATATGAAAATACAATTATAATCCTTATCATGTTTAATATGCCAGGATGAGGTTTTCATCCGACATCTTTTCTATCAGTGCATTCTCCAGTTCAGTGAGGGATTTGGCAATTTTTGGAAGTACAGCCCTCAGGTAACAATGCAAAAGGTATGCAGTTAAGTTGATGACCATTGAGGGATATGCAGTCAAGTGTAAGGTTAGTTGAATATTAGGTGACTGGAATTTGCCACTCTGGAATTTAGTGCACAAGACCCTTGGAAAAGGGCAAACACACAAATTGATCCTTGGGAAAGGTATCAAACGAGCTACATGTTCTTCTAGCCTTAACATGTATTTAATTTGTCACCAAGAAGACCACTTGCTGCCAAGCAGCCAATGCTTGTTAGTAAGCCATCCAGTACTTCATTGCCCATGTTCTTATATAACGTACTAAGGTGATATGATATGGCCACTAACCCCTTGACATTTGAAAAAGGACATTTCTGTTGTCATAGACATCATTGGTAGAGAGCGAATGCTTTCTGGATTTGTGACTGAACTGAAAGCTAATGCTGCTGACACAGTAAACTTAACAGCTCATTGAGCACTGGTTTGTTTTTGATAAAGACCACAATTAGCCAGCGAACCGCCGTTTTACATTAGTCTTGAGACTAATTTGACAAGTATAAACAACACAGAAGGATAACACATTTTGTCGAAACTTACCTAAATAAATATCGCCAAAAGATCCGCTTCCAATTTTCCTGCCCAGTCTGTATCTATTCCCCACTCTCAACTCCATGACAGATATACGGTTAGCTAGCAAACAGAGTCGCTAGCTGAAATACTTAAAAATATGCGAATAGCAATCACATAAAATATCCGTAAAGTGTTGACTTGTCTTGTTGGTTTGTTGCTCCCGGATGTAGCCAGTTCTCAATATCACTATCTTTCGCCTGTCATTTTCAGATGATCCCAAAAACACACGGACATAATACCGTGTTTAATATAACATTAAAAGTGCGTATTTTATGTTCTTGCTATCTAAAAAAATAATTACGCATTAATTGGTTCAGGATGAAGATGGATTTTGATGGTGTAGGACTCCGTTAGTACTGCATCCTGGATCCCGGTAGCTCCTGTGTTCACTGTGGGATATGCGCTCTGTTTATGTTGCTGACGTCACTTCCCACCGAGGGTCAACGAGCGAGGGCAGGGGAGGGTGAGGAGATGGAGGCAAACCAAACCATAATAGTATTAACATATCCACTGAGACACGCCTATGGCAAGCCTTTTTAACATTTAATAGCTAGACTAGATATGTATTGCAGATATCTGTAATTCAATTCTTCCAAGTCAAAAACTAGTAAAACTAGTAAGACTAGTAAAATGTCATTAGGGATATCCACAATTGGCTTTATGACTATGGTTGCTCTTGTTTTAGATAGCCTATCGTTTTCAGTTTAGATGTAAGTCTTGCTATACGTTTTTCGTGGATTGACCGACATTCATTCAGCAGGGTATTCCTTGAGTCAGCAATTATTAATTGTTTTATTATTTTATTATTTCAATAGGGAGAATTGAGTTGGTAAGCGGTCTGACTTGCCATTTCCTCCCTCAGCATGAATTATGTAACATGTTTCGTGGTTATCAGCAGGGGATGATTTGTGTAGGGAAATGTGCGCTAAACAGCATTAGGTGTCATTTTAATTGGTTTTTGAGTAATCGAATCACCTTACGTAAGTGATGTAGATGTCTATCTGGTATGAATTCTATCAAACAAACACATAATGTATATGAGGGAAGTGGAGCCGATGAAAGTAATACGAGTAAACTATTATATATTAAGAATGGTCAATTGCATATTGTTGGTAGATACTAGTAGGTCTGTCCATCCCAATTTGGAGTGGACGTCAGCAGTAGCCTAGTGGCTGCAAGCCATGTATGACTAGAAACAAGTGTAACTCTGTATCCTGTGCCAACAAACCTTGAAAATAATATGAGTTATGTGAAAGAACCACAGTTTAATGCTAAAAGTTTGCTAGCTAAATAATAACTACTTTACTTCCAGTCTGCTGCGCACACGTTATTATTGTTATTATTGTTGACTAAGTTAACTTCAAGTGGCTGGGAGTCATCAGTCCCAGATACTAACATCTATGGACACAGACACCGGTGATTGGCGTGGGCGGGAGGATGTAGTTGTCCAATAAGATCCATTAGTATCTGTCTCAATAGATTGACAAGTGGCCGAGTAGTAAATATAGGCCGTTCATTTGTTTTGATTTGTTCCCACATTGACAGTCACGATTTCGATTTTCACGATGCATTTTCGAGCGGTTGTATTGATGGTATTGATATGTAACTCAATTTAGCGTCAAGACGGTAAGCGGTAGAAGGAGAAGGTAACGGCTGCCATAGACATATATACATAGACGCCTCATGACGTGATGGAACGTAACCCAGCGTCGCCGCCATATTGGTTGGGACTCCTCACTCTAGTCTAGCATAGGAGTTAACGGGAGAGCAAGCTATGCCAGTATGTTGTGCAGCTTACGGCGCAGTATTGACACCAGATGGGATTACCTTTAACAAGTAAGATTGAACAATAATTCTTATTATTTAAAAAATAATAGTAATAATAATTAATTCGTCCTGTATCATAAATAAATCTCTGCCATTTGTAACAAACCAAACCGTGTGAAAATCCGGTAAAAATTCGGGGAGTTATGCTTATTATTGTAGTTGGGGATACGCCTTCCTCCATAGAAATGAATGCACTGGGGGCGCACTGGGGACCCATACAAGATGGCGGCCGCGCTGCTACGTCAGCTCTAACGGGCAGCGTCAGTCTATGAGGCGTCTATGTATATATGTCTATGACGGCTGCGGCCTGCGGGAAGGCGGAGCATGACGTCAAGCCCCGCCTAGAAAGGTCCAGCCACGCCCACAATCATACTGCGCATACCTTTTCCGGTTGCGGTTGAGAAGAAGGAAGACTGAAAGTCCATCATGCCGGTCAGTAAGCCTCATTCACATGTAATGAAGAGTTAAACACGTGTTATTACAGAGAATTGTTGTTATGAAGTTAAACTGTCGTTAGCGTTAGTGGTTAAAACATTTAACGTGCGTGTCTGTTAAATGCAATTTAATTTAACAATTTATCTGCCTATTTCCCTTTTGTTGTTAATGTTAATGTTACTCAACAGGTGCTTCTAGATAACTATGTTACACCTCAAGAAACGTTGGGTTATCGTTAATTAACGTTACTGTTAACCGAGCTGTAACGTCAAAGCTGGGTTCACACCAAACGCAAATTAAAATGTCTGTTACTTACAAATCCGTGTATCATTCGTTCTTTTTATATTCAATTGAGAATCCAAAATCGGAAAATGAAAAAACGATTTGTTATTGCCTTATTCGTTTAAGAATCTGATACCAAAAAACAAATAACGGTTTGTTTTTTGTACTTTCGATGTTATGGTCAGATCAAAAATAGGAAATGAAAAAACTGGGCCACGGGCCGAACTTGATTTTGATATTTAATTTCTCCGATTTGTGTGACCAGGAAGTCTTATATTTATATTGACTTATATTGATCCAATCACAGCCCTCTCCATCTCTTTGTCCGATACATGTCTTTTTCACTTTGGTCGTGTTGAACACAGAATCTTCCAACACTCATTTCAGAGCATCGCTGGATGCCCATCTGCTGCAGTATGGTGGAAATCTCTGCATGCGTCTTGCCAGTTTCAAATAAGTCTTTAATTAACGTATGGTTCCAGTGCGGCCATGGTGTCGACACCAAATTACTCCAAATAATACTGATTCATTGACTTACAATCACTGCGTGATTCTGTTTTTTCAGGCTTTCTTTCACACTTAACTGTTGACGAATTTGCTGCAAGCTTATCAAGTGCAACACACAAAGAAGTCAATAACTTCCTGGTCACACAAATCGGAGAAATTAAATATCAAAATCAAGTTCGGCCCGTGGCCCCGTTTTTTAATTTCCTATTTTTGATCAGAGCATAAAATCGAAAGTACGAAAAACAAACCGTCATTTGTGTTTTGGTATCAGATTCATAAACGAATAAGGAAATAACAAATTGCTTTTTCATTTTCCGATTTTGGATTCTCAATTGAATATGTAAAGAACGAATGATACACGGATTCTTACAGCTATCTGTTGTGCTTGACTATGAACCAAGGGAGCACAGTCTCAGCTGACTTGCCCCGC
Source organism: Merluccius polli (assembly GCA_030340625.1). Taxonomy (NCBI): domain Eukaryota; kingdom Metazoa; phylum Chordata; class Actinopteri; order Gadiformes; family Merlucciidae; genus Merluccius; species Merluccius polli. The sequence continues at coordinate 357,375 of JAOPHQ010006539.1, forward strand.
ATACTGGCTTGTTGTGTTTACTTGCTTCGCGTTTGGTGTGAACACACAGTAACGGTAACAAAGCAAACTGTTAAGAAGGATTAACGCTAATTGTGTTGATTTTATAAGCTGAATCGGCTGCCGTGGATTCCTATCCTTTCCATATGATCGTTTTTTTTTAAAGCTTAACTAGCACAATTGCTACATAAGCGTGGTACATTATGCTAGCCATTTACTTTATTGCTAACAAAAATGTCGATATAATTAACTTATTTTGTGCATGAATTAGCATCTAATGATCTTTGTCTTTTGATATAATTGTCTCAGCAGCACGCCACCCATTTCATAACAGAGGAGAGAGGACCCAGATATCCTTTTGGCGGACACCTATTGCTGTCCATGTTGTAATTTCACAACGACTCAAAGACATGGAATTCTGTATCGTCAGAAAATGAATGGGCCATGGGGTCACATGCACACCAACGGTTTATTCAATGAATGACTTTTCTTAAACCGTTCATGGTGTGTCTCCCACATTTGTCATTGCTGAAGAGAGAGGTTATGACGGCAGCTGAAGACTTTTATTCTTACCCTATGTTAGTAAAAAAATGTATCTTGTAGTCCCTGTTGTACTACAATAAAATATATTTTAATGGATAAGATGCATTTTAGTATCTTAAATCAACTAAACTACCCACTAAATAGGTATTCCTCATGGTTTGCCCTCTCAAAGGCTGAGTGGAAGTTCTCTCCCCAGGATGTCGACTTGAAGATGAAAAGGGGTCATTATAGGAATAGTGATAGTATTCACATGAACACAGGGGAGACAGTGAGTGTTATAATTATTCATGTGTCCTTCATTTCCATAACTACCTCATACAGATTGTGGTAACATATTGCATATGTTAATATAGCCTACATTGGCTTTAGGTTATGAACAACATTTGTTAACCATATATTCACAGTATAAACTACAACTTCTTGATGGAGATTCACCTGAAAGATATTATTTTGTTGAAGTGCACCATTGGGATATTTCTGAATAGCAAAAATCATATTATACACCAAATAGGCCACTGCTATAAAGTCCTATAGGGCCTACTGCTATAAAGGCCTAGTGTTTATTGATTTGCCTTATTGACTACAATTGCCTAATACAAACAGATACTGTATTAAAATGATAGATAATGCAGTAGGCCTTAAAATGCTGTGGGAGATATGTTTCAAAAAGTTAAATTCAACTCGCCCAATGTTGCCAATTCATACCACGAAGATGCAAAATCATCCAAGTGGAGGCAAATAATGATGTATGCCTATGTATATTACAAAATATAAACGCATTTGTATTTTTTTGGCTGATCTAATTATAGATTTTTAATTTCGTTTTATAGATGACATTTATGTACGTTAAAAAGAAACAGTTCGCAGGTCTCTTAAATGCAGCAAGTTTCGTCCTAAATGAAGCACGATAAAAAAAAGGTACTGTGGGCGGGGCTGGACCTTCCAATCCGGATGTGGGCGTGGCTTGACCTTTCTAGGCGGGGCTTGACGTCATGCTCCGCCTTCCCGCAGGCCGCAGCCGTTAGTACCATAGATACGTAGACGCCTCATGACATGCTGGAACGTAACCCAGCGTCGCCGCCATATTGGTTGGGTCTCCTCACTCTAGCATAGGAGTCAACGGGAGAGCAAGCTATGCCCGTATTTTGTGCAGCTTACGGCGCAGTATTGACACCAGATCGCGTGGGATTACCTTTCACAAGTAAGATTGAACAATAATTCTTCTTCTTTAAAAAAAAAAATTAATTCGTCCTGTATCATAACTAAATCTCTGCCGTTTGTAACAAACCAAACCGTGTGAAAATCCGGTAAAAATTCGGGGAGTTATGCTTATTATTGTAGTTGGGGATACACCTTCCTCAGTAGAAATAAATGCACTGGGGGCGCACTGGGGACCCATCCAAGATGGCGGCCGCGCTGATACGTCAGCTCCAATAGGCAGCGTCAGTCTATGAGGCGTCTACGTATATTATGTCTATGGTTTAGTACTTGGGAGAGAAGGGCAAGATACAGGAAGTGACACGTACATCAGGAAGTAACTACAATATTTTTTTCTTCATCCTGTAATTTCTGATACATGTAAAATGGCTTTGAGGACAGACCAACACCAGGGCAACCTACGAAGGGTCGGGGAATTGGAAGAAGACGAATCTGCAAAATTGCATAAAGCGGAGACAAGCGGGTAGGCCTACCTACCATGCTCCCCAATAACAAAAACAATACATTATGCATCGTATCTTCTTTTAAAACAAATATTTATTTAGAAGTTGAGTTCAAGCTTTTGGTTCTTAAAACTAATGTTACTAAATGTTTTCTACTAGGCCAGAGTCTTGTTTGGATCATGCTAAGGATTCAAGTGCTCATGAAGTCGTCACATATAGCCCTTCGTCGCTAACAGGTTTCTAAATTTATTATCATTTATCCACATGTGTAACCTTGTAGGCTACAGGCCTAGTGCATTGTGCATGGCATCCATCCACAGGATATGTTCAGACTGTCTGTTGATTGTTTTAAGACACTTAAAAATGCCCACATATTGCCCACCCCTTGTATAACATACAAAGGTATGCTATACAAGGTATCTTATACAAATAAAACATGAGAACCGCCACCAACACTATTAATACAAGTATCAGTAGTGTTGGTGGCGGTTGTCTTACTCCTTCCAATGTAGGCCTATGATTATTTGTCTGTTGTGCTTTATAGCCATGTAATTTGCTTTTACTTGCCCTGTTAAGCATTTTCTAACAATTGTTTATAAAGGTGTTAAAATAATAATAATAATAATTATTATTATTATTATCCAATGTCAATATGGTCAAGACTGTGAATCAGGACACACCAATATCTTCATCAAGACAATATTTTACACAAACAATTTGAGCCACTTGATTGTGGTTTAAAAAAAGGCTTAATTGATCACTGTTTTTAGCACATTATGTTGGGGAAACTATGTTAACTGGCTGCTTTTATCTTTCCTTTATGGTTCCTTCCCCAGCAAAACATTATGATGCCAACACTACCGAGCCAATCAGCAGTGGCCTTCAGACTCTGGATGAGTTGTTGGCATGGCAGAGGAGTACTGCAAATCCCCTTAATGTGGCAACCGTCCCCCTCGCTGTGCGTGAGCCTCCACTGGCGAGCTGTACTCATCGCACCCTGGTCTCACATGACATGATGGGGGGTTACCTTGATGACAGGTATGACCAGCTATTAAGTTAAGAGGTTGCTCTTAACTTACTTTGAATATGTTAAGATTTCCAAGAGACTTAGGGTATATATATTTTATTATTATTCATTACATGTCAGATTTGTTGATATATGCATATGCATTGCCAACATGAGCAACCTTGATTGGATGAGTAAAAATATGATGAAAATGTCCATAGTTTGGATGGCAGAAAGATGTGCTTTGGCACTATCTTGAGCAAATCTAAAACAAGCAAATTGCAATGACCATGTATTTCCCCTCAGAGGTGTGTTATCCATGTGATGATTTGGATTTGGTTCCTCTTAAGGTTTATCCAGGGGACGGAATCAGAGGCTCCCTATGCTTTCTACCACTGGCAGTACATTGACATTTTCAACTACTTTACTCACAACCTCGTAACCATTCCCCCTGCAGTGTGGAGCAACGTGGCACATAAACATGGGGTCATTGTACTCGGTGAGTGGAAAACCCAAAAGACACCAAATCAGATATAACCTTGGCACTACTTGGCAAACCTATACAGACTGACTAAAGAGCACTTGTAGATTATGAAGGATCTGTGATGGTACCTCCAGACATTTTTAAATATGTTACCTCAAAGTATACGCGCACTTCTATGTATTGATGCACTTCAATCACCTTGTCTTTTTGATTGGTGGTCAAATTGAAATGCACACTGCACATGCTATTTACATGCTCAACTTTTGAAAATAACTCAAATTTGAAAATAAAACAAAATCTGTCTCTGCAACTGGATTGCTATCTTCCAGGGACATTCATCACAGAATGGAAAGAAGGGTCCAAGGTGTGTGAGGAATTCCTCAAAGATGCAGAGTCTTACCGGTTGGTAGCTGATAAGCTGGTTCAGATCAGCCACTATCATGGCTTTGACGGTTGGCTCATTAACATCGAAAATAGCCTCAGTGTAAGTAGCATGGGCTGTGGAATATGGACATGGAACATGGAATACATGGCTATATGTTTTTTCAGTCTTTATGTTCTGACATTCTGAAATCAAAGGCACTTTTGATGAGATCAATGGTATGCATGCAGTGGTGCAGATTGCAGTATCCTATATATCCATCCCGTCAAGCTTTCACACACTCTAATATCACACTTGCAATTATTATTTTAGTGAGTAAGTAAGATAGTTATTTATTAATCCTTTCGGGAATTCATCAAGTCAAGTGGTCTAATCTTGTTTAGCTAGAACTCCATCCTGCAAAATAACTGCATTGAAAATGTGCAGTAGATTGTGTTTTCTCAACGCCTTCCTCCCAGGGCGAGGCAGTGAGGAACACGCCCCTGTTCCTGCGCTACTTGACGGACCAGATGCATCTGCGGCGTGCCGGCAGTGTGGTGCTCTGGTACGACAGCGTGCTGGAGGACGGGAAGCTCCAGTGGCAGAATGAACTGAACACAAACAACAGGTGATGAATGAACATGGGGATGCAGCAATGGAAAGGGGCAGGTCATTTACTTTTTCAATTTAAACCTGCACTAAGTTTTCCCATTAGAAATGTCTAGTGGCTTGGGTTGTAGATACAGTTATATGTAACCCTTTTTACTCTTTATCAATTTGGTCTCACCAATGAGACAGTTTTGGACCAGTGACACTATCAGAAAAACTCCAGGTAAGTAGGAGCCCGAGGTTTATGAATACCAAATTGAGACTCAAGAGTGAATGAAACACAAGAGTGAGCAAAATTGAATCTATATTAATACACAACAAGAATCCCACATGAATTGCTTATTACAGTTATTACACAGTTATTCAAAATAACAAACTAAAATAAAAAATGCGCGCTTAAACAAAACATCCCTCTCAACCCTTGAGCTCAGTTTCTTTCTTTTAGTTCAGTTCAGATCGATCGTTGGGGCCCTTTAATTTTCTTTCTGCAACAAATCTGTCCTACCACACCAAGAAGTAAGGAAGGAAATCCGTCTTGATGTCCTCTGATTGGCTCGCCATCCAGTCGACTGGAACCTTTTCTCTGCAATCTACTCTGTTCTGCAATCTCAATGGACGCTGCTTCTCAGACATTAGACTGGCTACCAATGCCTGCCAGTTCCAAAACCTGACCTATAGACAGGTCACACATCCACAAGAATTACATTCCCAACTTAACTATACAGGCTATATCTAATTTCTAATTCAGTGTATCACCAAGCATAAATACAACCCTTAATTGAAATAACAAATCCAAATTGGCTATGTTGCTTACAATTTACATACACACACATTTATCACATAAGTCACATGATAACTTTAACACTTATGAATGACTTGTGACTTAATCACAGTAACATTTCTCATGTATGAAATTCCCATAGTTCACAGACAAAAAGTATTTCTCTAAGCGACATGCTAACTTCGCTAGCATAAGTCAATGGGATTTTACATAGCGTTAGCCTAGCAGTTCGCGGACTTTTTTTCCACTCCGTTTTTCCAATGTTTTGCACTTTTTATCCACAGTTAACACACTAATTCCTACTCACCGCTGAGCGGTATGGATCCTTTTTCCTCCCCACCGATCAGCACAGTTGCATTCAGCAGTTTAATGTGTGTTTTCGGTCGACAAAGTTGGAAAGAAGTCACGACAACAGTGATAAAATGGCGGTCAACTGCATAGCTCAACGGGTCTCTGGTTGGCTACTTCACATTAAAGAAAGCCACCTGATTGGCTTAATTACAGTGTCAATCACTTGCTCATTTAACCCTGTATATGCCACCCAAAACACAACATCTCAGTGCTTCTCAAGCCTGGGCTACACTTTCCCCCCTTGAACTCATGCACGTCCCGTTGCATGGCAATGGTTGACTGATTACTAACTGGGGGGATGAAACAGGGTGATACAACAAGCTCTCATTCTCACTTAAAGCATCAGATAGAACTGTGGTCAACCCATGAAAGAGAGACTGCATTACAGCTATCAATGGTTTGCCAAGTTTCCCATACTGGAGTCGGCTAGGCTGTTCTCTATTTCTGGTTGATCGTCTGATAGGAACAGTGCCTTCCTGCCCAATCTGGGTTGTGCATGTTCTCTCAACATCACTAAACATGTCTGTAGTGTCTGGGAGTTCCTCACTTTGTGTGTCAGGACAGTCAGTTTCAGTCAAAACTATCTCATTTACATGTTCAGTTGGTGTGCCTATGTCGGTAAGTAAGCACTCAGTGTCACCCTGGTGGCCTTCAGGCTCATTAAGCATCAGGAGACTATCTGGAATGCCATCAAGCATGTCAGGCGGTTGGTCAATATTAGGAGCGCAATCAACGTTCTGGGCATTTACAGGACTCTCAACGGAACAGTTGCCCAGAGGCTCGGTATGCTGTGTATCTTGCACGGTTGACATAGTTGGATTAGGCTGCACAGGACCCTCATGGACTGGGGGACCAGAAGCCTGAGCATTTAGAGGTTCACTGTACCAGTAGACCAGGATGAGTTCATCCTCCTCCTCTTCCGATAAGTGATCTGCATCCACAGCAGGATTCAAACGGGTTCCAGGCCTGCGCCTTACAGGCTGCTGAACAGGCTCACTGCTTTCCTCTGCAGGTAAGTATCCACATGGGAGTAGTAAGTCTCTATGCAGTGTCCTTAAGGGACCATCCTTGTTTTCAGGTTTGACCGTATAGACCGGAAGGGTCCCTGCTCTTTTCACCACTACATGGACAATGGACTCCCATTTGTCAGAAATCTTGTGTTTTCCTCAGATACGGACGTTTCTGATCAATACCCGGTCACCAGCTTCCAAGTCTGAGGCAATTACACGCCTGTCATACCTTGTTTTATTCTTTTGTGCTATTTTTGCAGCATTATTTGTAGCTATCTTGTAGCTTTCTTCAAGATGTGACTTGAGGTTTTGCACATATTGGGAGTGTGATGTGTGCTGACCCCCTTGCACTGGCAATCCAAACGCCAAGTCAACCGGTAGGCGAGGTTGACGTCCGAACATCAGTTCGTATGGCGTGAACCCTGTCACATCATTCCTGGTGCAATTGTAGGCGTGGACCAGAGGTTTCACAAAATCACGCCAATGAGACTTCTCTTGGCCCTGAAGGGTGCCTAACATGTCAAGTAAGGTGCGATTAAATCGCTCAACAGAGTTTCCCCTAGGGTGGTACGGGGTCGTTCTCACTTTGTGTATGCCAGCCACCTGACGGAGCTCTTTTATCGTGCGGGATTCGAAATCCGGTCCCTGATCACTATGTAGCTTCTCTGGGCTCCCATAGTGCACGATAAAATTGTCCCACAGACATTTTGCAACTGTGCGGGCCTTTTGGTTAGGTGTTGGGATGGCAACCGCAAATTTGGTAAAATGATCTGTGATCACAAGAATGTCTTTGGTTCCACTCCTGTCAGGTTCAAGGGACAGGAAATCCATACAAAGTAGTTCAAGGGGTCTTGTGGTGTTAATGTTGACCAAGGGCGCCGCTCCCTCAGGCAATGCCTTTCTACGAACACACCTGCCACAGGTTTTCACTTTCCTCTCAACATCCAAGGCCATCCTTGGCCAGTAGAACCTGGTCCTCACGAGATCCAATGTGCGGTCAACTCCCATGTGGCCCATATGATCATGCAAGCTGATCAAGACCATGTTACGGAGTTCGGCTGGCAATACAAGCTGGTAGGACGTTTGAGATCCTACTTGACGTCTCCTGTACAAGATATTGTTAAGGAGCTCAAGACGGTTTAGCTCTCTCAACAGGAGCGGGAGATCAGGGAGTTCGCTCCTCAAGGTGGGAGGTGGTTTCTCACCACACTCAATCTGAGAAATGACATGCCTCATACATTGGTCAGCTCTTTGTTTAGCTATTAGCTCTGCCTCCGTTAGATGAGGAATAACTGGCAATCCTCCAAACAGATCTTCCTGCACATAGCTGTCAGGCACAGCATCAGTGGAGATGGCAAGAGTTTCAACTAGAGCAACACCGCCAGCACAACTCTGATCATCATGGCTGATACTATAGACAAGCTGCCTGTCACAGATTGCTTGCACGACAGCTTGATTTACAGCGTCAATGTTCTTTGGGTCCGAGAGATGATCTTGAGTGAACTGACATATGCGTTCTCTCTCTTTTTGCGACTTTAAGTCATCCAACAGCTTCCCATGCGGCCTGCGGGACAGGCCATCTGCGTCGGCGTTTAGCTTTCCAGGACGGTACAGGAGCTTGAATGAGAATGTGGACAGTGCTGCCGCCATCTGTAACTTGTCGCATCAAGTTTTGCTGAGGTCAGTATATATGTTAGCGGATTGCTATCGGTGACAACGGTGAAGTGGCTGCCGTAAAGGTAGTCGCTAAACTTCTCAGTTACTGACCACTTGAGCGCCAAAAATTCAAGCTTGTGTGCTGGGTAACGGGTTTCACTCCGCGACAGCCCTCTGCTTGCATAAGCTACAACTCGAAGCTGGCCCTCCTGCTCCTGATACAAAACAGCACCCAGCCCAATGGTGCTGGCATCAGTATGGAGTACATAGGGTGTCTGAGGATCGGCAAAACCCAGCACAGGAGCAGTGGTAAGCTTTTGAACAACCAGCTCAAATGCCTGCTGGCAAGCGGGTGTCCAGCGGACCCCAAAAGACTCCTTTGGATTGTGGTATTGCCCGTCTTCCTCTTTCGGTTTGGATCTTTTGTGGGAAGGTGGGTAACCAGAGGTTAGATCATGGAGGGGCCTCACGATGCTGGAGTAGCCCTTAACAAACCTCCTGTAATACCCAGCGAACCCAAGGAAAGATCTCAACTCCCGCAGGTTCTGAGGGACTGGCCAACTCTTAAGGGCAGCTATTTTGTCTGGGTCGGTCTCAACTCCACCCCGTGAGACCACATGCCCCAGATAGCGCACAGATGTCTGGAAGAACACACATTTTTCAGGGGATAGCTTCAACCCGAACTCTCTAAGGCGAGTGAGCACCTTCATGAGTCTTGCCTCATGCTCCTCCAAGGTTTTTGAGAACACTATCAAATCGTCAAGAAAAACTAGTACCTCTTTCAAATGCATGTCCCCCATGCATCTTTCCATTAACCTTTGAAACGTACTAGGTGCGTTTGTCACTCCTTGAGGCATTCGGTTAAACTCCCAAAACCCGAGAGGACACACAAAGGCAGTCTTAGGTTTGTCTGCCTCATCAACTTCAATCTGGTAATAACCAGATTTTAAATCAAGGACAGAAAACCACTGGGACCCTGAGAGTGCTGTAAACGTATCCTCCAGCTTTGGAAGAGCGTATGCATCTTTTATCGTCTGTAGGTTCAGCCGTCGATAGTCGATGCACAGGCGGACCTGGCCATTTTTTTTTCTGACCACCACAATTGGTGACGAAAATGGTGACTCTGACTCTCTGATTACCCCTGTATCAAGAAGCTCTTGGATGTGTTTGCGCACGGCCTCAAGATCATGAGGGTGTATTGGTCGAGGGCGCTGTTTACAAGGAGTCTCATCAGAGAGTTTTATGTGGTGCGTCACCTTATCAGTTCGCCCAAAATCCAGGTCATGCTGTGCAAACACATCACCCATCTTGTCGAGCTGCTGAGTGATGCGGTCCTTCCACTCCGGTGGAACTGGGGACTCACCGAAGTTGAAACTCAAAGTGGACTTCTGGGATGGCTCAGTCTGTGGTGGATTGACTACACTGTGCTCCCGTGACAAGACACTTTGGTAAGCACTGATCGTTGCAATTTCAGACTTGGCCGGAAGGACAATGTCATGATCAGATTCATTACTGATCACCACTGGTAGATTATAGGGCCGCCGCTTTGGGAAGTCGACCAAGCAGGCTTTTACTAACAAGCCACCCGGCAAAGAGGATGAAGATGGATGTTCGACAACAACAGATTTCTGGTTCTGGAAGCCATTAGCTACAGCAACTCCCTCCACTACTACAGTGTTACCTGCTGGAATGACTTCGGAGTTCCTGCCATGCATCTTCACCACACTGTGATGACTATCACTAGCCTGTCTTGGTCTGAGCTCAAGCACCTTGACTACTGCTCTGTAGCCGTGCGGGATTGGCTGATGGTTTGTTAGCTCTGCTTCAGAGTAGATATCATACAATACATCAAGAGTATTTGTGCCTATAAGCACAAGAGACTGTGAGATGGCTCGAACATCAGGGACTACCAGAGCAAGTGTGTGCATATCGATTGATGCACCAAGAAACTCTTCTGGAAAAGTGACTGTCATTTCTATGTAGCCCAAATAAGGCACAAATTGCCCATTTGCCCCCTCCACTTCTAGGAGATCATGCAGTGACTTAATCTCTTGCTCTGATAAGTGTTGTTCAGAAAATGACTGGGGAACTGTTGTTACTTGAGAGCCTGTGTCAAGTAGACAGCTAACTTGTTCTCCATTAACAGTCACTTGAGCAGTACTCTTGGCACCAACCAACCCTTTAGGAAGCATAAAAGGGTGGTTTTTCTTTGAATGTTCAAGACTGGAACATGTTTGAGCTTTTCCTTTGCCATTTACGTCTGTGGGACATTGTTGCCTCTCTTCAGCTCCCGTTCGTCCCACAACAGGAACTGAATCTAGTTTAAAGGTGAGTTTGGATTGTTTTGTCTTTCCCACTCGTGCTGTTTTTTCTCCAATTGTTTTCTTTTTTCAGTCACTAAAGCAGGGTTTGCAACATTAGTGCAAGACGTGGCTATGTGCCCATCATCCCCGCAGTTAAAGCAGTACCAAGGCCTTTGCTTACTAGACTGCTTATTTGTTGTCTGTCTTTGCATGTCTGTATTTGCACTGTCTAGTTTTGTCACACTGCTTTGAAACTTCCCTGCATTTCCCTTACTGGTAGGTCCCCATGTCTTTTTCTGTGCTATGAAAGAGGTTAGCTGACTTTGAAGGCTAGCTACCTGCTTCCTAAGGTCCTCAATAACACTGGGATTGGTCTCTGGCCTCTCTGACTCATCACAAGCCCATGTGCTCTGGGTCTGAAGTTGGACTCGCTGCCTTGCAGAACTAATGTGTTTTTTCATGCGGCTAGCTTTTACTGCGTGCCGGTCTTCTTCAGTACGTAGCATTAGCAAAAGGTCGGAGAATGATGGTGGGCTGCTTTTCTTTTGCTCGAGCTGTAGGCTAGAGAGCAGAGCATTATCCCAGCACCCCCTACAGAACTGTTTAAGAAGCTGTCTGCCCACTTCTCCAGGTGTAACCCCTCCCCTTTTTACTGCTAAGTTCAGTGCTAGCTGTAACCGATGAAGGTAAGTAGATGGCTTTTTCACCGGGATCTTGGAGAGTGTTCATGAATTGAGCAAAAAGCTCCTCTCCATCCTCGACTGTGCCAAAAGCGGAGTCAAGCAGCTGCAGATAGGCCACAGGAGGCGATTCAGGACTCAACCCCTTGACTATGTCTGCTGCAGGTGAGAGCAGGCTCTCAAGGATCCTTCTGGATATCTGAAGACGAGACATGCTGGGGTCATTTACAAGTAGTCCAATGTAATCGGGTTCATTATTAGGCCTGGGAGTCTTTCCGGAGAAGGAGCGGAGCCTCACTGGGGACTGCAAGTGTGGAACAATATTCTCCCTCCTCACAATATGCTCAACCACGACCTTCTGGATCTCTGGGGGGTTTATATCGCTCACTGAGAGGGACGGTGTTCTCCTTACATTGATAAGAGGTATCGAGGCAGTGGCACCTAAACCAGTGTTATGCAGAGGAGGATCTGCAAATGAATGGGGCTGAAGCACCTCTGAGATATCAGGCTGTGGCGTTTCAACAGAGGTCTCAATGAGTAAAGAGGGAGATGCCTCATCTACCGGTTGTATAGTTTCAATATCATCACTAATCTGCGACATCATCTCTCTCAGCACTTCCCCATAGTCTTTGCCACTTAGCTTAGCTAAGTCCTTTAACTCAGCTAGGTATGTCTTAGTAAAACTACTGCCAACATTAGTAGTGTAAACACTGCTTAGGGTCTTAACACAGTACACAACACTGGGATTATCTTGCAAGGTGTACTTGTATGGCAAAAGCGACTCTAAACTGTCTACAGCTGAGCCGTTTGAATACTCAACGATCAGGTTTTGGTATATGTCAGAAGAATCGTCATCAACTAGAAGGACTCTATGGATAGAACCATACTTCTTAAAGGAAGTCAAGCAACTCTTCATCCTTCTCTGAGTTGGTTACCCCACTCACAACTACTGCATTTGGAATCTTAACACCTGACTTCTGTATGAAATCCATCTTGCATATAAACTCAGTGCTGGTATTCAAGTACTCTGGGCTCCTGGCTGGCTCGCCACTTTTGTAACCCTTTTTACTCTTTATCAATTTGGTCTCACCAATGAGACAGTTTTGGACCAGTGACACTATCAGAAAAACTCCAGGTAAGTAGGAGCCCGAGGTTTATGAATACCAAATTGAGACTCAAGAGTGAATGAAACACAAGAGTGAGCAAAATTGAACATCTATATTAATACACAACAAGAATCCCACATGAATTGCTTATTACAGTTATTACACAGTTATTCAAAATAACAAACTAAAATAAAAAATGCGCGCTTAAACAAAACATCCCTCTCAACCCTTGAGCTCAGTTTCTTTCTTTTAGTTCAGTTCAGATCGATCGTTGGGGCCCTTTAATTTTCTTTCTGCAACAAATCTGTCCTACCACACCAAGAAGTAAGGAAGGAAATCCGTCTTGATGTCCTCTGATTGGCTCGCCATCCAGTCGACTGGAACCTTTTCTCTGCAATCTACTCTGTTCTGCAATCTCAATGGACGCTGCTTCTCAGACATTAGACTGGCTACCAATGCCTGCCGGTTCCAAAACCTGACCTATAGACAGGTCACACATCCACAAGAATTACATTCCCAACTTAACTATACAGGCTATATCTAATTTCTAATTCAGTGTATCACCAAGCATAAATACAACCCTTAATTGAAATAACAAATCCAAATTGGCTATGTTGCTTACAATTTACATACACACACAGTTATCACATAAGTCACATGATAACTTTAACACTTATGAATGACTTGTGACTTAATCACAGTAACATTTCTCATGTATGAAATTCCCATAGTTCACAGACAAAAAGTATTTCTCTAAGCGACATGCTAACTTCGCTAGCATAAGTCAATGGGATTTTACATAGCGTTAGCCTAGCAGTTCGCGGACTTTTTTTCCACTACGTTTTTCCAATGTTTTGCACTTTTTATCCACAGTTAACACACTAATTCCTACTCACCGCTGAGCGGTATGGATCTTTTTTCCTCCCCACCGATCAGCACAGTTGCATTCAGCAGTTTAATGTGTGTTTTCGGTCGACAAAGTTGGAAAGTCACGACAACAGTGATAAAATGGCGGTCAACTGCATAGCTCAACGGGTCTCTGGTTGGCTACTTCACATTAAAGAAAGCCACCTGATTGGCTTAATTACAGTGTCAATCACTTGCTCATTTAACCCTGTATATGCCACCCAAAACACAACATCTCAGTGCTTCTCAAGCCTGGGCTACATATAGCTATATCATTTTTAGGGATGAGTGAGTACAGCATTATCTGTATCTGTATCTGTTAACCATATGAATTATCTGTATCTGTATCCGGAGTGGGCGGGGCCTAACCCGGAAGTGGGCGGAATTTAACCCGGAAGTGGGTCGGGTTGTCTTGAAATGAGCGAGGTTTTAACCGGTATGTTATTTTAAGCATGCAATTGATATGGGTTGATCAGAAATTGTTATTTATTGCTGATTAGAAAACTATTTACAGGACAGCAACAGCATTGAAAAAAAAAAAAAAAAAAAACTCAGACGACCGGCAGGGAGAGGGAGAGAGAGAGAGTGTGTGTGTATGTGTGTGTAGCTTGATTTCCAATATTTATACCACTACTAGCTTTATTTTTTCACGAAATACAGCAAGAAAGTGTCGGACACCGTGCGTGAAGTAAAAAAAAACTGGTTAGAGCCAGGCAGCCAGATGACGGTTAAAAAAAGAAAAAGAAAAAAAAATCGGCACCACATCTGAACGAACCCACGTTTACCAGAACTCTACTGGTTCATAAGTAAACCTGAAGCTGAAGAAACCCTAAACATTAACGGAAAACGACCCGCGAACCTGAGTGACTGAGGGAGAGACAGAGAGCTGTTCTGTGTGTGTGAGTGATCAGAGCGGGACACATCTGCATTGTGTAGGGGAGGGGCGCTGTAGCCTATCACACAACGCTGACACAGTCAGCTACCCAATGAGGATTTTCATTCAATCCGAGCACAGATATTGACTCGTATTACTCGTATAATACTCGTACTCGGCAAAAGTGCTTTATCCGTACCGGATACTCGTTTCAGCCGAGTATCCGGCTCAACTCTAATCATTTTCAGACGTCTGAGATTTTCCCACGGTGGAGTGGGCAAAAGTGGACCAGAATAAAACGATTTATGGAGAAAAATTCCCTGGATGGATTGACTCGTGAGAAACTTTCTAGTTCCAATATTTTCTTATGGAGTAAATAGCTGCAGTAGAAAAGGTTTAAAATCAATTATTGGGGCACTTCTAGACCCCTATTTGTGTCATCATTTTATTTGTCATAGATTGATCAAGGCCAACATTCCTTTTGAAGTGGTCCACTGCTGCAGTCCAATATGCTGGGCCAACATATTGCATCGCCACAATACCATCAACTTTATTTCGCTGCCATTGAGAGACTCGTACCTGTATATTGTGTAATGAACTTTTATTCTCTTTTTTACTCAGGATATTTTTTGATGCATGTGACGGTCTGTTCACCAACTACAACTGGGCAGAGACCAGCTTGGAGGCCATGGTTGCTGATGATGATACGATCCGAGGCCGGCAGGCCGACATATACATCGGGGTGGACGTCTTTGCCAGGGGGGAGGTTGTCGGAGGCATGTTTGACACAAACAAGGTGCTCATAAGATAAGATGGACTTTATTGTCCTGAAGGAAAATGTAGCATGTATCGGTATGTATTTAAAGCAGTACAAGTGAGGCAGGATAGTGTGGCTAGGGTGTCAGCTGGAAGATACTGGGTTCCATCCCCAATGTGCAACTATCTGAAGGCATATAGGCATATAGATGCCTAACCGCCTACCTGCTCCTCTATATATAGACACAAAGATTAAGTAAAACAAGGAACTTTTATGATGTAAGAACAATACACAGTTTTCAAGCAGACCATTACTGGCAACATTACACTAGAATATTGATAGATTCTATAGCCAATTTACAGATATGTCATTTTTGTGATTACACTTTTAAGTAGTTACTCTTCATCACTTTCACATGATAGTTGGATGGAATTAATTGTTCACCTCTCGTTCACAGGCGCTAAAACTTATTCGGAAATACAACTTCTCAGCTGCCATCTTCGCTCCCGGCTGGGTGTACGAGAGCCACCATGATAAGACAGAGTTCCGAAAGAATCAGGACAAGTGAGATATGCATTTGCAAACTGCCATTCTCGGCATTGAGTTCTTTCAAAGCCTGAAGTTATTCATAAAGGACCTCTGCACTGCAATAAATGGTGTGCACTTCCTTGCTTCTGGTAGGAGTTTTTGTCCTCAAGAGCAAATACATGTTTTGGAGTCAATATTAATTTAACATTTCCAGTAACTGACTTTTCAGTGTCTGGTCTTTCTTCTAGGTTCTGGGCACTACTGTCTGACTTCCTGTACACCCACCGATCCACCAGTCCCCTTCCCTTCATCTCGTCCTTCTGCCAGGGCTTTGGGAAGGCCGTCTACTGGAGAGGACAGGTAGGGTAGAATGTGTACACGACACAATAACAAGAGCATATTACAAACTTGGATATACACATTAGCTTGCTTTAGTTATGCTTCTTATGTTTTATCAAACCTTCAATCCTGTATCTGTCTAGCTGGAGAAGAGGAGAGGCTGGTTCAACCTGAGTGCCCAGGACCTGCAGCCACTGTACAGCCAGGAGCCAGGCCAGCTGAAGATGTGTGGCTGCCCAGAGGACGCCTGGAGCGGGGGCAGCTCACTGCTCCTGGAGGGCCTGATACCTGCCACCAGCCCGGACAAAGTCTGTGTGAGGTGTGTGTGTGTTCTCTGCATCAAAATGTAAGCACCCATTGTTGATCTCATATTGGCACTTATTTTTGTTTGTTACTCTCTTTATCTCCCTCTTTTTCTCCCTCCCTTCCCCCAAGGGTCTTCTCCCTGCATGTTCCCCTGGCCACCACGTCCTTGATGACCCTGGTCTTCAAGCCGTCCGCAGGGATCAAGGTCTCACCGGAGTTACCCTGGATTGAAGGCAAAACTAGTATGGGGTTGCTTCTCATAGTTTGTGTTGTTTATTTATATATATATATGTGTAGAGTCTCCTCCAAAATTATTGGAACAGTGAGGCCAATTCCTTTATTTTTGCTGTAGACTGAAAACATTTGTGTTTGGCATCAAAAGATGAATATGAGACAAGAGACCAACATTTCAGCTTTTATTTCCAGGTATTTACATCCGGATCTGTTACACAACTTAGAAGATAGCATTATTTGTACATCATTTGTGTGACATCACCAAACTTTTGCATTCTTCTTTTGTGACGCTTTTCCAGGCTTTCACCGCAGCCTCTTTGAGTTGTTGTTTGTTTTGGGGGGTTTCTCCCTTCAGTCTCCTTTTTAGCAGGTAACATGCATGCTCTATAGGGTTTAAGTCTGGAGATTGACTTGGCCAGTCTAAAACCTTCCACTTCTTGCCCCTGATGAACTTTGTTGTTTTTGTAGTGTGTTTTGGGTCATTATCTTGCTGCATGATGAAGGATCTCCCAATCAGTTTGGTTGCATCTTTCTTTAAATTGGCAGACAAAATGTTTCTGTAGATTTCTGAGTTCATTTTGCTGCTGCCATCATGAGTTACATCATCAATGAAGATTAATGAGCCCGTCCCAGAAGAAGCCATGCAAGCCCAAGCCATGACATTACCTCCTCCATGTTTTACAGATGAGCTTGTGTTACGAATAAATAGCAGCATATGTATCAACAGACTGTAATACCCTCACATAGCCACTAGGGAACAGGAACAAATATATAAGCTGTATTAACCGCACCTGGCCACCAGATGGCAGCACACATAATACACTGGGGGCGGGCGCTCAACTCTAGCCAATCAGAGTATATTACACGTCATAGAGGCCACGCCTGCCCAGGTACCATCAAGCGCACGCAAGTGGGGGAGGGCAGAAACTCTACAGGCTGCGTATCGATTAGATATCCAGCTAAGAGTCGCTCCACGCGTGAATGATACAATTCCCCTCCATTTGCTTCATAGATAATAGACCTAAAGCTAAACAAATAAAGTGAGTTAAAAGCGATCCTGTGTCGGCGGCCTTCTTCCTCAAAGAACATCACAACACTTGTATGTTTTGGATCATGAGCAGATCCTTTCTTTCTCCAAACTTTAGCCTTTCCATCACTTTGATAAAAGTTAATCTTTGTCTCATCAGTCCATAAAACTTTGTTCCAGAATTTCTGAGGCTCATCTCTGTACTTTTTGGCAAATTCCAGCCTGGCCTTCCTATTCTTCTTGCTAATGAGTGGTTTGCATCTTCTGGTGTAGCCTCTGTACTTTTGTTCATGAAGTCTTCTGCGAACAGTAAATTCTGATACCTTCACTCCTGCCCTCTGGAGGTTGTTGCTGATGTCACTAACAGTTGTTTTAGGGTGTTTCTTTACAGCTCTCACAATGTTTCTGTCATGAACTGCTGCTGTTTTTTTTGGTCTACCCGTTCGACGTCTGTTACTTAGTACACCAGTGGTTTCTTTCTTCTTCAGGACATTCCAAATGGTTGTATTGGCTATGGCCAATGTTTGTGCAATGGCTCTGATTGATTTTCCATCTTCTCTCAGCTTCACAATTGCTTTTTTTTCACCCATAGACAGCTCTCTGGTTTTCATGTTGGTTACACCTCAAACTATAAATGCAGTCTGCACAGGCAAAACCCAAATCTGAAACTGAGCGTGGACATTCAGCACTATTTATTGTTTGACTAATCAATGTAATAGGACACACCTAGGCAACAAAACACACCTGACAGTCACATGTTCCAATACTTTTGCTCACATGAAAAATGGGTGAGTTCAAACAAAAGGTGCTATCTTCTAAGTTGTGTAACAGATCCGGATGTAAATACCTGGAAATAAAAGCTGAAATGTTGATCTCTTGTCTCATATTCATCGTTTGATGTCAAACACAAACGTTTTCAGTCTACAGCAAAAATAAAGGAATTGGCCTCACTGTTCCAATACTTTTGGAGGGGACTGTATGTATTAGGGGTTTCCCCGACTAAGAATTTACATAGTCGAATCTGATTCGTCAAGTCTTGCCTATAGTCAACTGATCGTCGAATCATGTTTTTTTCTTTTTTTTTGCTCATTGATCCATATTCTCATTTGCGACATTGGCTTCCATTTTTTCCACACCAGACTAAAGAGCTGAAACACTCAATTAAACAATTTCGATTACAATTTCGAGGCCGTTCAGTGGCGGTGTATTTTGGACTTCAAGTCCAAAACACACCGCCACCGAACGGCGCGCGTCGTTTTTTTTCTTCTGCTCCGGAGACCACTATATTCCTGTTGACGCACCGCAGCGCGTCAACAGACGCTTCCTATGTGTGCTAGGGGCGGCACTTGTGTCATAGACGCGCGGCGGCAGTGTGTTTTACACTTGATATTTACACAAAAATAGGCTATATATCATGATTCATTGGGAGAAAGAAACTATACGTAAAATCAGATATTCAGCACCGCCTATAGCCCGAATGGAATGATCCTGTGTTTTGCCGACAATTCGACTATGACATTGGCAGTCGAATCAGGCTCCTTCGATCGATTCGTCGAATAGTCGACTATTCGGGGTCACCCCTAGTATGTATGTATGTATGTACTGTATGTATGTATGTGTATATTTGTACATGAAGCACTGTGGCTCAATCTCCATTTGAGATCCAGCAAGTTGTTTCAGACAATCAATCCAACCAATGGATAGGTGAATGAAACCATGTTCTTGAAGAAATAATTATCACCCATCACTATTGTTGTTCGGAGCCTAGCTACCTGTGTCGTGCTGGTTCCAGACTAATATTCACATAATTAGGGTTATTATGGGAGTTATGTAGGGCTGCCCCCGACTAAAGATTTTCTTAGTCACCATTTCAAGCTGATAGTTGACTAATCATCGCACTTTTAACGTAATTATTTCGATTTATTTTTTGAGGCATCAGAAAGTGTTTTGAGTTCCAGGGCGAGAGTGTTATAACAGAAACACTGTTAACCTTGTGCTACTTTACAGATAATACAATACCGTAATAATCAGCCTTTAAAATATATTTTTCACAAGCACACGCACGAAGCGAGCCGCCTATTAACGGCATGGACCAAGCGGTTCTGAAGATTGTCGGAACAACCAGGAAGGAGACATTGAACACTTTTAATAATCGTATTTAACCGTATAACTGCACACAACTTTATTTAAAAGCAAACAAATGGAAAACATGTTTGTATTTTGGTGTCCGGTGCGTGTGGATGTGCGGCTCCTTCGGCGGAGTGGTTCATGTTAATAGCGGAGTCCGGGAGGGTTAGCCTTCACGGGCGTAGTTACGAGGGATGTGCGACTATCGTCTTGTCTTAAAAAATACAAAAGTGTTTTTTAAAGTTAGAAAGATATTAGATATTCAACAGATATTCACGCTCCGAATTACAGCGATCAGACACAGGGAACTAAAGCCGCGATCACCGGTATTAGTCCCGCATGTCTAGCGGTGTCTACCTACCTAGGTGTATACCTGCCCAGGTGTATTGGTCAATATTTCTGCAGCGATGAGTTAAATCAGGGCTTGTTGCGACCACGGATGTATTCGGTTTGCGATGCTCATGCCTTGTTATTTTTATGTTTTACTTTTTGCTCGACTAATGAAAACGTATTTGACTAAGCCTCTGTCAATCGACTAAGCCGACTATTCGACTATTCGGGGGCAGCCCTAGAGTTATGTATTTATTTTTGTATTATCGTTAAAAAATACACACGCACTAGTCATACTGTTACTAAAGTCACTAATCAACAATTATTATTATTATTATTATTATTATTAAGTATGCGTTGAACCATGCCACAGTATTAATTCCATGTGTTTGTGTATTTGTAGCTGGCAGTGTGTCTCCTGAAGCCCTTGATGACACTCATCCAGCAGTGAAGAAGCTTGCCCAGCTTAGTGGTGATTGGAGCCGAAGTGGATGGACAGTCCGGTGTGTGTGTCCACTATGTTCTATTATGTTCTAATGCATAATAGAATGGAAACGCTTCAACAAATTGCATATTGTAAACAACTGTAAGTGTTGATGGGTCTTGGTACTCGAGTACATACTACAAATACATACTTGAGTATCAAATACTCAAGTATGTATTTGACCTTGGTTACCAGCAAGAAAGACCTAATTATGATTTCAAGGGGAAAGGTGGATTTTAATAAATCCATCTTCAAACTTCCCAAACATGGCATAAATCAAGCACCTTGCGATGGTCGTTTTGATGATGCTGATTATTAAATGGGGGCCAGGGCACTTGGCCCGCCTCTGGGTGTTGCTATGTGTAGGTGTTACCTGCTTGAGCTCAGTGGCTGTGCCCTGAGTGAGGTCTTGGTGTGGGTGCAGCGGGAGCAGCCCCAAGACACGCCTTTCACCTGCCGATTCGGAGAGATCATGGTGAGACACACACACACACACACACACACACACACACACACACACACATTATGAGTGAATCTGAATGTATGACGTCACATATTGGACTCTTTAAACCACCTGCAGCAAATCTCAATGTTGT
This sequence comes from Merluccius polli, assembly GCA_030340625.1. NCBI lineage: Eukaryota > Metazoa > Chordata > Actinopteri > Gadiformes > Merlucciidae > Merluccius > Merluccius polli. Next base: position 378,431 of record JAOPHQ010006539.1, read on the forward strand.
AACATTAGAGGTAATTGAGCCATTACATGAAAATATGGCTTTAAAAATGTATATTTTGAAGTCATGCACATGAAGCCATGTGAGTTTCTTTGGGTAATGAGAATTTTGGAAATGTTTTGGTTTACTTTATCTCGATGTAGTGCATATAAGCAGCCATGTATAATATTAAAGACACTTGTATGTCATTTATTCTCACCTTTTATCCCTCCACACCCTACTGCCTGCCACAAGGTCATGGACGTAGCTGGTCTTAAGGTCCCCACCGAGGCAGTCAAGGGTGTCTGCATCGAAGACGTGGTGTGGCTGCGAGACACCAGCGACTCTTCGGACGCCTCCACCCCCAAGCCCCTCCGCCTCAACGCCACCCTGCGCTGGCGCTACCCTCCTCAGCTTTGGCGCCACTTTAGACTGTACTGGCAGAGGCTGAGGGGACCCAGCCCACACGTCCCATCTGGCTCCATGGTACTTGTGGGACGAGCCTACTCCACCCTGTTCCGCGTGACAGAGCTGGAAGTACCAGAGCCCCCAGCCGTGCTGGAGCTGGTGGTGGAGCCTGTTGTAAAGGAAGGGTTCCTCGTCCCAGACAGTCTCTGGGGACGGCGTAGCCTGAGCTACACAGAGGTCGCTACTTTGCCAGAGAAGAATAGAGGGAACAAAACATGAAGGATTTTCTTTGGGACAACCTTTGTTCCTAGCCCTTCAGGGCTTAATGTTTGTTTGTTTTTTTTATTAAAAAAGTATGTCAGCACTATTACATTTATTCTTTAACCACAAGTAAACTCTTATAAAAACTTGGGACTTGCTTTGGATGAATTTATGACATTTTGAAGGTGGCATGTCCTCTCTAGCAGTCAGCTGGGCGAGCGTTGGACTCTATTAGTAAGTAAGTTCAAGCTATGTTACTAACCATTACCGCTGGAATTAAAATCTTTTTCCTATTTTGTGAATCTGGCGTGCAATACATGCCTATGAACAATCATTGTTGCAGTGTTTGAAAGTTCAACAAAGCAATGATGGATGTTGTTAAAACGAGACTGGAATTCTGACATCTGTGTTTGTATTCTACCTTGGTAATTTTGATTTCAGTTTTCTTGTAAAAATGATTCATCATGATATGATCTTGATGGAAATGTGTTGTAAGCCCATTTGGGCTGACATCTTTAAGATGCAAGACAATAAAAAGACTCCTGTCTTATACCTTTATTTCACATTTATCTTGTAAGTGATTGTTTTTCAAATGTGATTCCTGCCTACATAAAGTGCTATGCATGGCTTTGTGGTTTGAAGGGTGCTGTATAAATAACTTGCCTATGCAAAAGGTTGAGAGAAAAATATGCAGAATAGCCCACTAAAGTAAAACCACAGGGACAACAAACAGGTTCCATGCATGGTTGTTTCCCACTGGCTCAAATCTGTGCCAGGTCATGTCGGTGAGATTATAGCATTTTACAAATCAGAAAGGGCAATATGTAACTTTGAAGAAACTTGATGCAATGCTTGTTTTGCACATTGAAAACCCAGCTATTACTTTATAAAACCAAAATAATCCTAAAAAATAGTCACATATTTTATTGGTCTTTCTTGGTACACCATGTTTATTGCCATATGATCTGAAAGGGAAATCCTCTTCAACTATGGGATTAGTGTAGCCTTGTGAGCCCAGTTGAAAGCCTCTTCCAAAAATTGCAATATGCCAGGACCAATCAGCGCTGAGGCGGGGGGGGGGGGGGGGGGGGGGGGGGGGTAGTTCATGAAGAGGGAGGGGTGCCGCAGTCGGCCGAATTAAAACAATGGCGGTGCCAAAGTGTAGCGATCAAAACAGTTTTTATCTGAAATAGACTGAATAACAATGTTAAAAGACTAACAGAAATCTGCACGGAAGGCTTTTCTCAGATTACAATGTTTTTGCTTTGGATTTGCTCTGGATTCCCCATTCCCCCATTCCCCCATTTTCTGGATTTCACCGACAGGATGAATGACCTTGTCAATGTTGGAATCCAACTCACACCACGCCCAAATCCCATTTTTTCTTCCCTAAATCCCCCTCCTCGTCCAGCCCCTCCCATTCCACCACGCTGGAAAACACCATCACCCAAACGTCACAGAGCCCCCCCCACCTCCTCTGACTCAGATAATCTGTGAGTCGGACTGATATGTGCCGGGTCCAGGCTGCAATACTGATACCAATAATGTTCTCCCCCAGGAAAAGTCAGGGCCCTATGGAGTTCAGATAGCCTTCTCAATCCCTGTGATGACAGGTAACAGAAGAATGGTTAAACTGGTAAGAAATAAAAAGGGTAAATCTGCCAATTTATTAAGTATAGCATGTCAACCTCGAAATATACCAGTGTCTCCTGCTATCTCCACAAGATTAGCTCTACTCAATATCAGATCACTAGTCAACAAATCACTGTTAGTTAATGACGTCATTATGACCTATGATCTAGATTTTTTACTTCTTAGTGAAACATGGCTGACTGAATGTAGCTGTTGTGCTATTCTCAATGAGGCAGCACCAACAAATTTCAGTTTTATGAACAAGTGTTGAACTGGTAAGAAAGGCGGGGGAGTTGCTGCCATCTTTAAATCTGTATTTCAGTGCAAGGAAATTACATTAGGTGATTTTAGCTCTTTTGAATATCTCTGTTTTCTACTAAAAGGTAATCCAAAAGTTCTTTTTTTAATCATTTATAGACCTCCAAGATACTCAGGAAAATTCATTGATGAGTTTGCTGAACTGCTGTCAGTTATCTGCACTGACTACAACTTTTTTATCATAACAGGGGATTTTAACATTCACATAGACAATAACATGGACAGTAATGCCAAAGAACTCTCTGCTCTACTTGACACTTTTGGCCTCTTGCAACATGTGAAAGGGCCCACACACACTCGAGGCCACACTCTGGATCTGGTTATCTCTAAAGGTGTTAACATTTCTTCTGTTGATGTTAAGGACTTTCTGGTCATTTCTGTGTGTTTTTTGACTTGCAGATCATTCCAAATGTTCAGTTAACCTCTGTGTCTGTTAAGAGAAGGTACATAAATGAGAATACCAGTGCAAAGTTTATGGAGGCTATAGCTATGTCACCAACTGTGAGTGCAGAGTCAGTTGATGAACTCCTAGATACATTTAACTGGAAAATCTCAAATGTCATGGATGCTGTTGCACCTATTAAAACTAAGACGACCTTGATCAGAAAGAAAACACCATGGAGGAACACTATGATGGTAAAGGCTTTAAAAACAGAATGCAGGAAAGCAGAGTGTAAGTGGAGAAAAACTAAACTTCAAATTCACCATGACCTCTACAAAATAAGTCTTTGTAAATTTAACTATGAGTTACTCAAGGCTAGACAGCGACACTTTTCTGAAATTATTAATAAGAACATCAACAACACTCGCACTCTGTTTGCTATGGTTGATAAGCTGACAAACCCCCCTAAACAGATAGCTCCAGAACTCCTTTCCACAGCAAAATGCAATGAATTTGCTTGCTTTTTCAGTGAAAAAATCCAGTCCATAAGGTTAAATATTAACACAAATCAACAAAACAATAAAATAACGCAATCCCTAAGACCTCCCAGGAATAACTCAACTGTGATGTCAGAATTTAATACAGTTGACCAAAAAACCATAGAGGAAACAGTTAAGCATCTAAAACCATCAACATGCTGTCTTGACACAATGCCATCAGACTTTTTAAACACTATTGTGAACTCTGTCCAAATAGATTTGCGACAAATACTAAATAGGTCACTTCAATCGGGCATGTTTCCTAAACCCCTAAAAGTAGCTGCCATTAAGCCACTCTTAAAAAAGAGAATGCTGGATGCTTCCATGTTAACCAACTACAGACCTATCTCAAATCTTCCTTTTATAGCCAAGATCGTTGAGAAAGTGGTTTTTAATCAACTCAGCAATTTCTTGAATTCCAGTGGCCTTTTTGACAAATTTCAATCAGGCTTCCGACCTCACCACAGAAACAGCTCTTATTAGAGTGTTAAATGATATTAGGTTAAACACTGACTCAGGCAAGGTGTCAGTTCTGGTCCTGTTGGATCTCAGTGCTGCATTTGACACTGTGGATCACAGTATATTGTTGAACAGGTTGGAAACTTGGGCAGGACTCAGCGGAACAGTCCTAGAATGGTTCAGGTCCTACTTGGAAGAGCGGAGTTATTTTGTGACGATTGGAAGTTATGAATCCAATCGAATGGCTATGACATGTGGAGTTCCTCAGGGGTCAGTTCTTGGACCCCTTCTGTTCAGTCTATATATGCTGCCTTTGGGTCAAGTTCTGCAGAACTCTAATGTAGACTATCAAAGTTATGCAGATGACACGCAGATATACATAGCACTGTCCTCAGATGACTACAGTCACTGTGTCACTGTTTAGAGCAAGTAACAAATTGGATGAACCAAAATTTCCTTCAATTAAATCAGGACAAAACTGAGGTGATTGTTTTTGGCAATAAAGAGAAGAGGATTGCCGTCAGTAAACATCTCGAGTCACTACACACTAAAAACTAGGGACCAAGTCAGAAACCTTGGCATGCTGAGACTCAGATTTGACCTTCAGCAGTCATATCAAATCCATCACCAAAACAGCCTTCTATCAGCTTAAGAACATATCCAGAGTGAAGGGTTTTATGTCTCAAACAGACCAGGAGAAGTTGATTCATGCTTTCATCTCCAGTAGACTATTGTAACGGTCTTCTGACTGGACTCCCACAAAAAAGCATTAAACAGCTGCAGCTCATTCAGAATGCTGCAGCTCGAGTTTTAACCAGAACAAAGAGATCAGAGCATATTACTCCAGTTCTAAAGTCTTTACACTGGCTCCCAGTCAGTTATAGAATAGATTTTAAAGTTCTGCTACTGGTCTACAAATCACTGAATGGTTTAGGTCCAGAATACATGAATGACATCTTAGTAGAATACAAACCCAGTAGGGCTCTGAGATCTACTGACTCAGGTCAGCTTTTAGCTGTTATGCTGCACAAAACTGAAACAAACTACCAGCTGAACTGAAATCAGCCCCAACTGTGAACATTTTGAAATCCAGGTTAAAAACACTTCTCTTCTCCTGTGCTTATGATTGAGCTCGTTCAAAGCACCTTAAATTGTAATCTTTCATTTGCACTATGTCCTTTTAAAACATTATGTTATGCTGCTCTATTATAGTATTTTATTTCTTTCTCTTTCTATTCTTCTGTAGTTGTTTTTATTTTTTTAATTTCAATTCTTACTGTTAAATGTTTGTTTTATGTAAAGCGCATTGAGTTGCCATTGTGTATGAAATGCGCTATATAAATAAAGCTGCCTTGCCTTGCCTTGCTTTACTTCCAACTTGATTCGACAAGTTCACAAGTTTAAAAAAAAAAAAGGTAAGGCTGTGGCCAGTGCTTCATGTCTAAATCAGGAGGTCCCATAACACAGAGAGGCTGCTGGTCCGATGGGTCAGGAAAAAAGTGTGTCTTGTCAACGTGCCCTTTTTAAGTTTTGACTCACTTGGGCTTCACAAAAGAGTGCAGGCCATCTGTCTTAGTTCTGCAATGGGAGGAACTGAATTCACAATTTCCTTCACAATTTCCCCCCCCTTCTAGAGCCAACACCTGACGGACCAGGCAACTCAGGATGATCTCTATAAAAGTCTTGAATAAGAGAAGGGTCGTCTATGTAACGCTGTGGGATCCACTGTCTCTCCTGTGGCCCATATCCCTCCCAGTCCACTAAAAACTGTTTTCCCCGGCCTCTGTTGCGTACAGCTAACAGTCTCTTAACTTTATAAAGTGGACCTCCATCGGCTGCTTCCAGAGGCGGCAGGGGCTTGGTGGCTATGGGGCTATCCTTAATGGGCTTAACCTGACTGACGTGGAATGTGAGGGGGACACGGAGGGACCTGGGCAGACGAAGACGAATGGCAGCTGGGCTGATGACCTTGCTGATGGGGAAAGGACCCACGAACCGTGGTGCCAGCTTCTTAGAGGGGACCTTGAGGTGAAGAAATCTAGCTGACAACCACACTCTCTGCCCGGGCCGATACTCGGGTGCAGGATGGCGTTTTCAGTCTGCTGCCTTTTTGACCCTGTCCCCCTGACGGATGAGCACTTGTCGGGCGGCGGCCCAGATGCGGTGCCAGCGGCGAACCAGGGCTTGGGCGGAGGGAACTGACACTTCTGGCTCCGTTGGCCTCCGGGTGATATCCTGACATCAGGCTAGCTGTAGCACCGATGAGCCGACAGAACTCCCTCCAGAACCGGGAGATGAACTGGGGCCCCCGGTCTGACACAATGTGCTTAGGAAATCCATGGATCCTGCATCATAATTTGAGCAGTTTCTTTAGCTGAGGGCAGCTTAGGTAAAGCAATGAAATGTGCCATCTTGGAAAAACGACGGTGTTACCTTTCAAAACCTGGAGCCCCGTGACGAAGTCCATAGATATGTCTTACCACGGTCTGGAGGGGATGGGCAGAGGTTGCAGGAGTCCCATGCGTGACCCGGAGGATGTCTTGTTGCGAGCACAGATCGAAAATGCCTCGATGTACTCCCGGACCCCCGACTCCATGGATGGCCACCAGAATCGTTGGGAGATGGCGAACATGCCGGACTCCCGGATGGCAAGTGAGCAGCGAGGTGTGAGACCAATGAATTACCTGTGGACGCAAATCAACAGGGACGAACAAACAATGCTCTGGGGACCCACTAAGTGGGGGCGTCTCACCATTCGCTTGCTTCACCTCTTGTTCTATCTGCCAAGTAACCACTCCAACCACACGGTTCAGTGGGAGGATGGGTTCTGGTTCCTTGGCGACAGGCTCAGGGTCGTAGATGCGTGACAGGGCGTCTGGTTTGACATTCCGGGCCCCCGGCCTGTAAGACAACGTGAAGCAAAAATGGTTAAAAAACAATGCCCACCTGGCCTGGCGTGAATTTAGTCTCTTGGCTTGTTTAATATATTTAAGTTTCTTGTGATCGGTCCACACAATGAAAGGATTCTGTGCCCCCTCCAGCCAGTGTCTCCACTCCTCCAAGGCAACCTTGAACGCCAGCAGCTCCCGGTTGCCAACGTCATAGTTCCTTTCCACGGAACTCAGTCGCTGGGACAGAAAGGTGCAGGGGTGCATCTTGCCATCCCCCTCTGACCGCTGAGATAGGACCGCCCCAAAATAAGCAAACCCCAAGAACTGCTGTACCTTCTTGCGGCTATCAGGTGTTGGCCACTCGGCCACAGCGCTTACTTTAGCCGGATCCATCTGCACCCTTCCAGGGGCTACGATGAAGCCCAGGAAGGAGATGGTGTCGGCATGAAACTCACTCTTTTCTGCTTTGACATACAGGTGGTTGTCGAGAAGACGCTTGGACTTGGCTAACATGGTGTCTGTGAGTGTCTAGGTCCGGTGAGTAAATGAATATGTCGTCTAGATAAACGTAGACAAACTGGTCGAGAAAGTCTCTGAGCACGTCTTTGATCATGGCATGGAAGACGGCAGGGGCATTCGTGAGACCAAAGGGCATGACCAGATATTCATAGTGACCGCTGGGAGTATTAAACCCAGTCTTCCATTCATCCCCCTCCCTAATCCGAACAAGATGGTAAGCATTGCGTAAATCAAGCTTAGTGAATACTGTGGCCTGCTGAAGCTGATCAAACACAGACGACATTAACGGGAGTGGATATTGATTCTTTATAGTAATGTCATTGAGGGGGCCGTAATCAATACATGGTCTTAAGGACCCGTCTTTTTCGCTTACAAAGAAGAATCCGGCTCCAGCAGGTGACGAGGACGGGCGGATGAGCCCCGCCTTCAGTGACGACTCAATGTAGTCCTTCATGGCTTGATGTTCGGGCCCTGACACTGAGTACAGGTGCCCCTTGGGAATGGTGGAGCCGGGGATGAGCTCGATGGCGCAGTCATATGGTCGATGCGGTGGAGTGATGTGGCCTTGACTTTGTTAAAAACCTCCTTGAGATGATGGTAGCAAGTGGGTACAGAGGTCAGATCCGGGATTCTGTGACAGGATGAGCAGAAACAGTGTTTATAATCGTGGTAGCCTGTCCATGAGTCTTGTCCCACAGGCACTTCCCCTCACAGTATTCCCCCCACCCCAGGATGTTGCCCGTAGGCCAGTCAATGTGGGGGTTGTGGCTGACAAGCCACGGATGTCCCAGTATCAGTGTGCGTGCAGGTGAGTGAAACAGGTAAAAGTTCATCACTTCAGAGTGATTGTCTAAGGCAGTGGTTCTCAACCGGTGGGGCGCGCCCCCCTGGGGGGGTGCGGACACTCTCCCAGGGGGGCGCGGGTTGAAAAAGTCGCTTTAGGCGGACTGTCCGGTTTTTCAAAGCCCTTTCCGGCGTCCGGCATAAGCCGGACGCGTATTTGTCCTCCTTTTTGAGAGCGCAATAGTAGCACCCCGCCCCCCCGTCGGCCGTAGGTCCGCGGTGTGTTACTATTGCGCGCACCCCCCGTCGGCCCCCCCCCCCCCGTCGGTCGTAGGTCCGCGGTGTGTTACTATTGCGCGCACCCCGCCCCCCCGTTGGCCGTAGGTCCGCGGTGTGTTACTATTGCGTGCACCCCCCGTCGGTCGTAGGTCCGCGGTGTCAGTGGCGTAACTATCGGTAAGCAGGTACTCCAGTCGCTTACGGGCCCCAGCCAATCAGGGGGCCCGTCAGCTTTCAGTGAGGACCGCCCACAACTATGAATCGATCTTCCCGCCAACTGTCAAATCCGGGCCCTTTTACTGTTACGGCACAGGAGAGGCGATGTCACTGTTGTTGCTGTGCAGCAGGCACGTGCAGAGGGGGGGGCTATGGGTGCCCGAGCCCCTGCCCCTTTCCCTCTGAAGGACCAAAGTGCCCTTTTGAGTGGTCATTTAAATTTCCGTTATCGGCCCCGCGTCAATAATCACCCCCCCCCCCCCCACCCCCGCTCAACAATCGTGCAACAGAAATCGTCTGGTAGCACCCCCCCCCCCCCCCCTCAACAATCACGCTACAGAAATCGTCTGGTATGCGATTACTTTTGCGATTACTTTTGCGAGTCGTCTCACGTCTACTATGCTGTAGTATCCTATTTAAGTCATATGGTAGGTTATCGGTAGACGTTGCGTCATTACGCGTTGTAGTCTATAGGAGGGCCCGTCTTGATCATCCTGCTTACGGGCCCGTCGTTGGCTTGTTACGCCACTGCGCGGTGTGTTACTATTGCGTGCACCCCTGCCCCCCCGTTGGCCGTAGGTCCGTGGTGTGTTACTATTGCGCGCACCGCCCCCCCCCCCCCCCCCCCCCCCCCCGTCGGTCCTAGGTCCGCGGTGTGTTACTATTGCCCCCCCCCCCCCCCCCCCCCCCCGTCAACAATGGGGGGGGGGGGGCCCGACCGCAATGAACCAGTTTTGGGGGGGCCCAGCCTGAAAAAGGTTGAGAACCCCTGGTCTAAGGTAAGGGCTACGGGCTCTGTGACCAGGGGCGCTTTAACACCACCCGAGGCCCTGGGCTAAAAAAAAATGTTGAGGCCCCCCCCCCCCACCAGGAGTGTTGCTAGCAATTGAAAACATTCTGAGCTGTAGCCCAGTGCTGAGAGTCCTATTAAGACGGGGGTTCGGGGGTTTCTCCCCCGGGAAATTTTGAAAATCAGACGTATGAATATGCAATTCTAACGTAGTTTGAGAAGGAAAAGAAAGACCAGTCGTCATGTCCAACTCACGTCGGGGCAGGCCTATATGAGTATTTAAAGTAAGACTTTTTTTTTTTGACGTCTCAGAGATCCGTGGCTATTCCGAGAGATCCGAATGCCCAGGTCTATCAACGCGCCTGCCCTCCACCCCCAATAAATACAAAAAAACAATGTGTGAACTTCGGCTGTCTTGCCATTTAATGAAGCAGAATACATATAGGCTATTACATCACAGCAAATCAAAAGAACTCAAAACATTTCAAAAATTGAAAACTGGGAACTTTTTTTTCGGTCAACTTAACTGAGCCTATAGCCTGCTAATTAAACAATAAAATAAATGTTTAGCCTATGTTAAGCACTTGATCAGAAGTGCTTTCCCCTGGCCTTTCTATCGGCAAACTCTTTTATTGTGACATTAAAGTCAAGAGCCCGAAGAATGTCATATTCGATGGACATGATGGTGAGATGGCTCAGCCTGTCTTGCTGCATAGTTGACCGTAATCTGTTTTTTATGAGGGATAGCTTGGAGAAAGATCGCTCTCCACTTGCGTTAGTGACGGGTAGGGTAAGGAAAAGGCGAAGGGCAATGTCCGTGTTGGGAAACACAGTATGCATGTTCCTTTTCCTCAACAGTTTGAGGAGATCACCAGCCGATGGCGATGTGTTCACATCCTGTTGTACGCCTAGACCTACTACAAATTCACGAAACTGAATAATTTCTTCCACAAAGTCAGCCTCCAGGTCCACGTCATATTTTTTTTGCAATCTAGATGCTGATAAGCGGAGCTCCTCAGAACACGTTGTTGTCAGCAAATTGTTTAAGAAGCCAAAGCTTTGCAAAGTGCTGTTGTATGACTGGTAGCGCCTGTCTAGCTCTGCCACCAGCCTGTCAATTACGACATTAAAAACGCTCACTGAAAACCTCTGTCGTCCTGGCAGATGAGAATCTGGTTGAGAGGAGTCATCAGCTTGCCTTTTGCGTATTTTCATCCGTTGTTTATCGGCTTTATAAACATCGGATACTGTTGGGGACATATTGGAGCCTGCCATCTCAAATCGGTCAAACTGGTCCCTCAACCCAGAAATATACTGCTTCAATGACCGGACCAAGCATACTGCATTACAGAGGTCCAGATCGACAGCCTGTAGTGCTACGCTCACCCTGTTAAAGCGCTGAAGGATATCGTTCCACATGTTGCAAAGCACCGCATTTTCTAATTTGTCCATATTTTTACACAGGGATTTGGCCTCATTTTCGTGTACTTAGGGTCAAATGTTCATCGTCAGCTATGACTCGTAAGGATTTCTGAACCGCCTCATAATTCAAACATAGGGCTTTGGTGGCGTCTGCGTGCGCTGACCACCTTGTATCGGATAGTGTTTTCAATGTTTGGATGCGGCTATTCTCGTTTTCATGCAATCCCGCAGTAACAACTTGCCAGCGAGAGGGTGACTTTGAGGAAAAGTTAAAGAGGGCCTGAACCAAATTAAAAAAATTATCTGTCTCTTCGCAACAATTTGCACTGTTATTGCCAACCAAATTCAATGTGTGAGCGGCGCAGGGTATCCACTCCGCCAGTGGATTTATCGCCTTGATACGTGACTGTAGACCTTTGTATGTACCTGACATATTGCTTGCATTATCGTAGCACTGCCCGCGACAATTGCTTATGTCGATGTCCATCTCCCTCAACACTTTTAACACAGAGATAAAAAGGGCTTCTCCCGTGTGAGACGTTATGGGGAGAAATTTCAAGAAACGCTCCTCTATTTCACCCTCCGGTGACACATAGCGCAGGATGAACGTAAGCTGGTCTACGTGGGTCACATCCGGAGTGGAGTCCACACTGATTGAGAAATTGAGAAGTTTTACTCGGCTGACAACTTAAGCGAGGACTTTCTCTCCCATTAACTCAATGAATTCTTCGCACACACCTAAAGACAAATATGACGGATTTCCCCTGCCGGCATTCCCAAATCTCTCTATATGGGCTTTGAGGAATGGGTCGAATTGGCTGACAAGCTCCATACTGCCTAAATAGTTTCCATTCCTTACATCTCCAAATACGTGTGTGTGTGTCTCCTCAGGGGAAGCCCACGCTCTGTTAAATGCTTAATTACAGCAACAACTCTTTGAAGTACCTGCCTCCAGCACTCACACTCGGCATTGAACTGTTTTCGAAGCTCAGTGTCCACCACCCCAGAGTCCGATGACTAATGTACGCGACCATGGCTTGTCTGTGGGGGACACTGTTTTCGTGTTCTGCCAGCACTTTACCAGCGTGCTTCCAATCACAAAACCCATTGGTAGCAAATGCGGATTTATGGTTATGACCAAAAAGCTTACAGGCAAAACAAAAAACATTACCCCGAGAGGGCGAGTAGCATAGCCACTCTCGGGTAACACACTCTCCATTAACAAGCTGCCGTTGGAAATGAACTTGAGAAAGGAATCTCCTCTGCTGTTTGTATTGACGTTCAGATGCGGAAAAGCCACCGTCAATATTTTGACAGGTTTCGGGCCCAAATTTGGCCCAGTAAGACCGCACCTGTTCATTTAAGCCAGGGGTGTCCGAAGTACGGCCAGGGGGCCAATCACGGCCCGCGATCAGATTTCATGCGGCCCGAAGCTTCATTTTTATAATATATTATTTATGGCCTGCTAGGATTGTCAGATACTGTACGACTGAAGATTTGGCTTTTTTGGTTGACATAACGAAGCATTTGAACCGACATAACTGCTGCTGTTATATATCTGTAGATGTGACACAAAATGACTTTCTGAATGATTGTGTTAAAGAGAAGAGCAAGTCATGTTTAAAATGAACATGAGGTTCAGATTTGTATCAACTTCATGCAAGTTTAATGTGTTCCATACAATTTATTCTGTTATCTGACTCCAGATGTGAAAGAAAGGAAGAACTGGTTTGTAGATTTGTTCACGCCTGATTGGTTTAGATTGGTTACATTGTCATTTAAAAGAAAAAGATAATTGTGACAATGAAAATAAAATTGTTACATTGTAACTTTTATTGGTGTAAAAAGTTAGTATTGGCCCCCGGGCATCTTCACATTGTCAAATCTGGCCCTCTTTAAAAAAAGTTTGGACACCCCTGATTTAAGCAATCACCCCACACACCAGGGTCGGTACTATAGGGGTCCTGTTATCGCGATTCGTCGTTCCAGTGTATCTGGTGGTAAAGCCTGTTCCGGCTCCTCTGCTCCACCCACAGCTAGTCCTCCCTCGTCTGGCCTGTCGTCCCTCCTCCTCACAGGTTCATTTAAGAACCTGACACTCTCCTCTCCCTCAGCACAGTTCGTGTGATCTTCTCTTGCTGCCTCACTGACCTTGTTCTCCACCTTCACAAACGTAAAAATAGTGTCCCTGATGAAATTCTGTCAGCTAACTCAGTAGCCTACAATGACCATCGCTAGCTGGCCTAGCTATGGTAGATGGATATGATAGCTACTGGTGCGGATATGATAATGTATAACTAGCTGACTCTTCACATAATTATAAGCCTACATTAAATACATAGGATGATTAAGATATTCATATTCATGTTCATGAACAGACTGGTGACCCTTACCGGACTGAGCACTCCAGGACCATCATTAGTGGGGAGTGAACCTTCTGGTTGTTTGCCACCTGTATGTTTTCCATCCACGCTGAAAAAGTCTGTGACTTTAGGCAATGATTCTTTCATTACCATATAATTTCTTTTTTTCTTTCTTTTCTGGGCACCGCTAACATGGAAACGCTTCATCTCGCCCTCTTTCTCAACTGCACTCGCTCAATCCAGCCTCTCGCTAAAGTTGCTTCTTTCTGTATGTGCGTGTGAGACGTTGAATTTTGTTACATTTTTGATACAAAACAAGGGGGGGTGGGCGGGGTTTTTTCGCCTCACTCCACTACAAAGTCTTAATGTCACTTGTATGTAACAACTCGTAATTGCAGTTGAAAGCGGTTTAGCGGTTCAGAAAAAAAAAAATATATATTACGAGGCCCCTGATTGGCTGTGGCCCTGGGCTTCAGCCCGTGCAAGCCCCTGCGTTAAAGCGCCACTGTCTGTGACGTCTGTAATAGTGAACACTGCGGTACCATTCAAGGCACTAGCTTTAATGGGTTGTGAAAGAACCTCGGTCTTCAACCCCAGCTTTTTGGCTATCTCCCAGTCCATTAAGCTTTCATCAGCCCCTGAGTCAATTAAAACATCCAATTAAATGACTGTGGTGTTGTGTGTTACCTTGACGGAGGTCAAACTACGTGGAGCAGAACCTGAAGTTGTGGATTGGCCCGTCATCCGAGCTGCCTTGACCGGGCAGGCGGCTACAAGGTGTCCGGGTTCCCTGCAGTAGAAGCACCGCCCCTCCTTTAGGCGGCGTTGTTGTTCCGCCTGAGTGAGCTGAGCCCTGCCCAGCTGCATAGGCTCCTCATCTCCAGCAGGAGGAGAAAGGCGGCACTGATCTGACAATGATTGGCAGGGAACAGACCAGGGGACAGCAGGGATGTGCTGTGGGCGGTCTGGCAACCGCTGGTGCCCTCCCTGGAGAGCCTTGAATTCCCGAAGTCAGTTATCCGTTCGGACAGCGAGGGCGATGAGGGAGTCCAGGTCCGGCGGTAGATCCAAAGGAAGCAGAGGCTCTTGAACGGAGGCAGCCAGCCCCTTCAGGAAGACGTCGTAGAGAGCCATGGCGTTCCATCCACTCTCCGCAGCCAAGGTCTGGAAGCATATGGCGTAGTCATCGACAGATTCTTGACCTTGCCTGAGCCCACTCAGCTCCCTTGCCTTTTCTCGTTCCGTAGAGACCAGGTCGAAGGTCTTATGGAGGGCCTCCTTGAAGTCCCGGAGGGAGCTGCAGAGCGGGGATTCTCTCGCCCCCTCTGCTGTTGCCCATGCCCTTGCCCTTCCTGCCAGGTGGGAAATCATGAAGGCAATTTTGGCTCGGTCTGTGGGAAATGCGTGAGGGGAGAGTTCAAAATGCATTTCACAGTCTATAAGAAATTACTTACATTGTCCTAGGTCTCCTGAGAATCACTCAGGAGATGCCAGCCGGGCTCCAGCTCCGGCGTAGGCAATGGGGGGGACGGGCGGGGGCTCAGGCGCAGCGGATACTGTATCCGTCTTCACAGGGCGACTGAATCTGCATCTGCTCAGTGAGCTGCGCTATCTGGGCAGTAACGGCAGCCTTGAAGTCTGAAGTCTTGAAGTCGATGGGCGAGGCCTTTGACTCCCTGGCCCAGCGCAGCCATCTGCTCCTTCTGATGGGCGAGGCGGGCTTCCTGTCACCTAAGAGCCGCAGAAAGCTGCTCGGACCCTGCTGCGTCCATACTGGCCAGTGTGTACTGTCACGACCAGGCTAGGACACAGGATGCAGATGCAGGGTTCGGGTTCTTCAATAAAAGTATTTATTGAAGGAATCAGGTAAGAAAACTCCAAGACAGAGTAACCAAAGCAGGCTATGAAAATGACCTCTATTTGTTTCCAAAATGGAAGAAGCGTGGCTACAAAAGATACAAAAATAATAATTGCTCCACTAAAAGGAGGAAAACACAAAAGACGTTAATAGGAACTAAAAATCACTCCCGCTCCAGAGGCAAAAGAACTAGCAAATAAATTAGAAACAACAAAAAATCACTCCACACAGAGGAAACAAAGGGCTATGAAATCGTTAACTAAGGAACTAAACTATGATATTAAACTTACAACTTAAAATCTCTCTCTTGGAGGAACCGGAACAAAACCCAAATACGACCATAGACAGAGCTGGAGTGATCGCACGCAGACGAGGACGAAGATGAACACACTGGCACAAGACAAAGGGAGACGCAGACTCTTATACACAGGGTAACAGGGAACAGGTGGAAACACTCAGCAGACAATCAGACTGAGACACACGAGGAAGGGCAAGTGACCCGAAACGAGAGGAGAGTTACTTAAAAAATAAAACAGGAAATGACAAGACAAGACATGGAGACAGGACAAAAACCCAACTTGACCTCACCGCGGTGTGACACCAACTATATACTGTATATATAGCTGAAGAATACCCCGATAAAGCATATATTATCTAAGTTCAACATAAACTAAATGTTTAAATGAATGACAACATAAGTAGAGTAGAGGGAGAGTGTGTGTTTGTAAGTGACTCTTCCCATGTCTACTTTTACGACAGTCACAAGGTTATCAGTTGACCTCCACTCTGGCCGGGAGACAAAGGAGAAGGTACAGAATGGCATAAAGGCACCATAGTGTTTCAAATAGGATTAAAAGAGATATCCCTGTCCCAAGGATGTGTCTTGCTGTGTAATCAACAACTTTGAGGGACCACATGAGCAATGTGGCAATAATCATGCCTTTCCTGTTGGACACTAATTATGCCATTTCTGGCCACCCCAGGGGGTCAAGGAGTCAGATGTTCCAGCTCAGCTGTCATGCCTGTGCACTCTGTGCTCTCACGAGTGTGGAGAGGACACAAAGATAATAGCCTGGATTAACTTCCTGGGCAGGGGGTGCAAACCCCAATTAGTAAAACTTCTGTGGAATATACCATCTGTTCTTTTCTCCTCAGGGTGAGAATCTAACTATATTGGGGGAACTAAACATCTACGGTTTATATATGAGTCATCCATTTCTGACTCTGTGATTCTCCATTCTTATTTTCATTCATATAGCATATAGGCAAGATAATGTTTATACTTTATTTAAACATATAGTACATTTCTCCCATAGTGGCAAGGCAAACTCTCACTGAAACCAGCTAGCCCATGGGCACCAAGGTTATCAGCCACAACAGAGTAGACTGTGCCTTTGAGACAGTCACCAAATGTTTCAATGTAGACACCCACTTCTTCAAGAGTTTTTAGGTCACTCAAGAGAGGTGCAAAAACCTTTGCATATCCAAACTGTCATACATAATTTTAATTGCACAAAAGGGCCAGTTGATTTTTTGTTGATGTTCCTGCAATTTCAAAATCATCAACATAGAGAATTATTGATCATTTCTGACCCTCAGCTGAATGAACCAGATGTTCCTGGTAGTATGAGCATCACAGTATGACACATACTGTCCAGGAAGCTGTGAAGTGGTTTCTTTGACTTTCTTAAATACATCTGTTTTTTTCAACAGCATGTAGGTCTGCTGTGATACTTTACTGACTTAACAAATGGAAACTTCTCCTAATAATAAGATTTTCTCCTCTTAGCTGTTGACAGTGGTCCTTCAGATGTCTGTAAAAGGGCAGCTATGTTTTCCCAGTATCTTGATTACAGATTTTCTGACAACAGGTTCTGACAGTGAAAACAACTGATCGATATGCTCAATGATTTCCTGTGTGGCCCTCTGTGATACATAGAGAATAGTTTTCAAATGCATTTTCAATAAGCAAACAGATTGTACTGTAACTGCTCTGCTAATCCCTCAATGCTACTGCCTGCTATTAGGGCGGCTTCATTTTCATCTGAAAGCTCTATTGGATCATCTTCAATGTCACTATCCTGGGAAACATTTGAGACATTTTGCACTACAAGGGCTGAAACGATTCCTCGAGTAATTCGAGTACCTCGAATACAAAAAATGGTCCGAGGATTTTTTTCTGCCTCGAGGAATCGTTAGTTTAATAGAGCGCAACAGTGCGGTGCCGGAAGTAAAAATCCCATTCATTTTTCCCGTCGAGATTTTGATTAAAAGCCATTACGTCGTAACCATACAATGTATACTTACAACCGGCCGTTTTATTGTGCAATGATAGGATAGGCAACTTTAGTAACCAAAAACTAAAGGAAGGTTTCAAGAAAACAAGTTTTATTCGCGATGTCATTTAGAAGGACTGCATTACCCACAATCCTAAAGTGTAACACGACGTCTTTGATTGGTGGAGCTCGCTGTTACCATGGAAACGTTTACCTACGAAAGTCAAGTCTACCACTGAACTCGATCGTTTACCACACAGAGCAACCATGATGTCCCTTAGACTCATGGAAAGTTAGAGTTGTTGTTAGAGCTGTAGATGAAATGAGCTGTACATATTGAAAAATATGTTGATATAGAATATACGATGATATATGATTAAAAACAAAATAAAAATATATGATATAGCAGTGTTGTATAGTAATTTGGGTAGTATAAAGCCTAGGAATACATAATGTTGAATGAATACGTAACTAAAATCACATGTATTAAAAACGAGAAACGTTATTGCCTTATATAACCCATATAACACCCTGTCTTAGCCGACACACATTTGGAATCGGCATTGTTGGACGCGCGAGCGGTGATTGCAGTCAGGACTGTACCATGTCGATGACAACACTATACACTATGAAACACTATACATACACACACAATATATGACACAACTTTTATTAAAAATATAAACACTATAATAATTACAAAGGTGCAAGAAGCACGCTAAACTATCGGGTTGGAAATTGTCGGAAAGGGTTCGCAATGGTTTATGGGATGAGTTCACTTGTTCACAAAATAATGTACACAGTCTTGTACCTTTGCCTTTTCTTCCGTTTTCCAAATTCTTTTTATGCCCGAATCAAACATAATATGGTCACGACTACCATTGGCTTATTGGTTAAAGGCTTAATACTATTTTTATAAGGAGTCTACGAAAAGTGGACGAGATAAATACATGGGAAATTTCCGGCACCGTTGCTGTTAAAAAAGGGGCGGTCACTGTTACGCTCTATTGAGCGGAGGACCGG
Source organism: Merluccius polli (assembly GCA_030340625.1). NCBI lineage: Eukaryota > Metazoa > Chordata > Actinopteri > Gadiformes > Merlucciidae > Merluccius > Merluccius polli. The sequence continues at coordinate 396,826 of JAOPHQ010006539.1, forward strand.
AGACAAGGTAATATTAACGTAGCAAATCAGTTTGATCAACGTTAATGTATTTTACGAACATAAACGCCTGCCTTGCAGAGGGCTAGGTTTTTGTTAATTATGACTGACTACTGTCAAGTTTGTGGTTAGTTTATTACGAGCGTGACGACATGACTTCATAGAGGGTTGATTTAAAATTTAAAAGGACAGCGCTGATGAGTCTAGATGGAAATAAAAACATAATAAAGTTAATTAAGCAATTTAGTCAACTACTATGTAGCTGGTCACAGTGTGTCTCACTCTATTGATTATGTGTGTGGTTATTGTGTTCCAATACAGTAGTTGTCTTAATTGTACACTGCAAAAAGACACTGCAAAATAAATGCCTTATGTTTTTGATAACTTGAAAGTAATGTAATTTTATTTATTTTTGATATCTTGAAAGTAATTTAATTTTATTTATTTTTGTTATCTTGAAAGTAATTTAATTTTATTTGTGTTTTACTTATTCTTATTTATGTTAGCAGTTGCCTCTTTGGTAATGTTTCAAGACCAGAAAATACTTGCTAAATCAAAACAGTTGATTCTAAAAAAGGAAACCAATTGGTCATTCATTATTAAGTGAAATATGTTATTTTCTCTTGTGTATTCATAATTGCTCTTTAACCAAGCAAAAATACGTTTTATCCGATTACTCGATTAATCGATGTAATTTTCAGTAGAGTACTCGATTACTAAAATATTCGATAGCTGCAGCCCTACACTACAACTGCTACATCAGTCTGATGCATTTTGATGTTCTCTGCATTTGTGCGCATTATATGTGGAGTAAACATTTGTTTTAAACTTGCAAGCCCTAAATGGACATGGCACCATTTATTTCCATCTTAAATGCCCCCTTAGATGAACATACATGTCCCTCTCAACAAATGGCTGCTTAAAAATCACACACAGGGCAATGAAATGCCCGATTAATAGTCATGACTGCCTCCACCGGCACCTACCAATCTTTTCTCAGAATGTATTCTCGACAAATGTACCTTCAGGGAATTAAAAGTACTAAATGTACACATGCAGTTGTTATACAGGCAAGGTAAAGGTGAAACTGTGGAATACTGGCCACGGTAGAGTCTGTAATGTCTCAATAAATGTATTTTTAAGGCACTAGAAAAGCCACACAATTTACAATTCCACATGATTTGATTAAAACTACAATAAAACAATGACTTGTCAAAGTCTAGGCAGTAAACTTGTTTTTTGGTTTCTGTCCAAGGCTTGAATTATCACTTTTTCCCTTAACCGAATGAAGAGTTTTTTTTTCAAATGATTTTAAGATCAGTTAACTTACCTTAACGTTAGCTAGCTAACCGAAAGTAAAAAGCACACTAGCTAAGTGGCTCTTGAACAGCATGGGCATATTAGCTAGCAAGCTACAGAGTTACATTTTTAACAGAAAACTTTCACAAACTAACATTACTCAGCAGCCAACTTGACAGTGACTATCAAGTAACTTAATGTTATGATTTTTTTTCTTTCTGATATGGGAGAGGTGCAGACGCACACCAGATCAAGAGGTGCTGGCTGTGATGTTTAGGTTTGTAACCAAGGGATGACAATATGAATAACTCACGGAGACCGTTGTAGTACGACTGTTACTCTTTACTTGAGTCTTCAACCACTACAGTTTTCCCCCGTACTGTTGTACTTCCTTTAGGTTATAACTGACACAGACACCACCCAGTGGTAAGGAGGTGAACTACAACTAAACACAATACATCACATCTCTCCCCTTAAGATAGACATTCTCTAAACAGTTCTACCCTGCAGTAACTTCTGGTAATTACTGAGTTGTCTTTGTAAACTAAAACATATCATTTATTTTACTAAATAAAACTCTGAACTTACAACTAAATGTTCCTTGGCAGTATTTGTATTACTTAAAACTCACAACTTAAACAATGCCTTATATTTTCAATACTCAAGTTCATGGAGAGTAACGTGATGGTGGTTTGATCACTCTGCCCACTCGTGACCTCTTCACCACTTCTTCATTCACGGTAGGTGGTGCAGATACTTTCACAGGTGACGATGCTGGTGTCTGGAATGATGCGTCACGTTCTGCCGGTTGTCTTTCTCCTGGATCATAGTCTTCCGGATGTGGAGAACTCTGTGTTGTGAAAGTCTTTTCTCTGGTTTTCAGCAGGTGTCGCCGATTTCTTCTGTAGGTGTTTCCATCAGGTGTTTTGATGACGAAGGATCTTGGCGTATCATGACTTTTCAACACTGTTGCTGGTTGCCAGTTGTCTTTCACTTTTACTCTGACCTTTTCTCCTTCCTCAAGAGTTGGTAGATGTTTCGCTCCACGATCGAAGTAATGTTTCAGCTGCCTGTCTTTGATGTTCTTGTCTGCGTTCTTATGTATTTGTGGTTTCAGGAGCTGTGTTGATGTAGGCAATTTTGTTTTCAGTCTACGTCCCATTAACAACTGAGCAGGAGACAGCTTAACGCCATCTAGTGGTGCATTTCTGTACTCCATCAAAGCAATGTATGGGTCGTTCTGGCACTCTGCAGCTTTCTTTAACAGATTTTTTACTGTCTGAATTGCTCTTTCACTTTGCCCATTAGACTGTGGAAATCCTGGGCTGGACGTGGTGTGTATGAATTCCCAGTTCTGTGTGAATGTTCTGAATTCTGCACTTGAGAATTGTGGACCATTGTCCGACACGACTTCATCCGGAATTCCATGTCTTGAAAAGATAGACTTGAGAGCTGTCACTACATGTCCACTTGCTGTCTGTGTGAGCTTGGCGATCTCTGGAAACTTGGAGAAGTAATCCACACACATCAGATAATCACCTTGATTGTAGTGAAACAGATCAACGCCAACTTTCGCCCATGCTCTGTCTGGTATTTCATGGCTGACGAGTGGTTCTTTGGTGTTATTGCGTTTGAACTTATTGCAGACTGAACACTTCATAACAACATCCTCAATCTCTTTTGCCATTCCTGGCCAGTACATGACATCTCTGGCTCTTTCTTTGCATTTCACTATGCCTAGGTGAGACTCATGAACTCTCTCCAGCATGTCTGACCTCAAGCTATGCGGTACTAGCCTGGTCACCAGCCTCTCGTACTACATTTCATTTGTACAGAGAGTCTGGCCACTCACCATTGACAATTGTTAACTAACTGAAGGCGGGTGCTCTGTTGAAGTTTAAAACTATTGGATCTGCCCAGTGCCACTCCGAATCTGCCATAACCAATCGCTAACGTTTGGTCGTGACGTATGTCATGCGACAGAACCGACCGGAAACCACGTGACGTAGCCGCCCAGACCCCAGACCAACAACAACTATATCCGTGATACCTCATTGCAATGAACAGAGTAGAGTGTGAAGATGGATGTCAACGAGAGCTGCAGGTTTTGTACTTTGAATTTAAGAGTAAACGGAACAATTGGAAATGTCAGGCAAATGTACTACAACTCAAACTAGCGCATGACTTCAACGTCATCGTTCTCAGCCACTCCCTCTGTTCGCTGATTGGACAGGTAAAACTTTACCGGGAGAAAACCCGCGAATATGCCGAAAACCCAGACAGAGTACTGAAGGGAAATGAAAATTGAGCGGAAGTACGTCGGAGGGCGGAGCCAGGCTAATGCGGTACAACAACTCGTGAGCTTTTGAAGAGTAGGCCATCAGAGCATGTGCGCTCTTCTCTGAAAGTCCAATACTTCCTGACCTCTGGTGGAACGTGTCTGATTTCTGCAGGCCATCCTGTCTGAACGCAGTTCATCACCAGTCACATTTCTTCATCTGCTGCTGTTGCTGTCTTGAAGGCATTCAGCTTTCCGGTTGAGATTGGCAGGTAAGATGACAAGACATGAATTTGTAATTCATCTTCCAAGAGTGGTTCGGTGTGCTCTTTGAGATAGGCACGGCTCAGTGTGTCTGCTATATACAACTCTTTCCCAGGTTTGTATTTTACTTGTAGCTCATAGCGTTGCAGTCTCATAAGCATTCGTTGTAGTCGAGGAGGGGCTTTCTGTAGTGACTTTTTGAACACTGTCTCTAAGGGCTTATGGTCAGACTCAACGTGCACAGATTTCCCATAAATGTACTGGTTGAATTTCTCACAGCCAAAGACGATATCTAAAAGCTCTTTCTCTATCTGAGCGTATCTTTTTTGACACTCAGTGAGCGACCTCGATCCAAATGCTATGGGCTGTCCTTGCAGTATCACTGCTCCTAATCCTTCAGAACTCGCGTCTACTGACAGCGTAATGTCTTTGCTGACATCAAAGTATCTCAACACTGGGGTGTGACTCACCAGTGACTTCAGCTTTCTGAAGCTCTCTTGTTGCTCAGAGTCATGCTATGTCACTTTCTAGCAGTTTTCTCACAGGTGCACTCACCTCTGCCAGATTCGGTATAAATTTCGCCAGATACTGCAGCATGCCCAGGAACCTCATCAGAGCTGCTTTGTCTTCTGGTTCCGGCATGTCCTGTATCGCTCTGACCTTTTCTGGGTCGGGTTTCAATCCGTCTGCTGACAAAACATGTCCAACCTTTGAAACACCTCTGGAGCAGACGAGATGCCGAAAGGTAATCTCAGGAAACGATACCTTCCAAACGGAGTGTTGAAAGTACACAGTTTGGAGCTTTCGTCGTCGATTTGCACCTGCCAGAAGCCATGGTTGGCATCCAATACAGAGAACACTTTGGCATTTGGCATTTCCGCGACTATCTCTTCAACTGTGCGTAGTGGATAATGCTCTCGACGTATCGCTTTGTTCAGATCTTGTGGGTCAATGCAAATCCTAAGTTTGTTTGGTTTGACTACAGTCACCATGCTATTCACCCAGTCAGTGGGCTCTGTTTGTCTCGCAATGACTCCAATGTCTTCCATTCTGTTTAGTTCTACTTTAACTTTGTCTTTTAATGCTACCCGTACTTTGCGTGGTGCATGAATGACTGGTGGAACCTCTTTGTCCAGCTGAATATGGTGTAATCCTGGAACACATCCTAAGCCTGTGAATAAATCTTCATATTCACCTAAGATGTTGTCTTCATTTCCTATTTTGAACACTCTTTTGATCAGGCCTAGCTCTGTGCATGCATCTCTGCCAATAATTGCTGGTGAATTGCCATCAACAACTTGGAATTCAAGCTCATATTCCTTGTCTTTATGGTAACACTTGAGCTTTGCCTTGCCCTTTGGCTCCATCGTGTGGCCAGAATAGGTAACAAGCTTGCAATTGGATTTCAGAAGTGCTTTCCTGTTTGCTACTTTCTCATATTCCTTGTACGGCAATACATTGCACTCTGCTCCTGTGTCTAGCTTAAATGTCACTGCATGGTTATTTATTGTCAGTGCTTGTGTCCATTTCTGATTTTCCTTTTCATTTGCAGAGACTACATCCAGACGCTTGGTTGGCACATTTTCTTTCATTTCAATGCAACCTAGATACATTTCAGCATTTCCTTCCTGTTCTAATTCATAAACTTTTCTCTCTGTTTTCTTTGAGTTGTCTTTTTGTCTCGGTGTTCTGCACACACGGCCGAAGTGATTCATTCGTGAACACTCGTTGCAAACTTTTCCGTATGCAGGACATTTCTTTGGCTCGTGTGTGTATCCACATCTCGTGCATTCCTCACCGTCTTTCCTAGCACTTTTCATATGCATGCTATCTTGCTTAGCTCTGGGCCTTGTTTTAGTTATTTTGTTCACCGCAATGTCTGATTCCTCTTGCAGAGCTTTCATGTGACTTTGTGTACTTTCGTTAGCTCGACAAATGTCTAATGCTTTTTCCAAATCCAATTTCTCATCTCGTAAGAGTCTTGCCCTCACTATGTCATTGTTAACTCCACACACTATGCGGTCTTTTATCAGTTCATCCGTCAAAGTTCCAAATTCACAATCCTTAGCTTTATTTTTCAAATCAGTCACGTATGCGTCAATGGTTTCATTTTGTCCTTGCGCTCTCGTAAAGAAGATATGTCTCAGGTAAGTTACATACTTTCTTGGTTCACAGTATTTCCTAAAGCTTTCTTTCAATACATCCAAATCCAGTTTTCCATCAGCACATTCCAATGTGTTATATACCTTCAAGGCTTCATCTCCCGCCACATGTAGAAACGTTGCACACTGCCTTTCTTCACTCTTCTCCGCCATACCAGATGCGATGAGATAGAGGTCGAACTTCTGAACCCATGTTCGCCAGTTTTCAGCGACGTTTCCCTCGAAGCTCAGACTATTTGGAGGTTTCAGTTGCTCCATAGTTCAACTAGTTCACTTCTGACACCATGTGATGTTTAGGTTTGTAACCAAGGGATGACAATATGAATAACTCACGGAGACCGTTGTAGTACGACTGTTACTCTTTACTTGAGTCTTCAACCACTACAGTTTTCCCCCCGTACTGTTGTACTTCCTTTAGGTTATAACTGACACAGACACCACCCAGTGGTAAGGAGGTGAACTACAACTAAACACAATACATCACACTGGCAACCTGGGCCAAAACTTGAAATAGAGAAAAGTACTGCCACACACTCCGAGTTGCGAGGTTTTAATGAGGTGATAACGTTTCGGCCGAACTGGCCTTCCTCAGATCACATAATGACATGGGGCCTCATGTACGAAGACTTGCGTGGATTTTGGCGTACGCCAAAACCCCGAAAATGTCGTACGCACAAATAAATTCAGATGTATCAAAGTGTGCGTACGCATGGATCCGAGCACGTTTCTTTTGTACATCCCGATCAACGTGGAACTGAGCGCACGTGCAGATGTGGCAAACTCCTCCCTGTCCACGCCCCCATTTAAATATGCAAATCTATGTAAATAGGCCCTGGACCTGAGATTCACCTCTATCCGATCACATAAAACAAGCAAGTGTGGCACAGAGGATATTTATATATTATTGCCACTGACTTAAATGTGTTATTTTATATGTATGGACTTTATTTGGCATTTTTACAGACACCCCCCATTCAATTTTAAGCATTATTATTATTATTATTATTATTATTATTATTATTATTATTATTATTAAGTATTAAAGGCGCAAGACCACCCGCGGCTATATAAACTGTGGGCTGCGCTGCGTTCTTCAGTCGGCAGTTAACCGGGACCAGTAAAGCCACTGAAGACCAGCCGACTCACTTGTCTTTTTGTTTAATTGATTCTTTCAGAATAACATATTTTCTAAAATATGCCAACCCTTGAGTCAGCTTGCACTCTATGGGTGTAACACAAGCATGAACAAAGGAAAGAAAAGCGTTTAGTGCGCGAAGTGGTAGTGCGCGATTGTCAACGGGGGGGGGGTTAGTGCGCAATTGTCAACCGGGGGGGTGGGGGGGGGGGGTTATCAGCTTATGAGCCAATTGTTATCGTTTGCAAGTAAAACCTCGCGTTCCCTAAATACTCGCTCACGTCGGATTGCGCCATTTGCAAGGTCCTCTACAACGCTAACGCTGCCATCGGTAATACCATTTTCTTCATCACATTGCGCATGCGTTTATATCCACCCGTATAATTGCAAACACGGTGGGTGTGTTAATTGTTCATAAGTGTGTCTATGACGTGCCCATCACTCTGATGACTAATTGTTTTTGACATTATTAACAGTTTCCCAGCGTCACCTCTAAGTGTCGCCAAAGGAACAATATCTGTAGAAACGTGCGTACGCCAGCCATGAAGTTGACGTGAGGCACCGCACATTTCCACGGTCATTTCACGTTTCATACATCTGAACGTGAGCGTGGAACGCCTTTTTTTTACGTACGCCACGTTTTTGTGCGTACGCAACTTTCGTACATGAGGCCCCTGGTTCCAACCCTCAGTTTTTAAGGAGGAGTTGATTAGGCCTAATTACATACAGCTGATGAGACACTCATGATTGAATTAGACTTGTGTGGGGGTGTCACAGTACAATTTTAGAAGTAAATATACATCATGTTCTACTAAATATCCCACACAAACACATTACAGAATTTCAGGTATCCAATAGATTAACGAACTACCTAAATCTGTTCTGTATGTATTTTTTTCTTTCTGAACCACTAAAGCAGGAATTGGGCTGCTTGCAAGCTATGGCTAATGTTTGCACAACTCAGTAAGCTAGCACACGTTCCAGCATTCAAACAATGTACTTTTGCAATTCAAACAGCATGACAAACAGTAACTAATGCGAAGCATTAATAAAATAACAGAACAAAGTTACCCCGCGTGGACGACAAAACCGTATCTGTGTCCTGAGTTGGCAAATCAATTCTTTCATCAACAAACACACACCGCAGTGCAGAGAGTCCCCCCGAGCTCCTCCGTTATGGACTGGTCCGAACCGGTCACGTCCTCTCTCTTTCCCGTGCGCAAAGAAGGCAAAGTGAACGTCAGGTTCATTGTTCACATTCTGGGCGGGATGCAACACACTGGGTTGCCCAAATACAAATGAAGAGCTGAAGTTGATGAGTGGTTTGGCATATTTCCGCCTCTCATCTGTCAATCAAATCATTGCGCAAAATGCGCATTGCAATCTTTACACTTTGGGAGATCATTTCAAGAATGATCAAGAATTGTTTGGTTTACTTGGGTACAATATTATGATTTAGAAACTGAAATAAAAAACAAAAATTGAAAAATTCTAAGCCATACTCAGCATTATAGCAGCCCATCAGCAGGGCTTACATATTTGTAAACTTAAAGAAAATGAGTTGATGATTTGAACAAACTGGAAATATATCACCAACACTTAAAATGCCTATAACTTCAACAATTCATTTTTGAGTCAGGTTAAATTCATGGGAATGAGTGACTCCAACTTTTTTATTTAGTTATGTTAACTTACTTCTTTTATTAAGATGTACTTCGAGTGTTCCTAGGGTCTCAAGCAGTTCTATGTCCTTTGCTAATCCATGACCTCACATATGGAATTGTGGTTGAACTGGGTCAGCTGTGGTTCAACAAGGCAAAAAAAGAGTAGCAAGGAGATTGTGTATGTGAGAAGAGATGACCTGTTGGCAGTGCAGGTTAAGTTAATCTGCACCGGCTGGCTGCCTTGCCTTGGTCCAACTGAGACTGCAGGAAGCAAAGGACAAGTGGCACAGAACAAGTTACTGGGTCAACATTCATGTCCAAACACCAGGCTGAAAAGATTCTCCACCTTAGGGAGTAACTAGCTCAAGTGGATGGAGCTCTAGCATTGCTCAATGTCGGACAGTCTCATCTAACTGTTGAGAGATGGACTCTGCAGAGACCAGACCTACAAGCGCAGGGCAGTTGGGTTTGGATGCCAAATCTGCCCATCTACCTGCGACAGAAGGTCCGCTCTGAATGGCAGTTGCCATGGTGACACTGTGTCAGCTGAATCAGGTCTTTGGGTCACTACACCTGGAAGAAACCCTGTCCTGGACAGAATTCTGGCCGCCCTGCTTGCTACACTCGGGATGTGGACTGCCCTCAGAGAGTTCAGTCGAGGCCACGCCCATGTCAGTAGTTCCCTTGCTACCTGGAGAGAGCATAGTGACTTTGTTCCACCCTGGTGGTTTATGTGATACACTGCAGAGGTGTTGTCTGTTCTTACTAGTACGTGCTTGTGACATATGAGTGACAACAAACCCCTGAGAGCGAGATGAACGGCCCTTAGTTCGAGTACATTTATGTGTTCTGATGACCAGGGGGGCTCCCATCTCCCCCTCACTGTCCTGCCCTCCCAGGCGGCTCCCCAGCCCGTCAGGGATGCATCTGTTGTGATTATTGACCTTCTGAGAGGCAGGTTCCCCAGTGGTGTTCCTCCGAGAAGAAAGTCCCTGTCCCTCCAGGGGAGCAGGGCCTGCATGCAGGACTGTGTCATGAGCAGCCTCATCCTCCTGTTCTTTTTCAGATGGAGATGAAAGGAGTAGAACCATCGCTGTATGGGATGCGCCCTCAGCAGGCCCAAGGGAATCACCACTGATGCTGCTGCCATCAATCACAGCAGTTTCTGAACCCTGTGAGCAGTCACAAGCTTCTATAGTTGGAAATGACTTAACGTCTTCTCCACACTGTCTATCCTCTGGGGAGTTAGACACGCATTCATTGTCACAGAATTGAAGTGGAGACCAAGAACATTTACCTGTTGCAGAGGCTGCAGATTGCTCTTTTTCCAGTTCACTGGACTACTTGATCTAGAGAGTGGGCACAGATCAACCAGTCGTCCAGATATGGCAGTATTTTGAGACCTTGCAACTGAAGGGCAGCCTCGAACACCAGCCGTGACAGCGGCTAAGGCAGCTGTGACCTACCGAGTAAAGATAAAAGCAGAGAAAGGGTCTGTGTTCTGGACAAATCAGGACATGGAAATATGCGTCCTTTAAATCGAGGGATCTAAACCACTCTCCTGCCCTGATGGACTGCATTACTATTTTTGTATGAATCATTTTGAATGGGAGTACCTTCAGATATTGGTTGAGGCGTCTGCGGTCAAACAAGCTGATGACCACGATCTTTTTTTGGGACTATGAAATAGGTGGAGTAAAACCCAGCCTGCTGTGCACTGGGAGGCACCTTTGAAATGGTGCCTTTTTGCAGTAAACCCTGCACTTCTTACACCAATACAGGCTCTAGTTGTGGGTCCTTGACTATAGTCGTTCGCCGAAACTGCAGCCGGTACCCATGAGCTACTGTTGATAAAACCCATGGGTCCGACAACTCTCTCCCAACTGGCCCGAGAAAGTTGGGAGGGACATTCGACGGCCGGCCCTTGACCCCGATGCAGAACCGCCACTGCGGCCTGCACCTCTGCCTGAGCTCCTCTGCTGACCACCCCCTCGGGACTGAAGCCTCCTCTGGGGATTTGTGGCAGAATTTTGACCATGGGCACGAAAGCTCTGTTCCTGAATCCCAGCAGGGCCCCTCACCCACATGTCTAGACCAGACAGGCTGCTGTAGCTTTTGAGGTGCTCTAAACCAGTGGTTCTCAACTGGTCTCGCCTCAAGACCCACGTGTCATCAGCCATAAAGTCATGACCCAAAAATAAAAAATGTATTTAACAATATTGCAGTAAGTAAAATAAAATGCCTTCATGTACTGCAACAACTGGGGCTAAGCTCAATGAAATAGTCAGCCATTGAAACATGAATTAACATTGAAACATGAGTTAATTCATGGGCTTCTTTCTCAAGATTAAGGTTTGGCATAATGCTCTGCGACCCACTCAAAATGTCCTCGGGACCCACTTATGGGTTGAGACCCACCAGTTGAGAACCACTGCTCTAAACCCCTGTTTGAAGGCCGGGGCTGGCTTGCGGCAAGCCCTTTGGACAGTTTCCCTCATTATAATAAAGTGCTCAGCCCTATCCAGCACTTCTAGAGAACCTGAATGAAAGACCTGACCAGGCATTACTGGCAGATTCAACAGTTCATTCCTGATGGCATCCGGCAAAGAAGTCTGCGCCAACCATACTTGCCTACGACATAAAACAGCTGATGACATAGCCTCCCCCATGTCACGTGTCAGTTGCGAGTGAGCTGACAAAGCAGAATCAATAAGCGCCTTGGAATCCTGATCCTCTATGCTCATTGTTTTCCACAAGGCTGCCAGGAGAATAGCCAAGGTGTTGCCCATACGAGCCACACATGCAGCAGCATTAAACACGTGTGAAATCAGGCGGTCGGTTTTAGCACACTCTTTCCTGAGGCAGTGAGGATTAGTGGAAACACGGGCTGGCCTCAGCGCTGACCATGATGCTATTGCCTGTTCCACCGGTGGCATGTCGCCTAATCCAGTTTCCATTGGGTAACGGGCATTAGCCAACCGTCTACGTCCTGCATTGAACTGAGCATAATCATCTGCCACTGGAATGCAAGGTGGGGAACTAGTTAGAGATATGCCCACCCAGACACCTCCCACAGGGACTAGGTGAGACATGGCAACATAAGCGTATTTGCAGAAGTTTCCCCCACCACTGCTGATTCCTCATCCACCTCTACAGTATCTGAATGGGGATCCTCCCAGTGGCTTCCCCCCTCTGATTGATGTGAACTATCAAACATAGACTGGGGAGCAAAAAGAGACAGCACATCAGCATCTTCTGTGGCGTCCCCTCCAGCATCACGATGAGGCCCAGGCAGAGGAACGCATTCCTGGCCAGGGTGTAAGGACGATGAGGAACAGTGATATAGGGATTACAATACTCACCAAACGTACAATGAAAGTTTCTTTCAGGTTTCTGTAATCTGAAAGAAACAGAAATGACCACAAACACTGTGGAGCCAGAGCTAGCATGCTAGCAAACTAGCTTCTAGCAAACAAAGAAACAAAAGTAATGTTTAGCTTATCACTACAATGTAGCATGAAGCAATAATTTAATAAATGCAGCAAAACCATGACAATTCACAGGGACACAAGGCACCTGCACCACAAGGATGAAGAATTGAACGGTGGATTCACGAGTAAATCAATTTCCTACCTGTACCTGGTCTCTGAGGCGAAAGTCGGAAGTTGTCCCCGCTTTTATAGCGTGGGAAGAACAATACAAGAAGACAACCAAGGGAACTTGTAGGGAGTTGCCTACATATGACCTCAGGCAGAGGAAGGTGGAAGATGTCAACTACATGCATGAGCTTGACATGCCTGCTAATATGCTAGTCATCTTAAAGAAGTTGCCATATCCGTTGAGGGATAAATGGAGAACTGTGGTCTGTGATTTCCAGGAAAAAACAATCAAAGAGCTACATTTAAGGATATGGTGGATTCCTGAGGATTGCAACAGAACGAGTATTTGGAGATATCAAAGACACTCCAACAGTGAGCAAAGATATAACGAGGTCCAAGTCACAGCCTCATCCAAGAATAAAAGGAAGTATCTTTGCCACCACTGTAACAGTTGCAGATAAGAAAAAGTATAAAGGAACTGATAACTGGCCTCAATTTTGTAGATAACTTGCCCTCCCTGTGGGGCCGCCCTGGTGTGCTGATGAGAGACAGCCTTCACCCTACTGGGTTAGGTGCCTCGATTATGTCACACACTCACTTACAGCATGCTTGGGATGCAAGCAATTAGCGGAGGAGCCTCCATGTTTTAATACTGGCCACAGCAGTGACTGCCAACTGGAGGTTTATAATAAACCTATGGCATTGTGTTGCTGCCCTGTACTGCCTCGAGGTGTAAAACCCGCAGGTGAAGGCAAATCTGCAAAAATGTCATTATTTCTCAAACTTCCTCTTCCTCAGAGCTAAGTGCTAACCCAACTCCCTCTAACTTTAATAAATCGGAAGAGCTGAAAATTGGATTAATGTATATCAGATCGCTTTCAATTAAAGCGCTCTTGGTCCAGGATCTATTTGTTGAAAATAAGATACCGTGGGCTTATGTGAAACCTGGTTAAAACCATGTATATCTACCATGAAACGAAGCTACCCCACTATGTTAGTTCTCTGAATTCACAGCTGATCTTGTTACATATTATGACAAAGTTTTGCTTGTTGGGGATTTTAACATTCATGTGAATAATCCGTTCTCACAAAGATTTTTCTGTATCAAAGATACGTTTGGTTTCAAACAGCTTGTCTAGCACCCTACCCACAATGGTGAAAATACGCTGGATCTTGTCTTGACCTGTGGTGTTCAAAATTCAGACATGGTTGTCTCACCTTATACCTCAGCTTTATCTGACCACTTCCTGCTCACTTTCCAGGTGGTGGTATCTTGCTACCACGATGACCACACAAATACTTGCAGCTATGTCCAGCTGCTGTCGTATCACCCCTGCAATTACTGCAGCCATGGCAGATAAGTTACCCCTGTCACTTGCTCCTCTCTCTAACTATAGGGGCTCCTTGGCTGACTGGACTCACTGATGACTTCAATGCCCAATCTGCAGCCATTTACTCTGCTGCTCCTATTATTGTTAAAAACTACAGACCAGCAGAAAGACCAGCGCCAGAGTTCAATGAAGACACTTGCACCCCAAACGAAGCTGCAGAAAACTATGACGCAATGGCGTTCGACTAAACTTGAAGTCTATCATCTTGCATGGCATGATAGCCTGCTTAGCGACAAAACAACCTCAGAAAGTGGGCTCCTCCCTCTCGGCAAGCAACTTTGTGGAATTCTTTGAATACAAAATTGAATCAATTACAAAAGAAATTGATGCTTCCGCTACTACTCACCTTGAACATCCCACAAGAGTGGCACCATGCGTGCACCCCCTGAAGCAACCGTCCTGCAGTTCAGCACAATCTCCTTGGATGAACTTTCTAAACTAACACAGGCATCTAAACCCACTACCTATATGCTAGATCCTCTCCCTACCAAGGTTCTTAAACAACTCTTCCCAACAGTTGGACCTGCTATGCTCAACATCATGAACTTGTCCCTGTCTACTGGAACAGTTCCCTCTACTTTTAAGACCGCTGTGATAAAACCTCTACTCAAGAAGCCTGGCCTAGACCCTGAAGTACTCAGCAGCTATCAGCCCATTTCTAACCTTCATTTCCTTTTTAAAGTACTGAAAAGAATGGTAGCTAACCAAACCATCAATTACTTGATGATGAACAACTTATTTGAACCCTTTCAGTCAGGGTTTAGGATTTTCTATTCCACTAAAACTGCTGTGACCAGAGTGGTAAATGATTTCCTTACCATGGACAGCAATGCAAGCTCCTTGCTGGTGCTGCTTGACCTTAGTGCCGCCTCCGTCACAATTGACCAATACATTCTTCTTGATCGTCTTGAACACTATGTTGGCATCAAAGGCTCGGCTCTGGTTTAAATCTTATCTCATAAATAGAATGCAATTCATTCTCTGTGAAGATTCAAAATCGAAACACTGCAACCCTTGGTCTTCCCCAAGGGTCGGTCCTTGGTCCACTTCTATTTGCAATCTACATGCTTCCTCTTGGTGATATCATTCGCAGCTATGGAATTAGCTTTCACTGCTATGCCGATGACCCTCAAATCTACATTCCTATTGGATCAAACAACTCCTCCCAGATCCGGGTTGAATCCTGCCTGACTGCAATTAAAAGATGGATGTTGAAAAACTATTTGCAGCTTAACACAGGGAAAACAGAGCTGATAATCATCGGCCCAAAGCAACAACAAATGCAATTTGAAGATGTCACACTGTTTTGAGGACTCTATCTTTCAAAGTTATTGGTGTCTTGTTCAACCCTATGCTTTCTTTTGATCAACATGTAAAAAGTATTACAAGAACAGAGCTCATCCACACATTCATATCCTCTAGGTTAGATTTCTGTAATGCACTGTTCTCTGGTTTACCCAACTCCACTATGAAAAGCCTCCAGCTTGTGCAGAACGCCGCTGCGAGACTCCTAACTAGAACCAGAAAATTCGACCACATTACCCCTATTCTCTCCTACTTCCACTGGCTTCCAGTTAATGTCTGGTCAGATTTTAAGGTGCTACCACCTGCCTATAAAATCTTGCATGGATTAGCACCATCCTACCTGAAGAACTTTATTATTCCCTACTGTCTTGCTCGGCCCCTGCGGTCTTCAGGAGTCGGCATTCTATCAAATGCAAAAGTTAAAAAGAAATCAGCAGGAAAGGGAGCATTCTCTTATCGAGCGCCGTACCTGTGGAACAATCTGCCCCCTGTAATCAGGGAAGCTGACTCTGTCCGAATATTTAAATCCAAACTTAAAACCTACTTCTTACTTAACTCTTTGCTCTCTCATTTGGCTTGAAGTGCCCCTCAGCTCTCATTACAGCCAAATCGACTTGGCTAGCCAGCACTAGCCTAGCCATGCTGCCAATAGGTACTAGATTAGAGGTTCCCTACATGCTGTGTGTGTGTGTATGTGTGTCCATCCTGCCCCATCTAACCATAATGCCGTCTCTGTTTTAGTGTGTTGCTGTAACTGAGATTACGATCTATACAAATAAAATTGACTTGACTTAATCTTCAGGGAAGAAGTTCAAATATTTTATTGAGAACTATGGGGCAAAGTAAGGTATTTGACACGAGCATTGTTTCAGGCCTAGATTTCCCAGGCATATTCGCACAGATGACTATGCCTGTACACAAAGGAAACATCCCACATTAAAATGATATCGATCAGTGGCCTCATTTTAGGAATGTTCATCTACCTGAAATCAACACTGAGATAGAGTTGCTGATTGGCTCAAATGTACCAAAGGCTCTGGACCCAGTAGATGTAATCCAGAGTGTGGACGTTATGCTTTATGCTGTCAAAACCGGACCATTAGGAGGAAGAATTATGATGCTCAGAAGCATCATCAGCGATAAGTGTCAATAGGATATCTGTTGTGAAACTTGATGAACTGTGGGAACAGCAGCTCAAGACTGACGTTCCTGAGTGCATTAGGGATGACCAAGATCCTTCAAGAGAAGACGAGCAGTTGTTGGATATAGTCTCAAAATCTGCCAAGCTAGTTGATGGCCATTATTGCATTGGATTACCTTAAAAGGAAAGGGAAATTTGCATGCCTGACAATATAAGTGTTGCTGAACAACGTACACTGAACTGTTGTGCTGTTCTTTGAGGAAGAAGGCCGCCGACACAGGATCGCTTTTAACTCACTTTATTTGTTTAGCTTTAGGTATATTATCTATGAAGCAAAAGGAGAGGTATGTATAGTTCACGCGTGGAGCGACCCGTAGCCAGATATCTCTCCAGATACGTGGCCCAGGGTTTCTGCCCTTCCCCCGGATGTGTGGTTTGGTAGTACCTGGGCAGGCGTGGCCTCTATGACGCATACTATGCTCTGATTGGCTAGTGTTGAGCGCCCGCCCCCAGTGTATTATGTGTGCTGCCATCTGGTGGCCAGGTGCAGTTAATACAGCTTATATATTTGTTCCTGTTCCCTTGTGGCTATGTGAGGATATTACAATCTGTTGATACATATGTTATTTATTCGTCACAGAACCTAAAGAGAAGATTTAAGAGAGATTCTTGCTTTCATTCAGACTACCCCAACTCCATGTCTAACATGATATCTAAAGTTTATTCAGAGAAGGAACCAGACGGTGTCTTGGAACGTAGTGATGGCAGAAAATGGTATCTACCACACCATGATGTTTTGCATACACAAAAGAAAAAACTTTGAGAAGTGTTTGACTCTGGAACCACATTTCAGGGAGTTTCACTGTATTTATTAGTATACTATATATATACTGTATATTAGGGCTGTCCAAATTAGCGCGATAATAACGCGTTAATGCAATCTTATTTTAATTCGATTAAGAAGAAAATGACGCATTAACGCACTCGCGTGATCGCACGCGAGCTCTGTGTTCGTCAATCGACTATCAGCCTAAAAAAAACATGGCATCGACGGGTGAACTACTGAAGGTATTGTGTGTATAATATATGCTTTTTAATAAACTATCTGTACACTTACGAAGTTGTCAATGCCTCGTTAAGACCCTCATTATACTACCAAAGAAGTGTCAAACTATTTCTAGCCTTGTAAGTGCTTTAAAAAGGCGATTTATTTTTTACCAGGTCAGATGACCTTAACACTCAAACGTATAGCAGTTTGGTAGAATCGGCTAAAAACAGCGAACTTAGCTTCGCGTCATATCGGCTTTTTGTTGCTCTCTATGGAACGTTCTCATACTAAACATCCCAGAACCAGTTTACACCGGAGTTCTCCTTATTTGGTATGAATGACAATGTGTCATTCCATTTGATTATCTCATTTAACTTCAATGGGAGTGGATTTAAAATAGAATTTAAAAACTGCAATTAATTGTGAGTTAACGCGCCAATACTATGCGATTAATCAGTTAAAACAAATTAATCGTTTGACAGCCCTAATATAAATAATACCATGCCTTAAAACTAGGCCCCACTTAAAATATATACTACTGTGATGTGTCCTCTCAGGAAGCAATTGAGGTGTTGGGAGTAGAGTAGATTAAATGGCCTCATTTGTTGTATGAATCAGATAACAGATCCTCCACAGACCAACTGGTCTGTGTGCTGGTCTGTGTGCCTTTTAACTTTTACTAATTCCTGCAAGTTAATATGGTTTCACCTTCATTCTGTTCTTACCCCTGAGGTGAATTTCCTGATATACATTTACAGGTTGTTCTTCTTTCTCTTATTCATCGTATTCACTCATTCTTTATATGAAGAATGCTTCTGCGCCATGAGAGAACATTCCTGTGTCTCTCTGTGAAATATATAGGGACTTTCCTGAGTGCCCCCTGGTATGTAGACCAGGTGGCTCCCTGATGTCCTTGCAAAATGCTTTCATCTATATGTAGTTTGGAATGTGGGTCTGTCTTTGACCATAAACGCTAAACATCTTAGGTGTACAGTTTTAGCCTTTCAAAACAAGCCAAGTATGGTACGGCTGAGGCCTATAAGAAGGGTTTGCATTAGAGAGAAAGTAGATTCGGACCCCATCTTCCCGCTTGTGTACTCAGTAAATAAAGCTTTATACTCAGACACTTGTGGGAGCGGACCTCCATCATTTCATCATCCACAGACCAGCATTCTGGCAGCCGAGAAGAATACACCACACCCCCCTCCCTGCCAGACCTCCATCTCAAACCACCCACTGTTCTTGATGAGTTGATCAGGATACAATAGAAGTGATGAGTCAACCTCTCTTTCATGTATCAGTCAATCAACAAATCCCCCACAGACCAACTGGTCTGCGTGCCAATCTCACCCAGGTAACACATCCCCATTTGCTGTTCAACATAGATGAGGAGTGATCGGTTTGTGCTTGGCACGTTCAAATTACGGTAACCCAATAGGAAATACGGGGGAATGCACCTTTTTGTGTTGTATAGCCTAGAAAAGGTATGTTTACAGGTAACAATGGGCGGGCCTCCGATAGCCCCGCCCTTGCCATGTGTTTTGTAATACTGTTGTATTTGAGAAGTTGAGTTAGTTCAGTAAGTTAGCCCTGTGGAGTTAAGGCCTGTGAAGCTAGTCAGGTGAGTTAAGCTCTGTGGAGTTGAGCTCTGTTAAGTGTGTGTTGTTTAAGAGTCACCCCTGAATGACTGCACTGGTGATTTTGGGTATCCTGCATGAGCTTGTGAATAAAGGATTGAACATTCCATCTTGACTCCGTGGCCTGTTTGAAACAAAGGACTCCGTAGACCTGGAAACTGCACCTTGAGTTTTAAGAATCTTCTACAGGAGTCTTGGCTAGATTCGTAAAGAACCTGTTATCACAACAGGTTTACCCGTTGTGGGACCTGCCTGGGAACCAGTTCACACATAAAACCGGCTCATGTGAATTTTGAACTTGCCAACTGGATTTTTCATGTTGAAGTGCATCGTGGGAATTGTAGTTAACTTAGAAATGTCCCTTCAAAATTTCATTGTAATCTGCCTTGCATCAGCAAAACTGCAGCCACAACTTGCAATGTAATCAATTGTGTTTATAGGCCTATGGCTAAAATAAAAATTGGTTTCAAGTAGATTCTTACATGGTAGCATTTCAAATAATACTAAGCACAGTATTGTGGAATGAACTGTCGCTATTTTTTATAGAGAACCAATGCATGGCAAGCCGTTCCCATGGAAGAGCAGTCTAAACTCGCCTGAATTATGATTATCAGTTGTAATCAATTAATAATAACTTTATTTATATAGCACCTTTCAAAAACGAGTTACAAAGTGCTGTACAACACAATTAAAACAGGTCAAGTACAGTGTCCTGACAGCAACATCAAAACCACCAGGAGAAATAAAATTGGACTTACAATTAAAATTACCCACCCAACAACAGTAATAAAACACACTTAAAACAAAAATTAAAACAACATTAAAACAACATTAGGAGAAGGCCAACCGATAAAAGTGAGTCTAAAGAAGAGATTTAAAAGATGCCATTGAGCTTGCCTGCCTGAGATCGCCGGGCAGGGAGTTCCACAGCTGTGGGGCACGGACAGCAAAGGCCCGGTCACCTTTTGTGACGAGACGGGATCTTGGGACCATAAGCAAAGCTGTGCCGGCGGATCTCAGGCAGCAGTCAGGCTCGTAGGGTAAAAGCAGGTCATGGATGTAGGCAGGAGCCTGACCATTC
Organism: Merluccius polli; assembly: GCA_030340625.1. Lineage (NCBI taxonomy): Eukaryota > Metazoa > Chordata > Actinopteri > Gadiformes > Merlucciidae > Merluccius > Merluccius polli. Next base: position 416,827 of record JAOPHQ010006539.1, read on the forward strand.
AGGGCTTTAAAAACAAGTAGTAAAATCTTAAAATCAATTCTAAAACTCACGGGCAGCCAATGGAGAGTGGCAAGGATTGGAGATATGTGGTCACTTCTCTTTGTAAGTTGCAGTCTGCGGATGTTTCCCTTGCTGATCCCAGAGTACAGAGCATTGCAGTAATCAAGTCTTGAGGATATAAAAGCATGGACAACCTTTTCCAGGTCGGTAGAGGAAGGAACGTATTCTAGTTAGCTGTCTCAGCTGCCCAAAACAAGATTGTACTACCCTCGTTACCTGAGAATCAAAAGATAGCTCCAAGTCCAGAATGACACCGAGGTTTCGAGCCTCTTTCTGAATACCAAAGGTGGAGGGGAAACTGTTGGGAATACAGGTGCTGGGGCTGGATGGAGTGAAAATAATTACCTCTGTTTTTTGATTAATTTTGCTGCAGAAAGTTTTTGGACATCCATGTTTTTATATCTGTCAGACATGATAGAATGTGGGAAACATCAGAAGAGCCAGGTTTCAGTGGTGCGTATAGCTGGGTGTCATCCACATATAAATGAAAGTTTATATTGTGCCTTTGGATGATTCTCCCCAGGGGTAGCATGTAGATAGAAAAAAGGAGGGGCCCCAAAATTGACCCCTGGGGGACCCCACAAGACAGAGGAGCATGAGAGGAACAGGCATCGCCAAGAGTCACAGAGAAGGACCTGTTTGTTAAATAAGACTTGAACCAATCAAGTGCCACACCACTGATGCCAATTAAGTGTTCCAGACGGCTAATTAAAATATCGTGGTCCACCGTATCAAAGGCTGAGCTGAGGTCAAGTAAAATTAAAATTGAACAAAGCCCAGAGTCAGCAGCAAGCAGCAGGTTGTTTGTAACCTTGATGAGAGCAGTCTCAGTACTGTGCTGGGTGCGAAAGCCTGATTGGAACTTCTCGAACAGGTCATTGTTGTCTAAAAAGGCAATCAGTTGTGTAGAGACGACTTTTTCTAAAACCTTAGATAAAAATGGTAACTTGGAGATCGGTCTAAAATTATTTAAAATTGAGGCATCTAAAGTGGGCTTTTTTAAAAGTGGATAGACCATGGCGTGTTTAAAACAGGATGGAAAAGTGCCAGTTGACAGGGATAGGTTAACAATAGCTAAGACATCGGGACCAACTGTCTGAAACACATATTTTAAGATCCAGGTGGGCAAACAATCTGAGAGACAGGTGGAAAGTTTCGACGCTGTAACTATGCGCTCCAGAGAGGACAAGGAGATTTCATTAAAATTAGTATAAGGAGAGTGGAGGTGAGAGTCCGTCTCAGCTTCTCTAAGAACGGTGGCAAACTGTTCTCGAATCTGCACGACCTTATTTACAAAATGACAGAGAAATTCCTCACATTTCTCTGTGGAGGGGTCAGGGAGCTGACTGGGTGCAGGTCGAGTCACAGAGTAAATGGTTTTAAAAAGAACCCTAGGATTATGGCCCTGACTGGTAATCAGGTTAGCAAAGTAAGAATTTCTAGCCACTTTGACGGCATGCTGATATGAAGACATGAGACCTTTAAGGGAAGCGAGGGAGCCACTGTGCTTGTCCAGTTTCCATTTCCGCTCTGCCTCTTTAAAAGTTTGAGATCTTCACTCAACCATGGACATGAGGAGGAAGTCTTCTTTTTGTATCTTACGGGTGCAATAGAATCTATAATAGTAGTGCAGGAGTTATTGAAATCACTTACCAATTTATCTACAGAAAGAGGGGGTTGTAGATGATTACTGAGAGCACCACACATTGAAGAAAAGGCATGGCAGAAAGTTGGAGCAGAGAGTGAGCTAAGAGGGCGAGAGCAGATGTATGAGGTGGGTTCAGGGACTCGAGAGAGGTGAGGGACCTGGAAAAGAACTGCACTGTGATCAGAGGCCACAAAGTCATTCAAAAGCACCTTGTCCAGGCAGAACCCGTGGGAGAGGACAAGGTCCAGGGTGTGACCTTTAACATGGCTTGGTTGCTTTACAGATTGAGTCAAATTAAAAGAGTTTATGAGAGTAATAAAATCAGAGATGAACGAGGAAGCAGATGGACAGCAGACATGAATGTCTGCTGGTGAAAGAATGAGTAGGCAGGGGGAGATGCTTCAACAGGAATAAAAGAGATGTTGTTAGAACTATTTGCATTAGAGCTAGAACAAACACTAGCGCTAGCACCAGCAGGGCCCGCGTGATCCAATGCGGAGTAAAAAGAGTCTGGGCAAGGCAGCTGGAGGGGGACCTGCTGGGAGGAATGTCAATTAGAGCAGAAGGCAATAAAGTCAATATAATTTTTGATCAGCCTCCTTGATCCCTTCCTGTTAGGATGCAGTCCGTCAGATTTAAAGAGATCCTGTCTGCACCAGAAAGAGTCAAAATGGCTAATAAAACCAAGACCTGTGGCAGAAGAAACATTTTGCATCCACAGGTGCACGTTAAAAAGACGGCTGAAGCGTTCCGGACTGTCGTGCAGGGCGGGAGTGGGCTCAGACAGGACACACTGCCTCCCCAGGCTCTCAATTGTGAGGGACAGGGACTCCAGCTCAGCCTGTAGTTTTGATGATTGTCTAGACATGACATTGTTTGTGCCAGTGTGAGCTATAACAGTGATGATAGAGGGATGGAGGTCGAGAAGTGCAGGAATAAACTCAATAAAATCAGCTGTCTTGCCACCTGGCAGACAGTAGGTGATAGCACCCGGGAGCTGGACAAATCTAATGATTGAGTCGCCAATTATTAAGAGTTCAGGCTTTTCAGTTCCCAGGTTGTCATGATAAACTACTAGTTTCGGGTTGAAACGCTTGGGAGACCTTGATGGGACAGGAGAGCACAGGGGGGCGTGGCAGGTGACAACAGGTGGTCTGGGTGAGGTGGAGGGGCGCTCGTCCGTGGTTTGCGGCGGAGAGGGGGATACTACAGCAGGCACCACCGGAGGACGCCGTATGGGCCGCAGGGGAGAGAGACTGGCTTGGAGGGTAGATTCGCCAGTGGGGAGAAAAAGTTTGCCAGCGTGACATCGTTTGCGCCGGGGCCAAATGGGTCGTAAAGGGGCAGAGAAAACTTTTTCTGGCCTTTAACGACACGGGACCAGGATGGAGTGGAGGTTGAGCCGGGAACGTCGTCAGGAGCCAGAGCTGCTGCTGCCGCCGCCGCCGCCGGGGTCGAGCATCGCAATGTATCCGAGAACTCGAGCGTTGCCAGCCGGGAACACAGCGCGGACTGCTGCTGGAGGAGGAACTGTACCAGACTAGTTATTAATGTTGTAGGCTAACCCTATTTATTGGTGTAACTGTAGCAGTGGACTCTAACCACACGCCACATCAGTTGCTTTTGCTGGGGCCCTCCGAGACAGGACACAGGTAGATGTTGGTTGAAGTATGTGTTTATTGGCGATGGCAAGATGGTATTTGCCGAGCAGATGCAACGATGCCATGACAGTGGCTCTCTCCTGAGTGTGTGTTGATAGCTGGTTTATCCTGGGTGCCATGATTGCTCATGCACCACAGGTGTGCAGCCCCACCAGCCCAGAGTCCAATCAGTCTGACTCGGGCCAGGCTGAGGAAAATCCCCAGCCTTCTCCCCCCTTCCCCCTCCCCCATCCAAGCAAACAGAAAAAAACTACAAACTGGACTCTCAACAGGGTTACCATACCTACACAATACCTGGACTCTTTACAGGGTTGCCATACCTAAAATTAAAATAAAAACAACCCCCAACACCACTGCCGCTACACCTCACCAGTGTCACATGCCAACCCCACCCACCCCTCCATCCTGGAGACTGGAGGCCTGGGGCTGCTGCCTCAGCTGGCGGAGGTGTCCCTGGGCCGGCCATTTGCAGGGGCTGGCTGGATAGGCTCGGAAGGAGGCCCGACAGCTGGGCTGCGGAGGTAGCTCCTCGGAGGGCCTGGAACAGTCCTCGGTAGGTCCCTCCCTCCACCAGGGCAACAGTGCACGATCCCCCATCTCCCCCTGGAGCATGGGCCTTGGACTGCTGGTTCCACTGGTAGAGACGTGGCTAGACCTGGGCTGCTCCAGGCTGGATCCGGGGGAGGCTAGCTGCAGACGGTTACCCATGGCGATCACTGCACTGCCTCCCCGCTCCTCCGCTGGCCGTCACTGCCGTTCAGGAGGGCCGGCGTTGAGGTGGCTGTCCGCTACCACGGCTGGTGGCTCCAGAGCGGGTTTGGGCAGCCCTTGTCCGGGGTGCCAGTGTAGCAGTGGACTCTAACCACACGCCACATCAGTTGCTTTTGCTGGAGCCCTCCGAGACAGGACATGGGTAGAGATGTTGGTTGAAGTATGCGATTATTGGCATTTGTCGAGCAGATTCACTTCACAAACGGGTACCAGACTATTTATACATTTTGTAGGTTAACAATATTTGTTAATGTAACAGCTACCAGACTACTTATGAATTTAGCCACTTTCATCTGGGAGGAAAGTTATCCAGATTACAAAATACAAAAATGTGGGACTGAGTACTCTGAGTTTTCAAGGTAGGCTATGGCTGTGGGTGCACCCTCAAAAACTCACTAGGAATACACCAATCATAGCACATACACATGCACAAGGCTAGACACACAAAACAATTACCCTACACTTTTCTATAAAGCAAACACAAAAAAATAAATAAATAAACACATCTATACTCTGAGTCAATAAAATTGAACATTGGCTACAAAACTGCAAGTACAATACGAAAGTCCAAAAAACACGCCTCTGTACTAAAGCTTTTACTCACAACAAATGTTCTTTCACCCTTGTCAGCTAGTTAAGGAAGAGTCATTGCATAGCTACTTCAGAGTAACCAGTAAGTAATTACCACAAGCAACCTAGTAGGCGGTTCACTGCTCTGCCAACTTATCAATGATGTCATCTTTGTCAAGTCCCATACAAAATCTCCTCTGTTGCCATCAAAAAGAACACTTCAAGGTTCTCTTGAGTGAGGGAGGTTCTTAGGCAGTTCTTCACGAATTCCAGGGTGGAGAAGGTCACCTGAGTGATGGATAGGGTGAGAAAGAACTTGTAGCCCAAACCAATGATGTGATAGGCATCCATGAGCAGATTGTACTGAGACAGGAGAAGATAGCAGCATATCAGGCAGTTTTTACATGTGGAACAACTCCAACCTTTCATCAGGATCCTCAAAGCCTTCCTGTGATTCATCACTGGCAGCGGCAGCCCTGGTGTTGCACTCCTCCAATGGTGACTGTTTCAGTATTTCCCACTGTTGTGCAAGGCTGATCAGTTAAGCCTGCAATGCCTCAATAGAGGCATGTTAATCACATTCCATAAAGGAGACATCTGCGCACAGCACTGCATTTGCTGCATAATGGCGGTGAATACTTTCAACAACAGTGTCTAGTATAACATTGTGGATCTTGATGTTGTAATCCATGTCTGCATTAGCAATGGGCTTGTTTTTTGCCAACTCACCTGGCTTTCTCTTCTTGTTTTTCATTCTCTTCTCTGGGAGAGCAGTCTGAGCTTCAGCATCACAGTCATGCTGCTCCTTCAGAATGCCATTGGCCCACTCAACAAAGTCATCTGCTGCTCTCTTCACACCCTCAAAGTCTCGAGCACACTTTCTCAGGTTATCCTCTGTTCCCATCACCATGCTGTTATGATATCCATGCCACTTGTTTGCAAGTATTTAGAGACGGGGACATCTGCTCGAAAATCCTGAGATAAACCTCAGCTGTAAGTATTTAGGAGAGCTGCCTTGTACCCGTGGGCCTTGCTTTGGATGGCAGGTTTTATGGTCACATCTTTTTCAAATTCCATAGCGGTGACCACATCCATGTAAAGTGCACAGTCAAGCTTCCAAATACTTTCCTCAAGGCCTTGTCTTTGGCCCACCAGCGGGTTTCACCAATTACACCAAGCCCTCTGTGGCTCCTTTTTTCACTGGCTTCCTCCCATAGCTTAATGCGCTATAAGGAATCTCGAACAAACACTGCAATGTCATTCAGTAGTGAGAAAAGCAATTCACTTGCCACAACAAACCCAGTGGTGTCAGTTAGCACAAGGTTGATGACATGTGAGTAACACCATATGTGTACTTGGTTAGGAGACTCCTGTGAGCAATGCAGATAAGTCCCTGCATATTAGCTGCTCTGTCTGTTGCGTTACCAACACACTGATGTCTATGTCCATCATCTCAAGAGTCTGTTTCACAAGGTCCACAAAGTATTGTCCAGTCGATGACTCACAGTCAATGACCGCAATGAGTCTCTCCTGGACTACATCAGTAACGTATCGCAGAACTATTGCACACTAGTGGTGGGCGGATCGATCCAAATATCGATAGTATCGATACCAAGTCGGTATCGGTATCGGATCGATACTAGCCTGTTGGGATCGATTCTTTACTTTAAGTTCCGCTCTTGTTTGCAATGCTGCGGTTTCGGCAAAGAGGAAACAGCCAGGTCACCGGACTCGCCGCTCCTCTGTCAGCACAGAGCAGGCACACTTTGCTCCCCCTCCCCCTCTTGTGTTTGACGCAAAGCAAAAAACTTGATAATAAAGCATTTTCTATTTAATTATAAACTTTGTTCTCATTCTGTCCTAGGTTTTATTATTTAATAATAAAAAATGAAACATCGCAAAAAACACTTAAGGTCATGAAAATTAATTGAGATTTACCAATTCAATGACGCATCCCACCTTATTTATTGAAAAGTATTGGTATCGGTATCGATATCGGCGATACTGGCCCGTATTAACTTGGTATCGGATCGCTACCAAAATATGCAGTATCGCACACCACTACTGCACACTGGTCTTTGGATGTTAAATACTGTGGTGTCGATTTGTATTGAGAACATCCTGCTGAATCAACATTCTGATGACTTCAATTACTTTATTTGCAGTGTTTTTGGACATCATAATTACTAAGGACTCTCTTCCTTTACTTCCCATTTGCTTATTGCTCTTCTCAATGCAATCACTAACATGCTCTTGTAGGCAGACACATTTGCTTAGCAACAATATAAGCTCAAGAAAGTTGCGGGTACGGATGTCTGCTTTGCTGGCTCTGAGGAAAAGGCTTCTGCACTTTCTCTATGGGTCTTGATTCTCTCATGTTCCTGTACTCTCTGATGGGCATGTTTCCAGACCTGCATGCCTCCTTTGACAAATGTCACTGGCTAAGGGTTTGAGAATGTAAGACATACTGAGCAGAACAAGGAGTGAGTTACTTCATTGTCTGTCAGCCTTTTTCTGTTTGTGCCATCGTTGGAGTGGAATACATTGGGAATGACTCTTTGAGGGTTTTGTTTTGGGTGGTACTGAAAAAATAATTCAAAATCCTTGGACTGAGGATGGGCTAAATAATCTAAATGGATTTCAGTGCTTTCGCTGTCCCTTTAATTTTCCCTGTACTGGGCATTGAACCTCTCTCTCTGCACATCTGGTTGCTCTGCAGAATGAGATTAACATTGAAAATAACCTAAACTTCTCTTACTTGTGCAGTAATTGATTGTATGCTCCACGATTACAGTCCTACTGATAATCTCATAAATAAAGCACATATTAACCTAAAAGCAAATGTAATTGGAGACCCCTGATGTAGGTTCTCCAATTAATTTTTATAGCGGGCCACTTTTAAAATGCACTGGGAAACCGGGGGCCACTCAACCTCCAGCCCAATCGCGCAACCAAACACTTATGGTATGACAGGTTGAAATGTGTTCAGGTGAATAATTGAGTTACATTAATAGCCTACCAATATTCTTAACAAGTTATGTAAATACCAGTAAACAAGAAAGATGGTCAATCAGTTATGGTAACATTTATTAAATTGATGTTTGCTCTTTAGTCCTCCAAGTTTACGCACTGTAATCCACTAGTACCGGTTGTATTTAGAGCCAATTCAAATGTATGGTTTTGGACGACGCTTAAAAATGAAAATCGATTTTCACTTTAACTTTCATAATTATTAATTACAGTATGGAACTGCCACCGCTTCCCTGAGCTCCAGTAGTTCATGGTAACGCCCTGCAAGTGTGGCACTGCAAGTTGCACAAGACAGTGGCAGCCCTAAAACACATGCTAAAAAAGTAGGTAACATTAGCGGAATCATTTCCCATAGTATTCCATATGAGAAGTAGGTAAGGCATATAGGAGGACACACCGATGGGCTGCTAGGGAAACAGTGGTCTAATCCTGATTACCCGACATGGATTTGTTTGTCTCCCTCTTCTTCCTTTTATCTGTCTTTTAACAAAATTGAGACTGCTGAACTGAATTGCCCCTCGGGGATAAATAAAGTTGTCTGAATCTGAATCTGAATCTAATCCGTGCTCTCCAAAGTATTGTACCCTCCAGACGCGTACATTGCCTCATCTCATCCATTTTCCCTTTAACAATAGGAAACAGCTGTTTTAATACCTTGAAAAACCTACTCTAGAAAAGCATGTTGTTAATTGGTTTGTTTTGAGATATATTGATATAGACAGATAGACAGATAGATAGATATTTTCCTTCTGGCATTTCTTTAAAAATTCTCACGGGGCTTAAATCAACCCGTCGTGGGCCACCTATTGGGGACCACTGGCCTAGGCTACATGTTTAGCTTTGTGCTCTTAAGTTGTACCTGAAGGTTCCTGCTCTGACTCTGACTTTGTCCAGCAGCACATACTTCAGCTTCCTTCTCAACCTTTACAGAGCAAAACCTAAGAGCAACCAGTTTAGTTTAGCCTAGCCTGCTGTTAACATTCCAATGGCTATTTTTTATATTCGAGAGACAATAGACAACATTGATAATGTAGCTTAGGCTACACTATGACCCAACCTAGTAATGTGCATATATCTGACAATCTGAATTTCATTATTTTGCAGCATTTAGCTGCATGTGGCAAATCTGCAAATCGCCACATACATTTACATTTCTCATTTGCAGTGTAGCAAAAGTCACATGTAAAAAGAGCCAATTGAGAGGCCAGTCTGAGTTGTAATTGATGACTTGTCTGCATTTCTAGCCCTTGGAGCAAAATACTCAACTTTTCAGCCATTAATATCTATGTACGCATTTACAGATTTGTCTGCAAGTTTACAGATGTTTTACATGTTTACAAATATGATTACCTAATACCCACACACGGATTGATATAGTTACACAACTCTCCACTCACAATAGTTCTGCTATAATAATGGTTCGATACCAAAAACACATCAATACCTCATGTAGGAAAAAACAATTGCCTTTATTGTCTACATTGGCCATAATTAAACATCCCTTTAAGTGTGATTGCAGTACACCATGTGTGAAAAGTGATTGTCAAAGAGCACTTGGATGGATGGAGCATCAGGCCTGCTGAGTCACCATCTTCAACATCTGTAAAGCCATGGTGCCCTGGTCTGTAGGAATCTGGAGGAAACAACAACAAAGGGCATTTGTTGTACAGCTAACTTTCCCAAATGCACACCTCAGCTTGTGAACACAGCTTCCCAAGTTCACACCTCGTCAATGTAGTGCAAGTGTTGCTTGACCCCTTTTGCAAGGTAAAGCAGCACAATACCTGGTAGCATGCATAATATGACTACTCCCCCTACCATATGTCCAGCCTTAAGAATCCAGTAGAAGGAAAAGTTTTTGTAGCTCTTGTAGAAGGCTCCAGTCATGCCTGGGGAGGCAGGGTCATCCAATGCAGTCCACCTCAAATTCTTATAAGTGGGTAGCCCCGTCCACTCAAGCCGGTTGACCCACAACTCCTGACCTGTGTCGAAATTAACATTCCAGTTGGTATTACCATTTAAAAGTGAATTTAAAAAAATGATGCAAGCGTTTTTTTGCTAGTCTTAATAAAAAAATAAATAAAAAAACAACCCATTGTGCGTCAGTCTCAAGTGCTGTGCATCGACTCTATAGCCCATACCCATTGTGTCCACTATGAGGTCAAGCTGTCCATTATAGACTGTGACATTGACCCCGGCAGCCAGCAGCTTGTCCACCACGTCCACCACTGGCCTCATGAAGTCTCCAGCCATGCTTCTGAACACTTCCTCCGCTTGGCCTGCACACAACCAGAAAAGTAGTTAGGGAGCACAAGTAAACTTCACTTGTGGGGCGATACACCATCCGAAAACAATCAAGGAAAATAAGAATACACTTTTAATCCCAGACAGGAAAAGTGGGTATCAAAGTCCACACAAATAGAATAAATAGGTCGGAGCTGCTCTAGTCTAGTGATGAAATGGGGGATTATAGAAAAAAAAATATATATATATTGTGCATAACAAAATGTGGTTGCATCAGGGATGCTTACAGTAATCAGTTCAGTAAACAAGGGGAACTCCAATTGCTATTTTAACATTTTCCATCAGGTCCGACTTTGACCTGGTTTCATTAATTTATTCAATTAATTGCACTTGTGGCAGACTTATTTGCCATCAATATGAACTAGATTTAACAGTGAACCAAAACCCTGCTGTGACCAATCCAAATGTAACCGACGAGAAATTATAGTTTTACAAAAATTAAACTTGCCATTTAGTTGGTTGGTTACAGCTTAAAGTCTAGCACTGCATGACCAGGTTCATACCTCCCCAAGTGACATTCTGAGGGATCAGGCCCAACTTCTTCCGGATCAGTCCATTCATTAGTTGAAACAGTGATTGCCTATGGAGTGGTCGGACATGGTGTCGAGCAAGGAGTGCTGGTAGACATAAGTGGGGGAGATTATTCAATTTCAATGTCATGCAGCAAAAGCATGCAGGTTGAGAGTGTTAGACTTCATAGACTTCGTAAAAAGTAAAAATAATTGCAGATATTTGTTACTCCAAACTACTACTTTGTTACTCCAAGCTCATTTTTTCATCTAAAAAAAAAAAATACAAAAAAAAAAAAATATACAAAGTGAAACCAGAAATGTTCCAATAAGAAGATACGGCACTTGGCTGAATATATGAAGCAAACACCAGGGGCACAATTGAGTGTGTAGAAGTGAATGAGAGTCAATGGGGATATACATTTAAAAAATAAATAAAATAACAAATAAATAAATAAAAACATGAGACAAGGTATTCATTTTTTGATTGTGCCATCATGGCATTATGCTCATTCAATCTTGAATCATTTAGGTGAAAAGGGCCATTTTGAGCAGACTTTGGTCCATTCCTCATGCATATTCATGAGAACACTGCTGTCCATGCCACTCTACTAAGCTATGTACTTATTTAGCACTGTCCAACTCATCTGATAACTTTTAAGACGAGAAATATGTATCTGAGGCAAATTATTTGCCTGCTTTATTTAAATGACGCCTATTTATAGAAAACAAGTGATTTGGGAGGATTACCACAGCTGGTTGTCATGTCGTGTAGCCTCAGTGCTAGTGGGACTGCTCTAAAAAGGTCATATCACATCTATCAATTGTGTATCGGCAAATAATAGTGTACACAATAACCCGTAGAGTATTTATTAACACAGTAGCAAACAGCCCATGCATAGCGAAATAGACGGAGAGTCTCATTTTATAGCATTTAGCTCCATAATTCACCCCACATTCTACACTGACTAGCACTCTGCCCCCGGTGCTCAAGCATGATACCGCAGTTTTTTTTCCTGTCACATTAGGGCCAACGGGAGTGGCATAGCTCTCTATAATAGGGTGGAACATTGCCCAATCATTCACATTTAAAATCACACATCACACATATCTAATGCAAGCTTTAAATCACATGACAAAACATGCAATACTATTTGTTTGCTCTGCCTTTTATAACTATTGTCAGACTATATAAAAACATTTCAGAATCTTACAAAGAAAGTCATCTACTGCAAGTGAAGAGAGTTCCTCATCTGGCTCCTTGGTAAGGATGTTGTAGAAGTTCACCCCATTGGTGTTCTGCCATCAAACAAGCAAAATCTAAATAAGAAACATTTTAGTCTGTGTATTTAAGTGTCCCATAAGGGAGAAATTGTGCTGTAATAAACAGTAAATTACAACAAAAAAAAACATTTTAAGCAGTAGTTGCACTAATTGCAGTGCTCCAGCACCTTTAAGTAAGGAATAAACCACAATGCAGTGTCCCATTATTGGAAAATAGTCTTACATTATTTTTCCAATAACTGGCCACCCTGGAGTTTATCCCTGGATTATAATAAACCTCTTCATCATTAGGCCTCTTGCTCAGGCTTTGGTCGAAAATAACACACCCAATGTAAACAAACTATATCTCCACAACTAAAGGGGCTATACTATGTAATATTGGTACCAAAAGAAAGATAACACGTATGAGATTGTTGTGCAAGTGAAATCATCAATGTGGATGCTACTGGGTCAGAGTAAATAAAGCTAGAGCATAGCATAAATGGAAGATTTAATTTCTGCCTGAAACAGTTTGAGTGAACATCCTAGTGCATCATCAGCTGGCAGCCCATAGCACAACATCTGATGAGTACCTGGGTCAAGATTTGATGCCAATAAAGTGAAGTAGTGCAAAGGTAGTTTAGGTTTTAGTATAGGTAGGTTTAGGCAGAGTATACGCCTAAAAACAATAAATCCAATGCAACCAATGCAAAAAGTATAATACAAATCTGCTGATTTGACAGATCTGCCGTGGTGAAACTACAATGTTCAAATGATGGACCACTATAATATTATTTCATTACCATGGTTGGAATTGAAATAAAAAAGGAATATCAGCTACCAGTCACAAAAGTTAAATTAAATGGTCGCAACATTGACAATGGTTACTCACGGTCGCCATCCTGCTATTCATATTCATCATCATGAATCCCAATGTGTATGATTGTATGAAAATAATTGTTGCATTTATGCAAGATAGGCATAATGCGTTTCATTTATGCAACAATGGTTATGATAATCTAATTGTTCTAGGGGTGTGTCACATGACTGCCTTCTCATGTGTTTAAATGCCTTACGATGTTTGTTTTTGGGAGAGCACGGGTCCTCTCGGGATGAAGTTAAATATTACCTACATGTCATTACTTAAATGTTACTTCCATCCATTATGTTATTGTTTTGTTAACAACTTAATCAGCCGAATTTAAATATTGAGCATATTGTTTTTGCGTTATCAAGGAAACATCTGGAAACTACCAGAAATCAGATTCCATGCAATGTGTGCATTTCACATGTCCAGGGAATTTGGGCCACTTTGTAGCTTGCAATGGGAACATGGGCCAGATTTTCTAACTGAATGACATTGCAAAGTGCCTTTAGTTCAACGTGGCTATGTTGGCATGTGCCACCTTCTGACTTTGTAAACCAACCTGCTCTATTACACTCTCTGCAACAGACCACAGCTCGGTGGCCTTTTGAAACTGCTCCTGTTCCACGGCCTTCTTCACTGCCTCTGCTGCGTTGTTGACCTCCACGAGGCCGTAGTCGTCTAGCAGAGACTGGACAACAGATTTCATTAAAAGTGATTAAAAGGGTTTGAAAAGGAAAATGATTAAAAAGGAAACTGGCAACTCAAACAGGGACCAGAGTCTATAGGAAACATTTGTCAAAAAAACCTCTGCGCCTAGCAGGCATTTAACTGCATGAATGCAATTAGGCCAAAAATTGGCCATTTAATTAAAAATAATATCTTGAATTAAACCAGAAAAAATTGTGGTGTGCAGCATACTGAAAATAGTTTTGTACCTGGTATATTGAAAATGTACATTAGAGTGACGTGAAGTAGTGCTGTAGTTTTATGGTGGCTGCTAGGGTGTCATTTGTTGCTTCTTGGGTGTTTTGGACAGTTGCTAGGGTGTTCTTGTTGATTTGCTATGGTGTTCTAGGTGGTTTTTATAGTGTTCTAGGTGGTTGCTAGGGTGTTCTTGGTGGTTGCTAGGGTGTTCTTGGTGGTTGCCAAGATGTTCTGTGTGGTTTCTATGGTGTTCCATGTGGTTTTCTATGGTGTTTTGGGTGGTTGCTAGAGTATTCTAGGTGGTTGCTAGGGTGTTCTTGGTTTAAAAGTCTAAAAATGTAAAAACTATAAATAGTAACTTTTGCATAATTGTATAGAAGTTTGGAAGGTAATGTAGTGGGTAAAGTTTTAGTTATTGTTGTATAAAGTATGAAAGAGGAGTTCAGTATGGAAGTTTGGGAAGAATATAAAGTCCAGTGCGAGAATTTTTTAGTTCTAAACTGATTTTTAGATTTAAATATGTGCATGTGGAACACATTTAAAGTAATCTCTTGTAAAAAGTATAAACACCATTGCGTAGATAAATGAGATGACCAATCGCTGCGAGAAGCTCAAGACTTATGTATAATATGTCGATAGGGTCTAATATTGTGAGAGCGGTGATGGTTTTTTTTGTTGACAGTTTATATTTGTACACAAACAAAATTCTAGAACACAAAGATCCCATTTGTCTGTATGTGGGAGTTTAAAAGTTTCAAAAAGTATAAATAGTATACAAGTTTTGAGTCATTGCATAAAAGTTTGGATAGTAAAATATTACATAAAGTTTTAATTATTGTTCTAGCATATAGAGTATGTAGGGCTGTCGCGAATAACCACAATACCGCGCGATTGGCAAGCCAACCGCAGGGGATGGAAGCAACCGCCACAACCACTGTGCTCCAGTTTTTTTCAATGAGGCTATAATATATAATATATATATAGGAGATTTTACTCACCAACTGTCAAGGACAACCATCTCTGTGTCCATACCTAAGAGAGCTTGAGCATTTACCAAACTCACGCGCTACCTACAGGAGGAGCCCATCGACTCCAACACAGATCCACGCGTGTTTCCCACAAATACTTTACTTAAAGGGGCACTTGGCAACTCTAGCCATTTCTTCGCTGGTTTTCACCTACAGGTCTGGGACGTATATTACACAACACTGTCGTAAAAAAACTCACTTGCGGCACCCTCCTCCCCCTTTCTACCGCTGCTCATGTGCATTTGTTGCCGGGCAACTTTTTCGTGTGGCGCAATGTCTACCGAGGTGGGTAATACATTATACACTGTATCATAGAACATTGACAAGTACATTTTGTATTGTGTTGGGCGTGTGTGTTTATGTTGAATTGCCGTAAAGCAGTTCATGTTTCTCGCTCGTTGTTTCTCGCTCGCTAGTTGCAAGGCTGGTTTTCCACCTGGGGGCGCTGGGGGGAGCGGGGATAGTCACCATTAACACCGGAACAGACCATTTAACCATCCAATGATTTCCAGACGGGTTTATTAAGTTGAAAAAGTTGCCAAGTTCCCCTTTAAGTAAAGTATTTGTGGTACCTCGTCGTTCTGCTGTCTACTGACAATGATAAAAACGCAGAGAGAGAGAGAGAGACGTTCCCTGGTGGATATTTTCCGTTCTGAACGCTGTAACCACCCAGCCGTTAAAGCTGCTATATTGAGACTACCAATAGCGAGTGGTAGCCGTCCGCAAACTACCTGACCCCCCCCCCCCCAGCCCTAAGAGTATGAAGGTATGAAGTTTGGGCATAATAAAAATATTAAAAATAAGTATGATAGAGTTGTGTAGCTAAAGCTGCACACCTAATGATATTTTTTTCATGATGGATTGTGTGCATGGGAACAAATTACAATGTCAATTAGCAGCATAAAGCATTATGTGGCGGCAGCTGCAACATTTTTACTAGTATCTTTGCTATAATCTTTGTCCATATACAAATTACCGCATACAATACAATTGTATTATTGACACTTATGTATGTAATATATGTACTTGGGTATGTGTCAACAACAAATAGGCAGACAGATAACAATACAGATATGAATTTTTATGAATTGCTTACCGTGCTGTAGAGATACGGACCCCAGGTCATCACAGATTCTGTAATGAGAGGGGAATTTTGTGTGACTTAAGTGAACACATGATGAGCTTTCAGTCTTGGCATTGACAAGGTTTTCCTATGGAGTTGAGCGTTAAAGCCCAACCTAGCACTGATGCTACCCTGGGCGTAGCGGACTGCTCAGACTTTCCCCCCTTTTTAGCCGCTCAAAGTTCAAACAATTTCCACTTAGACCCCGGTTGACACTGACCTCTCGAAGCAGCACGTCCAGCTATGGTAAATGCCCTAAATGTACTAATGAAATCCTACTGTACCGACAGCGATATATTGTTGCACTATTGTTGTCTTTTGACAAATACTTATTGTAAGTCACTTTGGACAAAAGCAACGAGCATAGAGAACAAAACAGAAATCCTTGAGATTCTCACTCACACACACACACACACACACACACACACACACACACACACACACACACACACACACACACACACACACACACACACACACACACACACACACACACACACACACACACACACACACAACACACACAACACACACACACACACAACACACACCTATAGGAGAAATCCATGAGTCCCCGAGTGCAACTCCGGCAAAATTGCACTTGACAGAACCTTCAGCTACAGCCTGTACGGAGAAGACAGTCACTACAAGATCATGTCAAATGCACATACTAATAACGACGACAACAACAACAACCACCACCACCAGGGGCCCATTTAAAGTAGCAGGTTAGAATATCTTCACATCACCCTGAACGTGATCAATCAGGGAATTCCCAAGCTGTCATTGCTATTTCAGGGCTTTTATTGGTTGAAGCCTAGTCGGTTCATTTGCACTACGTTACCATGGAAAGGCTGACTCTGTGACACTAGCTGAAGCCTATCTAGCGTTTGCCAGTACATAGCGTTTTTTATTACTTGATGATAAAAGTAACAAAACGTGTATTATAATAGGCTAGTATAATCTATTTGAGAAGAAAAGTGAAGCTCTAGTTCACTATACAGCTTACTGTTGTGAATTTGTTTTGTAATGCAAATTGATGCATGTTCAATGTTAATAAAGTGTATTCATCTTTCTTGGTTTAATCTCATGTGGTTGTCTGCTGCTGAAATCCGTTGGAGGGGAAATTGAAGAAAAATAGGGAGCGGTTTCAGGCAGAAAGGTGTGCGGACCTTAGACGCCGTAGACAGACATTTGGTTCCTCTTGGTCAATTTGCGCTGGTCTCTGAAAGAAGAATGTGGAGGAGAGAGAGAGACCACAAGGACCCGTGTTCGTACCTTTTATACAGATGGAATAAAAGGCGCAACATTCCCGCCTTGAACA
The DNA here is from genome assembly GCA_030340625.1 of Merluccius polli. Taxonomy (NCBI): domain Eukaryota; kingdom Metazoa; phylum Chordata; class Actinopteri; order Gadiformes; family Merlucciidae; genus Merluccius; species Merluccius polli. The sequence goes on from JAOPHQ010006539.1 coordinate 433,910, forward strand.
GGCTGTGTCAGTGCTGCTGCTCAGCAATAGTTCTGCTTGGCCTACCACAGCACCATGAGTAATAATTAGCCCCCTATAGTGGAAGTCACACCATAAGCAGAAGTGTGCCAACGAATGTACCTTTGTGAGTTCCATTGAGATGGCTGCAGCCATCTTTCCCCCATATGACTCAGAGAAAATGTAGAAGGGAACATTCTGCATAGGGAAACAAAAAACCCCAAGCCCTTAGTGATTCACAATACTACTTCTGGCTTGCTTTGTAATAATAGCAACTACAGAAAATATGTCCTAAAATAGAAATCTACATTATGCTTCCCATTTTCAATTATGTTGTAAAGCACATCACAAGTCTATTTTCATCAATGTTCCTGCACTTAAAAAACAAAACAAACCCAGGAGCGAGTCCAGTTATTTGTGGGCACTGGCATGAGTATTAAGGCTATGAGCATGTCTTCTGTTGAGGAAAAACAAAACAAAAAAAGACGGCACCCAGAGGAAACATGAGAACGGGGGCTCATGAATAAGCCCCAGATTGGTAGGCACTAGGCAATAGTACAACCACCGAACTATTGCACTTTCATACCTGGAACTCCTTCCTCTCTGTGAAGAAGCTCCTGAGAAGAACCAACATATCTGAAGCCACCATAGCCACATCCGTGGCATAGACATCTGGCTTATCCACATAACTATAGCCGGTTCCAACAGGGTTGTCGACAAACAAAACACTAGCTGTCTGGACCTAGAAACGAACACACAAACATGGTAAACTACATTTCAATCAAAATAAATGTCATGTATAAACAAACGAAGCGAGCCAATATATTTACCCATGATGTTTTTCTGGGTTGCTGGTCCCGATCCAAAGGACCAATTTCCTCAAAATTCCCAAAGCCACTACCAGATCCTCCAGGGCCACCCTGTGAATTAATCAGATCATTTCGGACGTCAAAACAACATACAGCAATGGGTTAATTAAAAATAAACGACCAAAAAAAACCAACTAACCTACCTGCAACCACATCACCAGAGGCAGGTCTTGGTATGCTGCGGACGGGCTGTCTGCGTAGTAAAGCCACCAGAACATATGGGCTCCATGGCGAACATCGACGTAGCCCCACGCCTCTTTACTGGTTAAATGACCCGAGACGGCTGGGGATATAGGGTCGTTTGTTAAAAAGACTAACTTGATTATCGAAAAGATATTATCAAACATTCGTGAGGTCTTTAAAGTTTAGCAGTATAGCAATGGTTGAGGACATTACGTAAACGTTTGCTTTTATTTACTCCACCTGAAAGTATTGTCACCACTGCCACTTATGGCTGATTGTAGCTAAGCTAACATAACATTACTTTCAACCAGTTATATCCCGTTTAAGACCAGATCATCATTGGAAACAACATACCTGCACTGACGACAACCAGGAGGGGAAGCAATCCCAAAATAATGCAAGGTTTCGTATGTCCCATTGTTCAAGTTGACCAGCAAACTTCGCTTTGTGTACCATTACGGAACAGCCCAGTCACGTGAAAGTGACTGTAAGTCAGCTGAGTTAAATCACAGAGGCGCGGCTTTTTAAAATATATTTACAATGTATTACATTATTAAATGTAATACTATTGATTTTACATTTAAATACTTTTGCATTTTTTTACGTAAACATTAATTTATTTTTAAAACAGAAATAGAAAACACAATGTAGATAGGCCTATACAGAAAAGTTATAGCCTCAACTGGAATTTTGAGAAAAAAGATAGTAAAGGACAAATTCATTAAAACAGTAACTGTAAAAAAAAAACAACAACTGTACGACCGCGTGCAATTCCACAGTTGAAATATTAAGTTGAAAACATGCAATATTTCCTCCGAAACACCACGGGTCAGTATAGGCTCTGTGCACAACTCGCGTGACGTACTTCCGTTTTCCCCGGTTGTCGGCAGAAGAGTTTCCGGTTTTCTTCCTGCTTCACTACAACAGCGGTGAATATGAATCAAAACGAACAAATGAGAGCTGTAACTGTACGAAAGAAGAAAAAAAATAACATGAGGGATGGATATAAGTTGCAGAAGGTTGTAGGGGGCTCAAATGAGCATTGTTGTGTGCCACTGTGTACTGGATCGAGTCGGTATAACACCGAACTCAGCTTCCACCGGTTTCCTAAACATACTGGCCACCGTACACAGTGGCTTCACAAGATCCGCAGAACCGGGTTTACCATTACTCCGCATACAAAGGTCTGCAGCCGTCATTTCACCAAGGACCAGATCCGCACCACTGCAAAAGGAAGACGGTTTTTAACTGCCAACGCCATACCAACCTTGTTCGAGTGGAACGCTTACAGCAACGAGATGCAGGCCGGTGTTTGGGAGCGCCGCACTCGTCCGACATCGAGTCCGGAACCTGGCCCGGCGGAGACCGAGGAGGAGATTGTGGATATGGTCCCGATGCCCATAGACCACGATTACGTGGTCTATGGATTTATGATCTATGGTCTATATACATTTCTAATGAAATGTAATGTAAATGTTTATTTACTGGTATAAATTTATGATGCAACATTGAATGTAGTGAGTTGATTTTTTGGTCCATTGAATGAGAAGTAGACTCAGCAGACATCCGGGCAGTATCAACAATATAATAAAACAAAATAATATTTATTCATATTCTGGTTACCTAACATTACCTTCGCCGATCTATACACACTTGAATTACACAAATAACATAGTATGCAAAAAACACCAAAAGGTTCAAATATTGGCCACAAAGTGACAGTGAAAAACTGTGTGCTTCTCACCAGTAAGTAGCACACCTGCTGAGTGATTATGACATCATAAACTAGCATCTGTCATGAGTGAATAACTGCTGAAAACATGAAGTATTTTGTTCACATATGAAGTACATTACTTTGCACAAAATAGCATTCAAAAAAGAAAATGTAACTTTGACAGATCTATGGTCTATATACATTAGAAATGTATATAGACCATAGATCATAGATATAGACCATAGACCATAGATCATAAATCCATAGACCACGTAATCGTGGTCTATGGGCATCGGGACCATATCCACAATCTCCTCCTCGGTCTCCGCCGGGCCAGGTTCCGGACTCGATGTCGGACGAGTGCGGCGCTCCCAAACAGCGGCCCGCGTCTCGTTGCTGTAAGCGTTCCACTCGAACAAGGTTGGTATGGCGTTGGCAGTTAAAAACCGTCTTCCTTTTGCAGTGGTGCGGATCTGGTCCTTGGTGAAATGACGGCTGCAGACCTTTGTATGCGGAGTAATGGTAAACCCGGTTCTGCGGATCTTGTGAAGCCCCTGTGTACGGTGGCCAGTATGTTTAGGAAACCGGTGGAAGCTGAGTTCGGTGTTATACCGACTCGATCCAGTACACAGTGGCACACAACAATGCTCATTTGAGCCCCCTACAACCTTCTGCAACTTATATCCATCCCTCATGTTATTTTTTTTCTTCTTTCGTACAGTTACAGCTCTCATTTGTTCGTTTTGATTCATATTCACCGCTGTTGTAGTGAAGCAGGAAGAAAACCGGAAACTCTTCTGCCGACAACCGGGGAAAACGGAAGTACGTCACGCGAGTTGTGCACAGAGCCTATTGGGCATATAGGCCTATAGAGCGTAACAGTGACCGCCCCTTTTTAACAGCTCCGGTGCCGGAAGTAAATTTCCCATGCATTTATCTCGTCCACTTTTCGTATAATCCTTATAAAAAGAGTATTAAGACTTGAACCAAGCCAATCGTTCGTTATGGTAGTCGTGACCATATTATGTTTGATTCGGGATGAGTAGTTCCTCACTCGGTCAACAAAATAAAGTACCTTTGGCTTTTCTTCCGTTTTCCAAATTCTTTTTATGCCCGAATCAAACATAATATGGTCATGACTACCACAACGAACGATCGGCTTGGTTAAAGGCTTAATACTCTTTTTATAAGGATTATACGAAAAGTGGACGAGATAAATGCATGGGAAATTTACTTCCGGCACCGGAGCTGTTAAAAAGGGGCGGTCACTGTTACGCTCTATTGGTTGCAGGAGCAGACGGAGAAATAACCCCACGCCGTCGCTGACATAGACATATATACATAGACGCCTCATGACGTGATGGAACGTAACCCAGCGTCGCCGCCATATTGGTTGGGACTCCTCACTCTAGCATAGGAGTCAACGGGAGAGCAAGCTATGCCAGTATTTTGTGCAGCTTACGGCGCAGTATTGACACCAGATCGCGTGGGATTACCTTTAACAAGTAAGATTGAACAATAATTCTTATTATTTAAAAACATTTTTTTTTAAATTAATTCGTCCTGTATCATAAATAAATCTCTGCCATTTGTAACAAACCAAACCGTGTGAAAATCCGGTAAAAATTCGGGGAGTTATGCTTATTATTGTAGTTGGGTATACACCTTCCTCCATAGAAATGAATGCACTGGGGGCGCACTGGGGCCCCTTCCAAGATGGCGGCCGCGCTGCTACGTCAGCTCTAACGGGCAGCGTCAGTCTATGAGGCGTCTATGTATATATGTCTATGGTCGCTGACTCGTTGCAATCAATAAGAGAAGACGTTATGGAAATGAGACACCTGTTAGCACATCTTAGAAATCTTGGAATTGCAGTCCAGTTTTGTTGGGTTCCAGCACATATTGGGATCAAAGGCAATGAAGTAGCTGACAAAATAGCCAAAAAAGCACTTAATCAAGATCACTCCAAGGGGAAGCTAAAACGATAATTAAAGTGGAAACTATGAAAAGATGGCAGGAAGAATGGGAGGCTGATTTCAATGGTAGACAATATTTTAAAGTTCAGAGTCATGTTCGGGGGAAAAGAGTCACAGCAGTGGGTGTTAGCAGAAGAGAAGAGGTAGTGTATACAAGACTGAGACTAGGGCACACAGGCCTTAACTCAACACTACAAATATTAGGGAAAAGTGATGGTCAATGTGTTGAATGTAAAGTTAGGGAATATGTAGATCATGTTTTATTTAATTTTACAAAGTATAATGATTTCAGACAGGAATGGCTTGAAATAGAAGAAGAATCAGGAATCCATAACATACTAGAGGAACAAGGTATGCAGAGAGATAGAATTAAAGCTCTTATCATTTACCTAAATGATACATAATTAATTATCCATCCATCCATCCATCCATCTTCTTCCGCTTATCCGGGGTCGGGTCGCGGGGGCAGCAGCCTAAGCAGGGAAGCCCAGACTTCCCTCTCCCCAGCTACTTCGGCCAGCTCTTCCTGGGGGATCCCGAGGCGTTCCCAGGCCAGCCGAGAGACATAGTCTCTCCAGCGTGTCCTGGGTCTTCCCCGGGGTCTCCTACCAGTGGGACGTGCCCTGAACACCTCACCAGGGAGGCGTCCGGGAGGCATCCTAACTAGATGCCCGAGCCACCTCATCTGGCTCCTCTCAACGCGGAGGAGTAGCGGGTCTACTCCGAGCTCCTCCCGGATGACCGAGCTTCTCACCCTATCTCTAAGGGAGAGCCCAGCCACCCTGCGGAGGAAGCTCATTTCGGCCGCTTGTACTCGCGATCTCGTTCTTTCGGTCATTACCCAAAGCTCATGACCATAGGTGAGGGCAGGAACGTAGATCGACTGGTAAATCGAGAGCTTTGCCTTTCGGCTCAGCTCCCTCTTCACCACGACGGATCCGTGCAGAGTCCGCATTACGGCAGACGCCGCACCGATCCGCCTGTCGATCTCCCGCTCCATCCTCCCCTCACTCGTGAACAAGACCCCGAGGTACTTGAACTCCTCCACTTGGGGCAGGATCTCATCCCCGACCCGGAGGGTGCACTCCACCCTTTTCCGGTTGAGGACCATGGACTCGGACTTGGAGGTGCTGATTCTCATCCCGACCGCTTCACACTCTGCGAACCTGTCCAGCGAGAGTTGGAGGTCACGGTCTGATGAAGCCATCAGGACCACATCATCCGCAAAAAGCAGAGACCCAATCCTGAGGTCACCAAACCGGACCCCCTCAACGCCCTGGCTAGAAATCCTGTCCATAAAAATTATGAACAGGATCGGTGACAAAGGGCAGCCCTGGCGGAGTCCAACCCTCACTGGAAACAAGTCCGACTTATTACCGGCAATGCGGACCAAGCTCTGACACAGGTCATACAGGGAACGGACAGCCCGTATTAGGGGGTCCGATACCCCGTACTCCCGGAGAACCCCCCACAGGACTCCCCGAGGGACACGGTCGAATGCCTTCTCCAAGTCCACAAAGCACATGTGGACTGGTTGGGCAAACTCCCATGCACCCTCAAGGATCCTGCAGAGGGTGTAGAGCTGGTCCACTGTTCCACAGCCTGGACGAAAACCACATTGCTCCTCCTGAATCCGAGGTTCGACTATCCGACGGACCCTCCTCTCCAGCACCCCTGAATAGACCTTACCAGGGAGGCTGAGGAGTGTGATCCCCCTATAGTTGGAACACACCCTCCGGTCCCCCTTCTTAAAAAGAGGGACCACCACCCCAGTCTGCCAATCCAGGGGCACTGCCCCCGATGTCCACGCGATGCTGCAGAGTCGTGTCAACCAAGACAGCCCCACAACATCCAGGGCCTTAAGGAACTCCGGGCGGACCTCATCCACCCCCGGGGCCCTGCCACCGAGGAGCTTCCTGACCACCTCGGCAACCTCAGCCCCAGAGATAGGAGGGCCCACACCCGAGTCCCCAGGCCCTGCTTCCTTACCGGAAGGCGTGTCGGTGGGATTGAGGAGGTCTTCGAAGTATTCCTTCCACCGATCCACAACGTCCCGAGTCGAGGTCAGCAGCGCACCGTCTCCACCATACACAGTGTTGACGATGCACTGCTTCCCCCTCCTGAGACGCCGGATGGTGGTCCAGAACCTCTTCGAAGCCGTCCGGAAGTCGTTCTCCATGGCCTCACCGAACTCCTCCCATGTCCGGGTTTTTGCCTCGGTAACCGCCACAGCTGCGCTCCGCTTGGCCTGCCGGTACCTGCCTGCTGCCTCCGGAGTCCCACAGGCCAAAAAGGTCCTATAGGACTCCTTCTTCAGTTTGACGGCATCCCTCACCCGCCGGTGTCGACCAGCGGGTTCGGGAATTGCCGCCACGGCAGGCACCGACCACCTTGCGGCCACAGCTCTGGTCAGCCGCCTTAACAATGGAGGCGCGGAACATGGCCCACTCGGACTCAATGTCCCCCGCCTCCCCCGGTACATGGTCAAAGCTCTCCCGGAGGTGGGAGTTGAAGCTCTCTCTGACAGGAGACTCTGCCAGACGTTCCCAGCAGACCCTCACAATACGTTTGGGTCTGCCAGGTCTGACCGGCATTCTCCCCCACCATCGCAGCCAACTCACCACCAGGTGGTGATCAGTTGACAGCTCCGCCCCTCTCTTCGCCCGAGTGTCCAAGACATGCGGCTGCAAGTCCGACGACACGACTACAAAGTCGATCATCGAACTGCGGCCTAGGGTGTCCTGGTGCCAAGTGCACATATGGACACCCTTATGCTTGAACATGGTGTTCGTTATGGACAATCCGTGACGAGCACAGAAGTCCAATAACTGAACACCACTCGGGTTCAGATCGGGGGGGCCGTTCCTCCCAATCACACCCCTCCAGGTCTCACTGTCGCTGCCAACGTGAGCGTTGAAGTCCCCCAGCAGAACGAGGGAATCCCCAGAGGGAGCACTTTCCAGCACCCCCTCCAAGGAGTCCAAAAAGGGTGGATACTCTGAACTGCTGTTTGGACCATAGGCACAAACCACAGTCAGGATCCGTCCCCCCACCCGAAGGCGGAGGGAGGCTACCCTCTCGTCTACCGGGGTAAACTCCAACATACTGGCACCAAGCCGGGGGGCAATAAGTATTGCCACCCCTGCCCGGCGCCTCTCACCAGTGGCAACTCCAGAGTGGAAGAGAGTCCAACCCCTCTCGAGAAGACTGGTTCCAGAGCCCTTGCTATGCGTCGAGGTGAGGCCGACTATATCTAGCCGGAACTTCTCAACCTCGCGCACCAGCTCAGGCTCCTTCCCCACCAGAGAGGTGACGTTCCACGTCCCTAGAGCTAGCTTCTGCAGCCGAGGATCGGACCGCCAAGGTCCCCGCCTTCGGCCGCCGCCCAGCTCACACTGCACCCGACCCCTTTGGCCCCTCCTGCTGGTGGTGAGCCGGCGGGAAGGGGGTCCCACGTCATCCTTTCGGGCTGTGCCCGGCCGGGCCCCGTGGGTGTAGGCCCGGCCACCAGGCGCTCGCCACCGAGCCCCACCCCCAGGCCTGGCCCACGTCCGGGCGAGGGACACGCAAGACCATTTATTGTTTTCTTCATAAGGGGTCTTCTGAGCTACCCTTTGTCTGGCCCCTCCCCCCGGACCTGTTTGCCATGGGTGACCCTACCAGGGGCATAAAAGCCCCCGATAACGGAGCTCCTGGGGTCATTGGGACACGCAAACCCCTCCACCACGGTAAGGTAGTAGCTCAGGGAGGGGACATACACATAATTAATTAAAATAATTTAATTAGTATTTAGTATTATTAATTAGTATTATTTATTTTTTTAAGTTTTTTTTAAATTTTTTTTAGTTTAGTTTGTTTGTTTATTTGCTTTGGTTTTGTTTATTTGCTTTATTTTATTTACATTTCAAAATGAAAAAGCGATATAGTCTGGCCAGTCCCTTTACACACTCCTGTACAATAGGTGGCGGTATACACACAGAATGCTGTAAAGCGCCAATAAATAGAAGAAGAAGAAGAAGAAGAAGAAGAAGAAGACTCGTTGCAATGGCTGCCGATAGTATCAACTCCATCCGTTTGCGGTTGTATTTTGATTATCCGCCACCCGCTGCCTCCGACTGCCGCATGTGTTGGCTGCTCGTGGATCTCAATAAATGTCGAGTGGTTGCGGATCTCGAAAGTATCATCCGTGACAAATTTGACATTAGTCGTAAGAGCATCTTGAACTTGTTCATTGACAACTGCTACCTGCCGCACACAGAGAGCATCTATGTGGTGCGCGACAACGATGCTATCAGGTGTGTACATCGCCCCACTATCTGCTGCATTATGGGCTATTTTATTGACATTAGTAATGTACTGTCGATAGGATAGCTGTTAAATGCGATGTTTGTGTTCTGTGAAACATCTCTTGAATGTGTACGACTTCTACGTATTTAAAATGAACTCGTACGTTAATGATTGAGTTAGCAACTAAACTGGGTCCTTAAATGATGTACATGTAATAATACTTGTTTGTCACTTCCTCTTGACAGTATAAAGGTTGACAGTCTGGTTCTTCTGACGAATGGACAGTGTAGCGATCAAGTTGGAAGTAAATCTCGTAAGAAGAGACGGCGATATTTAGAGGTCGAACCAGAAGACCATGAAGTCTGTTTGGCATGGAAGAAGAAGAAGAAGAAGAGAAATAAGAAGAGCGAAGCCATTCTGGATGAAGAGACCCAGCAGACCCCGGGCCCTATAGGGGATGAGGACTCGCATAAAAAACACTTGAAAAGGAAGGAGAAGACACCCAAATCGTCGTCCTCCAAAACCCCATTGACACCCAGTGGTCAGCATGTCAATAAGACTCCTAGGCCCAAACCAGTAGATGTCAATGGTAAAGCAAAAGCAAAACAAGCTTCCTCCTCAGATTCCAGTGATAGTAGCAGTGAGGAGGACACTGCTGCTACCAATCTTGCCTCCAAAGTGCAAAAAAATATCCCCCAAAAGGTCCCTGTTGCTCCAACAGGGACTAAGGTGCCGCAGAAGGCTAAACCAGCCCCTGGAAAAAAATCCCAGCCATGTCCTTCTTCTTCCTCGTCAGACTCTTCCTCTGACGAGGCACAAGGCGAGCCTTCCACCAAACTCATCGGACGCCTATCGGCACCCAAAGGTTTGGCTAGGGACACGAACAACCCTCAGGGGGGAGCCCAGCAGGGGTCCCTGGCCTCACAGCCGACGAAATGTGCGACAAAACCCGCCAGCGGTGTGCCTCCTCCTGCCTCCGTGGGCGAGGTGGCTGCTGGGCGGCCCGCCGACTCCGACAGTGAAGAGGAGATTAAGCTGGTGATAAAACGGCCACTGCTCGCTATGCAGGGTGTCGGCATCGCAGCGGAAGCCTGCATGAGAGGGCGTGGATGGGGGAGATGTCAGCCGAGAGGCAGGGGAGGGGTCAACGGTGGGAATCCGGGTCGAGTCAGCAGGGAGTTTCATTTGAATTATGACAAGGTGGAGCGACTGCGCAGACCACCATCGTACGAGAAGGACTTGCTGACAAACCACTCTCTGATGCTCCAGGTTTGCCAGCAATATTGATGCTCCAATATGGTTTACCTCCGGCTCCTGGCATACAAGTACACACTAGACATAATTTGTGTTCATTGGCATCTAAAGGTCAAAGCCGACTTTGCTATAGTTACTCACCGTAGGATCTTTTTTCAAATGAGCCAGTCGATTGGTTGAAATACATTTTTTTATGTTGATTCAAAAGCAACAAGTTAATACTGCAATTTGTGTAGCAGCTGTGTTTACGGTAGCCTAGCTTTATTTCACATTTTTCACACCAAAAAGCAAATCTCAAAAAAGCTAATCACATCAGTTTTAGTTATCTGTTGGCTGTCTCAATTTCTCCTGTTTAGAACAGAGTTGAACCCCCACCCAAAAGGGACTACAGCACCATGCCACTGCTTGCTGCCCCTCCGAGTGTGGGACAAAAGATTGTCTTTAAGGTGAAATGTTTCTTATAACTTTTTCTTACCACTAACTGCTTGGCTTCACTGCTTCACCCTTCACCATTAATGTCAAGTGTAATTTACATGCAAATACAAGTGTGCATATACTGCATATAGCGCAATGTGTTTTGTAGAAACATGATGAAAAGTTTATGGAGCACAAAAAACAATACAAAGTTTAAGAGGCTGAATTATTGATGGCAGTACAAAGAATACGTTGACTGGTTTAAAATCTATGGTGCCACTGCTAAATCAACATCACTGGTTTATTATCTGACTTGTCTATCAACACATATGTCCCCTTGACTGTTTACAGCTGCTGGAGCTGACGGAGAACTATACACCAGAAGTATCCGAGTATAAAGTAAGTAAAAAAATAAGGCAAAAGAATCTGAATCTTCCAAACTGAAACTTCAGTTGATAGTATTTCAGTTGATAGTCCATAGATAATGTGTTCATCTTCCTTGGTCACAGAAACTTTGAACCTAAGTTGTTGCTTGAATCTTGAATCTTGAATTTGGAACATGATGACAAACATGTTGGAGGATGACTATGTTTCTATACCCTTATTTCAGGAGGGGAAGATAATCAATTTTGACCACGCTACCAAGCAGGTGGAGCTGGAGCTGCTAAATTCATGGCATGGTAAGTGGTGGTATGCTGTGTTATTGTAATCCCAATACTGAATAGGAGATGACTGACTGTTGGTATGTGTACTGGTCTCTCTCGAGCAGCTTGGAACAAAGGCCGTCCATTGGACAATTCGAAATACTGTGCATCATACCTAGAGCAGTGAGTACATAAGATGCAGAAAGTGGTGCACATGAAGTGGTGTAACAAAATATGTCGTGACCTGTAACCTGGGTTACATGTTAAGTGTCATTCTGATGCATTGTTGGCATATCACAAAACGGCTTGAAGAACAAACCAGAATTCAGCACCAATGCAGTATAAAACCTTGCACTAGGTAACCCCCAGTGGGTTATGTATAACTGGCTTTGGCACAGTACTCCTTTTCCATAAGACATTTTATAGCATAGTTAAATGTTAAAATCGTGATGCATAAACGGCATCATTTTAGTTATGTGCTTACAGGAGTACTACTATCTACTTTTCATGGATAATTATGATGCATGGGGGAGAATAGTTAGGACAGTTTAACACTATTTTGAGGATTATTGTTTATATTTTGATATCATCATCATTGGTCAATCATCATCACGACCAGTCGAGCGACGAACGCCGTGCAACATAATGAGCCAGAAGAGGCGTACACATGAGATGTCAATGAATCAGAAGGTGTGCAATCTAGTAGAAGGTGTGCGAAGTGCGAACAGTGCGTGTGCATAGAGAAGAGAAGAAAATGGTTCGTGTTTGTGCTTTTCCCGGCTGCGTTCGTTGCTCGACTGGTCGTGACTGTTTTCCAAAGATGGCGCCCGGTTGTTTTTTTTTGAAGGCACTGGCTTTCTAAACTTAATTTTTAATAAACTGTCTGTACACTTACAACGTTCTCAATGCTTCGTTTTACATGTAGGGGCCCTCATTATGCTACCGTGGAAGTGTGGTGCGATTTTGAGCCTTGTTAGTGGTATAGAATTGCGATTTATTTTACATGAATATCTGCCCCCACAGCTAGCGTTATAAGCTAATTAGCGGTTTTCGAGAACTTTGGTTACATTTGACTAATGAAAACTGATCCCAGAGAACGGTCGAACAGTGTAACGGTCAGTGTATGTCACCCGACTCTGGATGTATTCATCCAAACTGTTCCTCAAGTAGGCTAGCTAAATCATTAGCACCACAGTCAATTCAAGCAATTCAAGCATTATTCTAATTAATAGCAGATGCTCACATTACCAGGTCAGCTGTAGATTTGGGATGTTCTCCAATGTAAGGGCATGTTCAGACCTAGCGTTTTTTGTGATAGGGAAAAGTTGAGCCGGCCGTTTTTTCAATAAAAAAAAAGCTGGCAGCGTTTTTTGTCCTGAAAGCGCCGAGAGCGTTTTATGCAACGAACCCATTCTAGACCTGACGTTACTAGCCTACTACCAAGTGTCAATGTTCCGCTTGTGATTGGTCAGTTGTCAAAAAAACGCCTGACAACGGGCGCTTTTTTCCTGAAAGTTGAACTTTTTTCAACTTTTTTTAAACTCGGTGCTGGAGAAAAAAACGCAGAGGCGTTTAAAAAAACGCCGGGGACTTTTCCAAAACCACTCTGCTACATAGCAGTTACTGATGCGGGGGCGCTGCATAAGTAGCCATGCGGTTTGCTTCTAACGTGCAGTTGATTGGCCGAAAAAGGAACAAAAGAGTAGCCTGGCAAGCCAGACCCACATCAGAAAGATGTAAGGTCTGGCTCAGCTCCATTGGCAGTGTGGGCGGGATAAACGGTTGTCTTTCAAGTTCCCTCTGCACGCAATAGGATAGCGCTACAACCAATCAGAGCAATGAAGAAGGTGACGTAGTCAGAGCGACGGCTCTGACTACGTAATTAATCAAAACTCCGAATACATATTTATTTTTCGAGGAAAGACTTCAGTGCCGTTCTTTGTTCTTTTCTCAAATAAAATGTTAACTTCAAGTCTTGAAGAGTCGCGGCCAAAGCCGAGTCGAAAGCAGCAGCAGCCATTGTTTACCTCTAACACGGAACCGTCACAACTCTGTCGTCATGGTTGCCCGGCTTTCGACTCCGCCCCTCACACTGTGATTGGTCAGACATACTTGGTGTTCCCAGCACCAAAAAGCCGACGGAGCCGTGCTAGACCTACCTAGCTGCCAAATAAATTTGCTGCCGCTAGGGGGTGTCTAGAGTTCTAGGCTAACAAAAGAGCACCTGAATGGCCAAATGTCCAGAATGGAAATTAACTGCATCGCCGCACACGCCCCAACAAAGACTAGAATTTCCTGAAACTACACCCTGATTTCAAAGACAAAATGTATATTTTTAAAGCAACCAATACTGTTATCTGAAACATGGAGTGGCTTCTTGATGATCTCAACTAGCACATTCTGCAAAAAAACGAAAATCACTAATTTTGAAAAAAAAACGCTTCTTTGTTGATTTACGTGAATTTGTCCTGGGCGACTTGTGGCAGTTTTGTCTGTGCCCCGACACATGTCTCACTACAATATAAAGTTCCCTATTGTTGTTGTGGTCTGTGCAGCCCTGCACAATTGTATTTTGCCAAGGAGTACATTATAGAACAGTGTTTGCTTCAAATTGACTTTCTCATAACACTGTCAAAATAATCTTTTTCCCAGCCCCTGCAGAGCCTGGGAAATTTGACCTTGTCTATCAGAATGCGGATGGGTCAGAGAGTGTTGAGTATGCAGTGTCACGCAGTGGCTCCCAAGTAAGTTGTCCCATACACTGCCATGAATGGTTAGTACAGTGTAACCTAATGCCTAAACCTCAACCCTTTCCCAATGTATGTCTACACTAGGGGTGTAATGGTTCAGGTGAGTCACAGTGCAGTTGAAATCAGACTTTAGATTAATATCTAAGGTCTGATGGCTGAAATCTGGGTGAATGGCATGTTTCACTTTCTTTTGCTTAAGATTTGTTTTCGACCAATAATGTTTCTGGAGGCGGGGATCTGTAAGTGTGTAATTGGTGAACACAAACTCGGCCAGCAGTAGTAAACTGTAAAAAAGTGTCTCAAGTTTTCAAATCAACACTGTATACTGGCTACTATAGCAATACAAATATTAAAATCCCCTTCTTAAAGCCTCATCCACTTGCGCAAATTAGTTTTGTTTGGTATATCTCCGTAACACAACAGGAAACAAGGCATGGTTTATCCGGCCCAGGCTCTGTGCCATCTCCCCCCAGAAGTTCGGCTATAACATAGTAGGACGGCTGGATCCCAGATTATCTCTGCCCTAACATGAATGTTGACTCTGCCCTCACATGAGAGTATATTTAGTACTTAATTTATACTATTGTATATCATTCCTTTTAAAAAAAAGTTTTTAATAAAAAAATAAACATTAAACTAAATATACCAATAGGCCTATAAAGCGAAATAAATGTAATGTATTTAAATCCTGCGTCTTCAATTGCGGAATATGGCTGTAATCGCTATAAACATGCCCAAATTTATATGGTTATGACAAAAAAATGTGCTAAAATCAAGCGTCTTTTTTCTCTCTGCCGTATGGTATTTCAATCCATCCTGAACCGTGCACGTTTGCGTACCAAACCGTGCGTGTCATTCCGTATGCTATGTTTTTTTTGACGGGAACCGTTATATCCTACACATAAACTTAGGCCTATACGTTGCAATATACCTAAACAATGTACAATGCCAATACGTTTTGCTCAAACGCTTTTTTGCATTGACTCAAACCTGTGCTATTTAAATGTATAGGCATTCACCCTATAGAGTTAATCCCAATGGAAAATGACTAACTTGATGCATGGCTGGGTTTTGCTGTGCATGTAAATGTACTCATTGAGTGACAATAGTTCTTGTTTATACACCCACCAAGCTTTTACACTCAAAGTGTAATTGACAAAAGTGTCCAAATAATGAAATGCTTTGTTGACTGATTAGACACTAGACAACAAAAACTGCAAAACCGTGACCCCTCAGCATCATCACCCCCTCTCTCTCACAGGTTACAGAACGGTGGGATTCGCTGCTTGAACCCAGGCTTGTCATTTAGATCAGCGCAGCGCAGCTTGGATTTGGAATTGCATGCCAGTTTGTGCAATGTTTTCGTGCCCACACTGACGCATCTGATTAGATGATGGAATGTGTTTTCTTTAGCCGAGGTCCCATATAGTTAGGTTATGGCAGTTTTAATGGATTCAAAAACCAGTGTAATAAATTCAACATTTTAAACATTTAAAAAAAATAATTGAGTGTTTTATTGCCTGTATCAAAAAGCCAAGGATAGTTTGGCATTGTGGTTTCTTTTAGACTCATGGTTATTAATACTGTTCTTAAATAAAGTTTTAAGTTCAAATACATCCTCTACGTCTGGAATCAAGTGTTGCAATGCTTTTGTATGGTTAACAGTTAACTTCATTGCTGAACCCCTTATGTATCTTTTTAATCTCACCCTGGAATGTAACAAAATTCCAATGATCTGGAAATCAGCTTTTGTTCTCCCCCTCCTTAATAATTGTCTGCCTATTGCGAAACTATCTCCTCTTGCCAAAAGTAATAAATGACATTACTGAGTCACTTGATAAGAAGCTTCACTGTGTTGCACTTTTTATAGACCTCTCGAAAGCTTTTGACATGGTTGATCATTTTATTTTGAAACTGAAGTTATTGAATATTGGTCTCTGAACTGTCGGTTGGCTGTAAATTACTTGCCTGGTAGAACCCAATGTACACAAGATCTTACATCTGATGTGTTATCTGTAGATACTGGAGTTCTCCAGGGGTCTGTGCTGGGACCTTTTTTTAATATTTATATTAACACTCTTGGAAACAATGTACTGAATGCTAATCTGCACTTTTATGCAGATGACACCATTATTTATTTTATTGCGTCGTAACTTGTATCAGCCTTTGAACATCTTCAGACTGCTTTTGATGTCTTCTTGGCCGATTATTTATTTATCTGCCTATCTTTGTATATGTGACTGGTAGACATTCCCTTCGTTCCCAAGCCTATCTCTATCTGTTCTCAATGTACACCTTTGACATGGAACTTGCTGCAGACGGACCTCAAGATGAAGGAACTTGTTTCTTTAAATGTTTTGAAAACCTTCATCAAGGGTCAGCCTCTACAGTGTGTAAATGTTTGACGTTGATGTTGACTTTCCTGATGTATCTCTGAATGTGAATTATTATTTTTGTATTTTTTTCCAATGTGTTTCTCTGTGGAAACTTTGTGATTTGTTGTGCTGTTGTATCATGTCAGCGCACTATTGCAAAGGAGATTTAAATCTCAAAAGGCTTTCCTGGTAAAATAAAGGTAAAATTAAAAAAAGTTACGTGAGCACTATTTCGACCACTGTCTGTTATGTATTACCCTCTACTTAACCAAGGAATGGTTCGTCCCATTCGGCAAGAGGTGTCGATGATGTCACAACATCACTTGGTTACGCCGGAAACGATGGCTATCGCAAAATATTTTTTTGCGGAATCTGCATGACAATACAATTCTTTGGCGAAAATATCAACACAATGGAGGGTCATATGTTGCCCGATCAAGACCAATTCTTGCAGTTTCTGAAAAAGCTCAAAGAGGTGTTTGACGTGTGCGACGAGGATACTGATGGCTATATCCGTGTGGACCGCTTCGTGGACCTTGGTCTGCGGTTCGGCCAAGGAGATGAGGTGAGGTTAAGAGATGTGCTCGTTTTCGGTGCTTATTTAAAAGATGTAGGCCTACTCGTTGTTGGTCTCGTCATTGTTCATCAATGGGGTTAATTCCTGCTAGTTAGTGGCGTCATATTTCGCAAAATATAGGCTACCGATGCAGACTTGACAGAAAAAATGCAAATATGTGTTTAAACGGTAAGATAAACAACTTGGATCTCCTAAAAGCATAGGGTAAGTAAAACATGAAGGACTGCTGCATGTGCCATAGACATGTCTACTTAAAATCGCATGCAGATGAGACGTCAGTTTTGTTTTTTTAGACGTAGCCTACCCCCTTTCTGCTCGGGACCCTTCAAGACTAAATTGTGTGTAACCCTGGTGTAACGATATTTTCATACAACTGAAAGTCAATGATAGGAAGATTATCAAGTCAATTTCATCTAACATTAAAAAAAGTTAAATTAAGATAAATGCAAATCAATTAAATACAAAAATAATTATGGAACTAGGTAAACGTATACTAATGAACCAATCTTCTTAAGGTGAATGACTGGTGCTACTGTCAGACACATGCCACCTAACCCATAATTAGAAAGAGGTTCTAAAAAAAAATCTAAATCTGTCAAATGTATCTTTTCACTGTTTTCTCAATCTGTCAAATATCAGTAAATACAATGACAGACAAGTGATTCAACATTCACATGAATGTGAATTCTCATGACTCACCACAGATGGGCTGTTTAACAACCATTTATTTCATATTTGATAAAAGATTAAGTGAAAATCATAGAAAATTAAAATAAAGAACAATTTTCTGACTACCAATTTCCTTAAACTAAATAAAACATGTATGTATGCATGTATTAATTACTAATTAGGCTATTATTGCTGACAGATATTTCAGGTGCAGGTTAGCAAATACAGATGGTTGACACATTCTAAATGTCGAATTTGATTGATTACAACAATTCATCTGCAATCATTTAAATATATGTACAGTAAAGTAGGCCTATACACATAATACACACATGCACTTCATATTGCATATTACTGCATTGGGATTAGGAACTTGAACATGATGCATATATGCATATCTGCTGATATGCTAATTTATATGACCGTATGAAAATTATGTGAATCTGCTTAAGACGGCTTTTGAAGTTTTAATCTTTTCATACACACTGCGTTTCCCTCTCACTAAATGGACGAAGTAACAGCATCTTTTGATGTTATATTGAATGCATGCATTTATATTGCAGATTTATACATGTCTTTTGAAATGTTTGGATTAGAAATGTTATAGTTCTTAATTAACAGCAGTATATGCCCTGAGAGCAAGTGTCCCTGAATATGGGTCATCCAGACTCCTTTACCAAAGCAGATTTTAGGATGAAAGCGCTGATATTACCACCTTACAGAAACATTCAAATCATTATCTTTTAAAGAGTACAATTTGAAGTATGAAATCATTTTTGTGAAGTTGTTCAATGTGATGAATGGATCAACATCAATCCCAAACTGGTTGAAGGTATCGGGTTGATACTGCCCTAAAATGTGGTTTCAGGCAACAGTGGCTGGAACTGTGCATCGCTCCTGATACTCGTCTTGTTTTTCTCACCCAACTTTTATTATATTGTGAAATCAAAGCTGCTATTCAGCTGAAAGAGTGATAATTATGGCATACAATTCAGTCTTTTATCCATTTATTTGTATTGACCAAGTTAGGAAATAGGCTAGCCTAATATTCAGTTTTTTAATGAAAGAAAAAAAACACTCCCAAGGAACCACTGCTACTGCCATAGACACAGCTGACTGCTCATCAACACACACACATTGACAAGAACTCACAATCATTTATTTAGTGTTAAATGAGATATTCCAAAGTAGGAGGCATCTGTACAGTAATTGGTTAGTCAGACTTATTGCCCCTAGACAGTGAATAGTTCATTATTTTTGGCTCTAGTTTGGTCAATGACCAAGGACTTCCTAGACCTAGCCAACAGTGTTTTTCATTATTTTAACTATATTGTCAACTCTATGTCTCAAATTCGATAGGTCAAATTCAGATCCCAAAATACGAGTTCAACTATACAACATCCAGGATACCAAGGATAAGCAATCGCACAGCAAGCGGGAAAGTGAATAGGAAAATCACCAGAAAGAAATTAGAAACATGACCAGTTAATAATCATACAACCAATGTAGTCCTACGCCTAAAGTAGGCCTATACAATAATTGTATCATGTAAGATTTGATATAAGATAATTGGACTATGCTGCTTATTACTAACTGAAGTCACAAAATTCTATAAAATTAGAGTAGCTGTAGTAGGTGCGCGCATCAAATGGCTGATCTAGCATTGTTAGAGTATGTGGTGGGGGCTACTGGCACGTCTAAGAGAGAGTTGGGAGATATAGCAGGAGTTTCCCAGCCCTTGCTAAGCTGTTTAATGCCTGGCTGCAGTCCTTGCCATTTTCATCACTTTATGCGCACAGTAAATTCAATTTGTTTACATACACCGCATCACAACAGTTGGTTGTGTCTCTTATATAGGTCTGAACCTATATAAAGAGGGACTTCCAATCCAACATTTCCAAACACCATAGGAGCGATGGACTGAAATCACAATCTGACAATTAATTCAATTACGAAAACAGAAATGCACTCGCTAATGACCCTGGCGACCTACATCTCTAGAGGACTCGGTCAGCATCAGCCCTACACCAGTTCGGCATTCACACTCTTCTATAGCGCTTGATTTCCATTCAACAATTGAATCGGCTATTTCCATTTTGTCATAGTCATTCACACATTTCCCGTAAAGGGGATGTTTTGTGACCATATATGGTTATTGGTGGGTGTAAATGTATGGTAATGAGCTAAACGGGCACGAGTATAAAGATTTAGAACAAACGTATTTATCAAGGGAAATTGGGCACTGGTGTGCGTACAACAAGCGTAAGAACCTTGATTAGCATAAGAAGGCTTGATAAATGAGGGAGTTAATTGAAAAAAAACACGAAATTCTATCGTACGCATGAAATTTAGAACATTCAGTGCTAGATATTCAATTGCTTTCAAATTTCAAAATCTGGTGAGACAGATTTACTACCATATTAATCTCTCCTACACTTTCCCCTCTCATTCTACCATTGTCTTGTTTGGTCTCTCTTTCTTGGTCACCATTTTCGCAGGTGAAGAAGCTGACCAAGTATCTTGACCCCAATTCTCACGGGAAAATAAACTTCAAGGATTTTTGTCATGGAGTCTTTGCCATCAAAGGTAAAACAAGAAGAGAAAAAAACATTGAAATTGAATGAAACAACATACATACTTTGTGTGACATTGTGTTCTGAAAATATTCCTTATATGTTTTTTAATATAAGGACCCAATGCTTATTAAATATGTACTTGATTTGATAATGCTGCAGTGAAAAAGATACGTGGGACTGTTCTCATAGTGTTCATGTCACAGTTCTCTATATGTCAATGCTTGAATATAATTCTGTTCAGTTTGGAATAGTATTAGAAATAATAAGATGTTCTTAAAGCAGAATGCTAAAACCCAAATATGATGTCGATAACAACAACGTACAATTCTCATTCCTGGTAAAGGTGTTTTTTATTTGTTCTCTTTTTCCGAAATCCATGTATAGGCTCCCATTGCTCTTGCATAATAATCTTGGCAACAGCCAGAACAGGGTTTGGTTCCCTTTCTTGTGCTATACCTCTCCTCTCTATGTTGGACCCTTAAGACTGTAGCTTCATTTAAACCTATAACAACATTGTATGGTAAAGTGTCGCCTTTGGTTCAGTGGCCACACTCATGCCCTAAACCAGTGGTCATCAACCCATCAATTGCGATCGACTGGTTGATCTCGGAGGCATTTTAAGTGGATCATAAACATGCGTAAGAATAAGTTTTAAAAAACGAAATGTTTAAAAAACATGGTAAAATGTATTGGTATTACCAATACCAAAATGTATTGGTATTTACCACGCAAAATGTATTTTGCGTGGTAAAATGTATTTTCGTTTAATCCCCTCGTTTGGCATTGTGCAGTTTAGTGTAATGTGGCCAGTTACATTAGATGTGTCAATGTCATGTAGTTATGTGCTGCACATTGTTGCCATGGTTTGGTGATGCTATCTAGTCTGTTACAGAAAAGATTAAAGAAAGCAAAATAGCGGCGGCGGGTATTTGATTTACCAATTGGAGTTGACATGGAAATAATAGAACTGCAAAATTACATTGAATTGATGGCTAGATTAAGAGACAGTGACTTTTGGGTGTTGGTGAGTACTAATGAAAAGTTTCTACTCCTCTCATCACTTGAGACGCGGTCACAGCCATCACACTGAATGAGACACAATATTACCATCTTTGAGATGACCAATGTAAATAGTACACAACAAAACCGATGTAAAATAATCTGAAATGAATACGCCTATGTTGAGCAATGAGACACCTTACTACACCTTCAATTGGACCTCACTGGAGAAAAATAGTTTCATCCAGAAGTGCTTGGTATTGATTTAATAATGACTTTACTTTAATGATAACTACATTCAACTACATACACCTCAAACCTCAATGTAATTGCATGTTCCCTTCTGACTTTAGAAACAGGTTCACTTTTCACACAAAGTTTTGGCCTATTGTACTTTTTTTATTATCATAAGTCCCTTTAGCGATTTTAGGCTTAAAAAGGTTGGTGACCACTGCCCTAATCCAAATGTAAATGGGAAGCCTGCAAAGGTGTGTATTCGTCATTACAATAAGGCAGTTATTGATGCTTAATTACTTCAACCTAATTTCGTGGTATTCCAAAATGGCTAGATTTTTTGACCGTATTGATTTTTTACCATTCTATATTTGAAACACCTGTGTTCTGTGGGGAATGTAAAAGAAAGTAGATGAAACCAGATTGCATACTAATAATTCTCAACAACTTGTCTCAGAGCAATGAGTGGGCTTGTATCATTTAGAGCTTGAATGGAATGTTGCTTTACATAGGCCTACATTTTAAAATAATAAAATAACTGGGCTTTGTAATGAGAGGTAACAACGTTGTCAGTTCCGGCAGTTTAATTTTGGATGTCGGCAAAACCATAATATTTACACATGCAGCCGTGTCTTTTAACAAACAAAAACATTCCACTACCCTATTCAGCCCATCTTAACTTCCTGTTTGTGTCTCTGCTCCTGCCAGGTTGTGAAGAAATGTTTAAGGCAGCTTTAGGCCCTTACTTTGTTCCTGCGAGCCAGCCTTCCATCACAGACAATGGCTACATCTACCAGGTGAAGCTCCACTGCTTTAGATTTGCAGTAACAGTGGAATTATGTTATTGTCATTATTATCGTTCATCCCCTTGTCAGTTGAAACCTTATGCATTATTTGTCTCATCTAGTTCTGGAGAATTTATGGAGAAAGGAAATAGAAGAACATAAAACATAATTAATTCTAATAATACCAATCATAATAAAAATAAAAACACTAATAATAAATTAAGCTGATAATAATGCAATACAAATATTAGTCTGTAGTAGCTTAGCTTTATTATGGACGTTTTTATTGGACTTTATTATTTGTAACCCACAGAAGACAATTCACATTTATTCACAAATATAATATTCACAAATATTATGTACTTTTGCTTTGTAAAATGATATCCACATGAATATTTCACGATCCACAAATACATAATTTTAACTTGTGTCTTGTAAACTGATATGCACACTTTTAGAACATAATTTTATATGTGAACTAGTATGCATTTGTGGATCTTGGAGAATTTTGTCCAATTGTACTGCAGCTGTCTGGAAAATGTGTGGATGCCAACATTTTAGAAACTGGTCGCAGGACAGCTCATGGGCAGGACACGACACATATTTGACCAACTTAAATTTGGCCGTATGTTGAATCAATATAACTTGGTTATGTAGAAATTATATATGTTTCAGTCGTACAGTAAAATAAACGCACCACCAAACATTTCAAGTCAGGTCAGGTGAAGGTACAGACGTTACTTGGACTTCACATTATGACATGACCTATATTTAACCCACATTTTGGCAAAATGTCACACACAACATAATCATATCAACATTTTGACAAAACTTGTGGAAGTCAGATGTCACTTCTGGATTCAACTGATTTTTTTATCTCCATAGTCTCTGACCTCTCACCTAAGGAACTATTACAAATAATAATTAAGTATTCTCGAACTAAGGGAACTACTTTTCTCAGTGTATCAACACAACAATCTGCTGGACGCTCTAGTCTTCAGCCACCACTGCAGGAGCAGCAGCGGCACTCTTTTCTTTACCTGAAGTGCGTGCTGACCAGGTGAGTCCAGAACAGCTAATTTCAAATGTAAATGTGTGTACTTTATATTTAGACATTTACCATGCTTGTGTCATTATCAAACAATGCTTATTGCATTTATAACATAGCTTTGGAGTTTGCCTGTACCTTTTTCCGTTGTTGCTAGCAAGCTACATGCGGTTAGCTGTCAGCGTTGTGCAACTTTTTTTATGCAAACTTAAGATGCTATATTGCTTATGAACTCAATGGCCTTCCAACTCAAAAGGGAACATCTCTTTGTTAAGCTGCTGGGCATTATGGCCAAAATCTTTTATCCTGATATAGGTAATTTAATATCTTAGTAACAATATATATCATGATATAGCATGTTTTCTGGTAATTCAATAAATAAATAAATAATCTATATAAAATCACCACATGGTAAAGCCTGTTTTTGTATACTCCTGTGTGAATTAAATACTTTTACTTTTTCATCACTTTATTGTAATGCAGCCTTTAAAACCAGGAAAAGGTAACACTTATGCCATATTACGATATCCAAAATCCTACCCCAAAAGCCCTAGCGAGAACATTTTGATTGTGTGTGATTTTGATGTGTGCATCATGAATTGTTGTATTCCTTTTCAGGCGCAGTGAAGAGATGATCCACAAGCTACAACGAGTCTTCATTTGCAGCATGCCCCAGCCAGGGACCGGTAACGTGAATTTTGTTGCGCCTAAAGTAGTGTAAATATGTTAAGGCCAAGGTCATGAAAGAGACATACGCCTTTTCCTTATCTTTCATGAAGATAATGCATTGTACTTTCTCCTCATGTTAGATCTGTTGTAAGTTTTATTTTGCCAAGTTATCAGATAAATCCTAAAGATTGCTGTTCCCGATGTCCTCTCTAACAGTATTAAAGTCAAGTCATTTCACTGCATCTGTTTGTGGAAATTGCAAAATAAAATAACCTTTGCTGCTCTGTAGGCAGTCTGGTCTTGTTGTGGTTTGTTTCTTCTATTTTTGGGCTTTGATGAGACATTTTTACCTTGTTTCGCAGACACTTCCAATTCACTACACTTTATGGTGTCTTATGAAATTGTGATCAAATGTTACGAGAAAACAAACCAATTCATTCACATGATTGACTGAGCATCATCTTTGTCAATAATTTTATTGAATAAGAGCACAATATATTGTGGTTGGATGATAAATAACAGGGTGTTCAAGCTGTGGAAACTACTTGTATAGCAACGTTTTCTAAATGGTACGATTTCACAATGCTATGAGAATTATTATATCTGTAAAGGATAAAATGTATAGTTAATGTGACATGACCATGTACGCTTAATGTCAGATCATCTTTCTTGTGTCAACTCACCAAGTGTGACATCCGCATATTTTTTAGTAGCTTAGTTAAAAGTTGATGTGTTTGCTAACTCCTGATCTCTTCTGATCTCCTGTTATTCACAGTTCAATGTTCCCATTGCATCTGCTTCCTAATGTCATATTCTATCACTATCACTGGTACAAATTTGGTTACATTTTACTTCACCAACATGGAGAAATCCCACTTCAAAACCCCCCCCATGACCAAATATTTCATAGACGCATTTCTTTGTAGTTTGACCTTTCACCAAACAAATTCTTCAATAGGTTAGTTCACTGTTACCATGCCATTTGAGCTTTGTCTGCAAATACTGAGGTGGTCATAAAACACAATGGGGAATATATTCTTAATCTAAGTAATACATACATATTTTGGAGTAATAACCCTACATATCCACCAGAGGTTGCGCTAGACTTTTTCGTTGTCTGTCATTTTGACTGACCGGGTCATAAAAATCCCGTCATAATCTATTTTTACCGGTCACTTTAATTTTTTAAATGATAATAATGACATGTTCAATAGCTTTTAATTTTAATTAATTTTTAATTCATATTCAGTCCAAACAAGCTGAACAAATAATCCACACCGTGGATACACACATCAAGCAGAAGAATATGTAAGAATATCGTCCGCCAGGCGATTCGTGTATAGTGGGGCTTCTAGGTCACCGCGAAGCCCCACTATACGCGAATCGCCTGGCGGCCAATTCCGCCTCCATTCACTTTCTATGGGACGTGAGCGATTCGCTGCGCAAAGCATGCTGGGATTGCTTGTGGCGCGAATCCATGCAGTCAACAATCAACAAACAGGACATGGGCGTGGGCGTGACATTGACCCTTCTGATTAATCACCACAATGTGGGCGGGAGCTAGTTGATCCCCTAATTAACACGTGGGAGCTAGTTGATCCACTAGTCAACATGCGGGAGCTAGTTGATCCACTAGTCAACATGCGGGAGCTAGTTGATCCACTAGTCAACACGTGGGAGTTAGTTGATCCACTAGTCAACACGCGGGAGCTAGTTCATCCACTAGCCAACACGCCCCCAAGCAAACAAGTTTTCATGGCGGCGCGATGTCACGCGGATAATTCGCGTATAGTGGGGCTTCTAGGTCACCGTCACGGTCAATATCCACTATACGCGAATTATCCGCATGACGCGCCGCCTTGAAAACTCGTTCGCTTGGGGGCGTGTTGACTAGTGGATCAACTAGCTCCCGCCCGCATTGTGCTAATGAATCAGAAGGGTCAACGTCACGGCCCACGCCCACATCCTGTTTGCTGACTGGTGACCGCGTGGATTCGAGCCGCACGCATTTGCATAAAGTAGAATTTTTTTAACTTTATGCAAATGTTGAAGCGGAGCCAGGCCGCGCCACGAGCTGGCTCCGCGCTGCGAGCAATCCCAGCATGCTTTGCACAGCAAATTGCTCGTGTCCCATAGAAAGTGAATGGAGGCAGAATTGGCCACCAGGCGATTCTAGGCGATTCGCGTATAGTGGGGCTTGACAGTCAATATCCACGCGGAGCCAGCGCGCAGCTTCTACATTTGCATAAAGTAAAAAAAAATCCACGCGGTCACCAGTCAGCAAACAGGACATGGGCCGTGACATTGACCCTTCTGATTCATCACCACAATGCGGGCGGGAGCTAGTTGATCCACTAGTCAACACGCCCCCAAGCGAACGATTTTTCAAGGCGGCGCGATGTCGCGTGGATAATTCGCGTATAGTGGGGCTTCTAGGTGACACCTTCCTCCTGGTCCGTATGGACTTGAATCGCGTGCCCGCTTGCGCGTAATCAAATGTTTCAAGTGGGTTTGTTGTTTCAAATGTTTCAACACTCAACTGCCGTGACATTTTTCATCTTTTCTACTTTTCTTCTACAAGAGCCAATTAATATGCTCATCGCCACCAAGTGGTCAGGTGTGTGAATTGCAATCTGTCAAAATGACGGATGGCCCTCAGATTTTTCTGTCACAGTTTTAAAAAAACTGTCAATGACGGAAAATATTCGGTTACCGCGACCCCTGATATACACACATATTTCTGCATGTTCCCTGTATTTTATTGGAGACATTTTTTGTCGGTTTTTGACAATAGGTTTCTGTAAAATCACATGAAATTTGACATGGTCATAGCCAGGGAAATTCTGAACAGGAATCCATTGGAAATTGCATATAGCCTATTGAGGATTCTTTTTAATGTAATATCTAATATAAGGAAATTATTAATGTTACAATGTAATTTGAGCTGACTTCCCCTTTAAATTTCTCAAAAACTGTACAGTAAAATCACATGCAATTTGACATGGCCATAGCCAGGGTAATCCTGAACAGGAATTATGGTTGCACCGATACTTTTTTGAATGAGCCGATACCGATCTGATACCGAGTACCGATACCGAGTTTTTTTTTCTTTCATTAAAAAGCTTAATATTAGGCTAGCCCATTTCCAAACTTTTAAACATATGAATACAGTAAATGGATACATACAGCATGATGGAATTGTATACAATATAATATATTTTATTATAAAGTTCTTAAAAATATATACGCACAATACAAACTGTAGGAGCCAAATTAACATTTTAATATAAATTAATAAATGTATAAATTAAAAATAATAGTATTTGTTTGTTCCCTATATTATTGTGACCTTTTTTATGATAATCATTGTGCTGATTATATAAGAGTTCTTGTTTACATGTTATATGCGAGTTATTGTTAATTTGTTGAGCTGCTGGAAATGCATTGTTTGCCTTTAAGAAAAGACACATGTAAACACAGAGCACTACAGAATTAAGTTTGGACTAGTGAAGAGTGGAGCCACATGGTTTTCTGACCGCGTCAATAAGTTTAGATGTAAACGAAGTGTCGCAACGGGTGGACTAAGTGGACCCACAAGGCAGACGCTGATTCAACGTATAACAATTCATTGTAGAGACAGGGATGGTTACGATTGGGGGGAGAGAGGGGAATCTTGGATGAAGGGGTCCGATGGGAAGCGAGGAGGGGGAAGCTGGGAGGCACGAGTGGACAGGTGAAACAGTTGGAGAAGGAAGAGGGGGTCCAGGCGAGGAACGGGTCCAGGGTGGCAGCTGGCAGGGCAGGTGATCTTGAGCACAAGAAAACAGGGTCAAAAAAGAAGGCTGGGGACACGAGAAGGCAAAAAAAAGGCGGATAAACTCGGCAAAAAGCACACAAGAAAAAAAGTCGCGAAGGAGCCTGATGTGTTACCATGGAGGAAACTGTAAAGATCTGGCGCTGGGTGAATGAAGAACCGGTGTATTTAAGCAGGAGGTAATTGGACTGATGAGTCTCAGGTGTGCCCTGCAGCAGCTGCCAGAGCCTGGGACCCGCCCCTAGAAGGGAGAAGAAAACACAAGGGGGAGGCAGAGAGCAACAACAGGGGCAGCACCGACAGGGATGTAACAGTACCCCCCCCTCAATGGTCGCCACCTGGCGACCCACCTGGCCTCCCCGGGTGAACCCGGTGAAACTCCCTCACTAGTTCAGGGTCCATGATGAAGGAGCGAGGAATCCAGGAACGTTCCTCCGGACCGTAACCCTCCCATTCGACCAGGTACTGGAGTCCCCGCCCCCGGCGGCGCACATCCAGAAGACGCCGAATGGGGGTGGAGGGGGTTCGGTTGGAGGGCACAGAGGGCTAACCACAACAGGTTTTAACATGAAACACAGGATGTACTCTGAGGGAAGATGGGAGCTTCAGTCTGACTGCAACTGGGTTAATGATAGACTGGATCTCGAATGGACCTAGGTAGCGAGGGGACAGTTTTTTAGATTCAGTCTTAAGGGGGATGTTCTTAGAAGATAACCAGACTCTCTGACTTTGTCTGTAATCAGGCGCAGGGGTACAGTGCCGGTCGGCAAGTTGACAGTTCCTTTTTGCAGAACGGAGCAGAGCGGAGCGGGCCTGCTTCCAAAATCTGCGGCAGCGTCGAAGATGGTGTTGCACTGATGGAACAGCAATCTCCTCCTCCTGGGCTGGGAAGAGAGGTGGCATATATCCTAGGGCACACTGGAATGGGGCCATACCTGTCGCAGAACTGGAGAGGGAGTTGTGGGTGTGCTCTATCCATGCAAGATGGGTACTCCAAGATGCTGGGTTCTGGGCTGCCACACATCTTAGGGCTGCTCCAAGGTCCTGGTTAGCTCGCTCCGCCTGCCCGTTAGATTGTGGGTGAAAACCGGAGGAGAGACTGACAGATGCCCCTAGCGCTGAACAAAAAGCTTTCCAAACTTGGGAGGTGAACTGAGGTCCACGGTCCGAAACAATGTCCATTGGAATCCCATGGAGTCTGAAGACATTAATCACCAGCAGATCTGCAGTCTCTCGGGCAGAGGGAAGTTTAGGAAGAGCGACAAAATGAACTGACTTCGAAAATCGATCCACTATGGTAAGTATTACAGTGTTACCTTGTGATGGAGGCAGCCCAGTAACAAAATCCACTGCTATGTGGGACCAAGGACGACTGGGGATCGGTAGGGGACGAAGGAGACCCACAGGGGGCGTGTGGGACGCTTTGCTGCGGGCACACACCTGGCAGGCAGCAACGAAGGCGCGTGTGTCCGCGTCCATGGATGGCCACCAAAAATGCTGCTGCAGGAGCTGCACAGTTCTGTTGGCCCCCGGGTGGCAGGTGAAGCGGGAACAATGTCCCCACTGCAGGACCTGGGTCCTCACTGCATCAGGCACAAAGCGTTTTCCGGGAGGGCCGTTCCCCGGGTCAGGTTGGTTACATAGTGCCTCGCGGATGCTGGACTCAATCTCCCAAGTCAATACTCCTACCACAGGGGAAGGAGGCAGAATGGTACCTTGAAGAAGTTGGCGAATCCGAGGAACCTCTGTAACTGTCTCACAGAAGATGGAACCGGCCACTCTGCGACAGCACGGATTTTCTCTGGATCTGCCATTACCTGCCCGCTCTTAATGATGTACCCCAGGAAAAAAGTGACCGTGGCTGCGTGAAATTCGCACTTCTCTACCTTGACATATAGTCGATTCTCCAAAAGTCGCTGGAGAACCTGACGGACCTGGGTCACATGCTCATCCATAGTACGGGAGAAGATAAGGATGTCGTCTAAATAGACAAAGACAAAACGGTTAATAAAGTCTCTCAACACATCATTTATGAGGGCCTGGAAGACGGCTGGCGCGTTGGTTAGGCCGAAAGGCATCACTAAATACTCAAAGTGGCCGAGTGGGGTGTTAAACGCCGTCTTCCACTCATCTCCTTCTCGAATACGGACCAGATGGTAGGCGTTCCTCAGATCTAACTTGGTGAAGATGGTGGTGCCGTGAAGGGGTTCAAAGGCCGAGGACATGAGAGGCAGAGGGTACTTATTCTTTACAGTGATTTGATTGAGACCACGAAAATCAATACAAGGGCGGAGCGATTTATCCTTCTTATTTACAAAAAAAACCCCGGCACCCAGAGGGGACATGGAGGGGCGAATTAACCCAGCTGCTAAAGACTCAGCAATGTACTTCTCCATCGCCTCCCGCTCCGGTCGAGAGAGATTGTATAATCGGCCCGAAGGCAACGGGGATCCAGGAACGAGATCAATAGCGCAGTCGTAGGGACGATGAGGTGGCAGAGAGAGAGCGCTCTCCTTACTGAAGACCTGAGCTAGATTGTGGTAGTTGGAGGGAATGAGGGAAAGGTCAGGAGGAGAAGGTAAGGACGGGGAGACCCTGCCCTCTGCGGGAGGGAGGGCAGATTGCAGGCACACTTGATGACAGTGCTCGCTCCAATTAATAACTTTGCCAGCTGCCCAGTCAATGTGTGGGTTATGGAGAACGAGCCAGGGAAAACCAAGAACAATAGGAGCTGAAGGGGAGGGCAAAACTTTAAAAGACAGAAACTCACTGTGATTACCCGACACCAGCAACTGGAAAGGGGTGGTTTGGTGAGTTACTCGGGTGAGTAGTTTGCCATCCAATGCTCTAACAATGATGGGGGGTTCCAATGGTTCAGTGGAGAGACCGGCCTGCCATGCCGCCGTCTTGTCAATGAAATTATCCTCAGCCCCGGAGTCTACCAAGGCGGTGAGCTGGAGAGGGCCCGAAGGAGTGCTCAGTGATGCTTGTATTGAAAAGCGCTTAGCGCAGGGAGGGGAGGAGTGGATAAGGCTCGCCCAGCGCTCCCCAACAGCGGACGAGCCTAGGCTTTTGGGCGTTGGGGACAGGCCACAATACAAGCATTCCTTTTCCGCCATCCGTCTGTGCCGTTCCTCCGGCGTCAGATGGGTGTGGCCCAGTTGCATGGGCTCCGGTTCGGGACCGGATCTGGGTGAAATGAGGGAAGCTTGACGAGGGGGAGTGTACACAGGGGGCTGGTGAACGGGGAACCGGACCGCGGGGATGGACGAAGGGCGTGGTGCATCGAGTGGACAGGATCTCTCCCTACGTCTCTCCCTTAAACGACTATCCAATCTGATCGCTAAAGAGATGAGGGAATCCAGAGAAACTGTCTCATCCCTGACTGCTAGTTCATCCTTAAGTTGTTCTGAGAGTCCCCTAAAAAAAGCACCCCGTAACGCCGAATCATTCCACCCAGAACCCGCAGCTAAAATGCGCCACACTACGTGTGCCCTGTCGCACGGAAAAAAGCTGATTAGAAGCTTCACGGGATTGGACGGAATGGTCGAATACTTTCTTAAAATTCTCCACAAAGAGAGCGTGAGAACTGAATAATTCTGAGGAACCCTCCCATAAAGCTGTGGCCCAATCTAAGGCCCTCCCACGGAGTAAACCCACTAAGTACTGAACCTTAGATTCTTCTGAAGAAAATGTGAGGGGTCTTTGCCCTAACACTAGGGAACACTGGAGAAGGAAAGGCTTACATTTAAGTGGATCCCCGGCGTAGGGTTCCGGATCCACCATGTGGGGTTCCCTGACGGAGACGGGGCTACTGGGCTCCGCTGCGGAGGCAGCAGGGACAGAGGCCGGATCAGGCGGCTGGGGGGGAGTGAATCGGGAAAGTTGAGCTGCGATAGCTGCAAGCTGGTTATTGATAGTGTTTACTTGCCCTGAGAGAGCTGCTGAGTTGCCCATGAGGCCTTCCAATAGATGATCGTGTTTCCGTAGCAGGGAATCTTGGCTGGCGACGGCGCGTAGGAGAGCATCAGCGTCTGGGAGGTCCATTGTGGCCAGATCTTTCTGTCGCAACGGGTGGACTAAGTGGACCCACAAGGCAGACGCTGATTCAACGTATAACAATTTATTGTAGAGACAGGGATGGTTACGATTGGGGGGAGAGAGGGAAATCTTGGATGAAGGGGTCCGATGGGAAGCGAGGAGGGGGAAGCTGGGAGGCACGAGTGGACAGGTGAAACAGTTGGAGAAGGAAGAGGTGGTCCAGGCGAGGAAAGGGTCCAGGGTGGCAGCTGGCAGGGCAGGTGATCTTGAGCACAAGAAAACAGGGTCAAAAAAGAAGGCTGGGGACACGAGAAGGCAAAAAAAAGGCGGATAAACTCGGCAAAAAGCACACAAGAAAAAAAGTCGCGAAGGAGCCTGATGTGTTACCATGGAGGAAACTGTAAAGATCTGGCGCTGGGTGAATGAAGAACCGGTGTATTTAAGCAGGAGGTAATTGGACTGATGAGTCTCAGGTGTGCCCTGCAGCAGCTGCCAGAGCCTGGGACCCGCCCCTAGAAGGGAGAAGAAAACACAAGGGGGAGGCAGAGAGCAACAACAGGGGCAGCACCGACAGGGATGTAACACGAAGACTGTAAGGCGACATGACATTACATAAACTTGCAAAACAACCCCAGAAATCGATGTCCTGTCGACCTCCCTGATCGTCGTGTGCAGGCCGGGTATAATTTTAATATAATAATGATTAAATATAAGGTGCAGGTTAGTTTGTATGGACATTTATTCAATAAGCAGACTTTTCTGTGTATAGCACAGGTCAATTTTGGGCCGTCAAAAAATGTTGCTAAATGCCACAAATCGACCCCCTAGCAACGCCGATGACCGACGTCGACTTGTCACAGATTGGATGTCAAAATGTTTGGTGGGTATTAATAAAAACAATTTAAACTCAATAAGTAAATGTACTGTAGTGGCAATTATGCCACTACAGTACTGGCTAAATGAATTAAGGAGGGAGGGAAACATACACATTCATCTTAAATCTAATCTAGTTTACCGGTACTTTTACATCAATGTACAACGTTATGTTATCAGTCATTAGCGGAAGTATTTCTTGTTTTACATTTTATTATATTATTCTGAATGCGCCATCTCTGATTTCCACATTGAGTGCAATATCAAATGGGCAATACCTAGGGTTAGCGCTGCTACTATGGGGTAACAATAACTATGAATATTGTAAATAATCATGTGTAAATTAAGCCTTGTCTGTTTTTTAGGGTTCGGTATTGGTCACAGTCTAGTGGTGTTGATGGGTAGTTATCTATTGATTTTTCATGCAACTATTATTTGTGCTATGTAGTAGGAGCCATCTGTATACATTCACACACATGTGGGGTAATATAGGTCACAGATCAACAGAAAAACATAGTTGAGTCACTTCGATAACATATGGACCTCTTGGACCTACTACTTGTCTACAGTGGTGATACAAATGCTAACATAACACCTGGAAGGGAGCGACCTCTAGGTGCAAGGAGGAGATACAAAGGCCTTTAACTCGTAATAATAATAAATAATAATAATAAATAATAATAAAGTAAAGACTGTCATTTATGACATTATTAGGATACATTTTTCCACGACACTATTACAATATTCCGATTGTGATTTGTGCTTGCAATGAAAAATATAATACATAAGGCACTCAGTGACATTTATTACATGTTTCCAACTTTATTGACAGTTAACAGTGTACCAGTGTTTTGGTCAATGCAAAAATATAATGTTATATGTTAAATATTTAAATGTATATGAGACTGAGCATGTTTTTGGCTTAAGCCAGTGTTGTCTTCGATTGAAACTATCCAGACATACAAAATAACCTTAATAAACCTTCATCAGGAATGCAAAATTACTGAAATGTGTCAGTGTTTCTCTGAAATGTGGTAGTTAATTGAATAAGGAATGTTACTCACCTTTGTAATTGAAGATACCGCTAGACACGTACATTTTAAAGCCCTTCTCTAACTAAGAGGTCAGAGCTTATCAAAACTTTTCACTCAAACTCAAACATTTTTGGAGCCAAAGTTCTATTACTGGAGCCATCTATTGGTCACCATCCCACCCTGCCATCCCACGCTGTCCTGTGATATGTGCCATGCTAGCTTGGTGACAGATGCTGTACCCGAATCATTTGATCAGAGCTACCACTTGCTTACATTGAAAAGCAAAGGAGGGCTGAGGATTCCTTCTGAAGGTACTGGTCCAATCAGCTGAGCGGTTTATTCGCCAGTCATCATTGGGGCAAGCCATGTGACGAATAAATAACAGCATATGTATCAACAGACTGTAATATCCTCACATAGCCACAAGGGAACAGGAACAAATATATAAGCTGTATTAACTGCACCTGGCCACCAGATGGCAGCACACAATACACTGGGGGCGGGCGCTCAACACTAGCCAATCAGAGCATATTATGCGTCATAGAGGCCACGCCTGCCCAGGTACTACCAAACCACACAAGCGGGGGGAAGGCAGAAACCCTAGAGGCCGCGTATCTGTTAGATATCCGGCTAAGGGTCGCTCCACGCGTGAACTATACAATGCCCCTCCTTTTGCTTCATAGATAATATACCTAAAGCTAAACAAATAAAGTGAGTTAAAAGCGATCCTGTGTCGGCGGCCTTCTTCCTCAAAGAACATCACAACAGCCATCAGAGTGTCCATGATCAATCAGTTTGTCCGGGCTGAGATTGTAACATCTCACCTGAATTTCCACTCTGGGGATCAATAAGGGTGTATCTTATCTTATAATTGTCTTTGTCTGTAATTGTCTGTCTTGGAGTATATCTGTATCCTTTCACTGCTATAAAAATATAGAAAGCAGTTCGTCTGACAGTGCCAGTGTCTCACTACTGTTACATTTTTCTTAATGGTCATCAATTATTCGTACTTAAGAAAAGCTAAAATAATGGGGACTTAGACAGAATAAGACATTTCCACAATGTAAAAACTTTTTTCACATTTCATGTACATAAATGATATTATATAGGGTCCACAAGTATTAGGAAAATAAGCCAAATAATTGTGAGTTTTTACAATTCCTTATGACAATTAATTATTTTCCACCACGTCGTAAGTAGGCCTAATTCAGTTAAGCCCAACATTGATACACACTCTCTTGAGCTTCTGGCAGCGATTATAGCCTAACTATCGAGATTCTTAGTAACTACATAGATCCCTTGAATATGAAAACGACTCATTGAAATTGGTTGAGAAATGTTAACGTTACAGTGCTTTTTATCTAGAAAAAACACAGCTCCCACGTTTACTTGTAATTGTTTACAGGGCAGTCTTGCCCAGTCCTATATGGAGGACGCGTTGACGTATCATAACAACGGGCTGGAGCAGTCAATGCGGCATCTATATGACTGTGTCCACATTAGTGATGGTATTTTCTCACTCGAATCAGCATATTGCTGTAACTGCACCCGACTGCTACTCAAACCGCCATTTGTAAACAGAAAAAACAATTACATCAGCGTCCACTTCCCAACCCGTTATTCTAAAATGGTGCCCCCCCCCCTGCTGGCCATTTACGATTTGAAGGCTAAGACAAACATAGTTATTCACTAGTAACTTCGTCATTCATTAGCCTTAGTCATTATGTGTCTTAACTTAGTCATGCATTAGCCTAAATTAAGGCTTTTGCTTTTCTTTAAAATATTTAAAGAAAATTATGAAATAAGAAAAATGTATGCCTATTAGGTTAGGTATTAGGATATTATATTATTAGTCGAGATGGCAGAGCACGTTGAGGCCGTAGCTTTGCGTGTTGCTGCATTGTGTGTGCCGCTGAAATCTACAATTGCTTTGTTATTAATAATTTTGTTTCATATGAAGGAGATTTGCAGACAACCATAATTTCAAGATTTTATTTAATCTGAGAATTTGCTTAACTTGTTACCAACCTTAAAAATATTACTTGTTACCAACCAGCTAAAATATTACAATGACAAAATAAAGAGGCATTTGCATGTGAACATACGAATACAATAGGCATCGACCTAGGCCAGTGGTTCTCAAATGGGGGTACGTTTACCCCTGGGGGTACTTGAAGGCACTCCAGGGGGTACGTGAGATTTAAAACATATATTTGTATAGTCTATTTAAAAATAGCATTAATTCAAAAAATAGTATTTAATAAATATTTAAATAAAATATAAGTTGAAGTTCATAAACAGAATTTTATATTCAGAAGGTTATTCAATTTTGTCACAACCCGGCTCCAAGGCTGTGCCAAAGCAGGGAGAACAAACACGAGCTGGCTACTAGCAAGCAGTATTTATTCCATAAATCAACCACGGCAAACGTGTAAAGATCAGTATCAGTCATGAACGCATGTATGGATGTGTGATAATGTATGTGCAGATCAAAATAAACAAAGAGAAAGTGCTGCCATCAGGCCTGCCGGTGAGCAGGAATCAGTTCCCCGCCAGAGAGCTTGAATGAAGGTCTTTATAGGCAGAGCACACTGGCCCAGGTGTTACTCATGCAGCTGACGACCCTCCACTCAGCACCTGTAAAACGCAACTCAAAAGAAACAGGGACACCTAGTGCCTGGGTGGAGGCATTGTCACACCCCCCCTCTTAGAAAAACTGGGGTTCCCATCTAGAAACCCAGACAGACACTGTGACAACAGTACAATAATCAACCAATATTTTTTTTTTTACCAGCAATACAGGATTATACTTTATCATTCAAAAATTGCTCTGTTCAACCATATAATTTACCTTTTACCAATTTCTTTCTCTGGTCTCATAACCCTGTTACATACTGCAATCCATACTCACGACTTCTGCAGTGACCCTCCGCTATATCAGCTAGCCAATCTCGACCCTGCAACCCAGTACCCCTGGAGCGCCTGGAGAAGCAACCTTAAGAGTAGCAGTGGGAAAAGGAAGGGGAGACCAGGAAGATCACAAACAGTAAATCTCTCAAGAACAAGGCGCTCTTGACAGAGCATCAGCCACAATATTTTCTGAGCCCTTAATGTGGCGGATATCCAAACAGTACGCTTGCAAAAACAAAAACCATCGCATCAGTCTACGGTTCGGACAGCACAAAGAATGAAGAAAAGTTATCGGGTTATGGTCTGTATAGACCACCAGAGGAGCACTGGACTCGACATAAACTTCAAAATGTTGCAACGCCCACACAAGGGCAAGAGTCTCTTTCTCTATAACAGAATAATTTAACTGGTACGAGTTAAATTTCCGAGAGAAAAAACACACAGGACGTTCAACACCATTTCGGTCAGACTGAAGCAACACCGCACCGGCACCTACATCACTTGCATCCACTTGCAGCTCGAACAGACGTCCATACAGGGTGCTACAAGGACAGGAAGTGAACACAAGACAGTTTTAACATTTTCAAATGCCTGTTGACATGAAGCTGACCAGATGTACTTTGCTTTAACCTTCAACAAATCAGTCAAAGGAGCTACCACAGTTGAAAAGTTTCTGCAAAAACTGCGATAGTAACCCACCAAACCCAGAAAACGCATAAGCTCCTTCTTGGTGGCGAGCACTGGATATTGCTCGATCGCAGTCACCTTTGCCTGCACTGGCCGCACCTGCCCTTGTCCCACTACCTTCCCGAGGTAGGTGACTGTAGCCTTGGCGAACTCACACTTAGCCAAATTGACTGTCAGGTGTGCGTCACGCAGTCGGACGAACAGCTTCCTAACGCGGTCAACATGATCTTCCCAAGTATCGCTGTAGATCACGACATCATCAAGATACACCGCACAACCATCCAGCCCAGACACAACCATATTCATGAGACGCTGAAAGGTCGCTGGTGCATTCCGTAGCCCAAAGCTCATCACAGAATAGGAGAAAAGACCAAAAGGAGTTATAAAAGCTGAAATCTCTCTAGCTCTTTGAGATAGTGGAACCCGCCAATAACCTTTGAGTAAATCAAACTTAACTTACTGACAAATTGAGCTGAACCCACCTGATCCACGCAATCCTCTATGCGGGGAAGTGGAAAAGCGTCAGGTTTAGTTACCCCGTTTACCTTACGATAATCCGTACAAAACCTAGGACTTTTGTCAGCCTTGTCGACAAGCAAACAGGGAGACGCCCAGCTGGAAGATGAACGTTCAGCCATATTATTGTCAAGCATATATTTGATTTCTCTCCTCCATTACCTGGCGTTTCTGCTCGGACACCCTGTATAAACGCTGGCGGATCGGCTTTGCATCACCCACATCAATGTCATGCTCTATCAAATGTGTACAAGTTGGAACATCATCTAACAAGCACCGATAGTTGTTAATTAGAGCAGACAACTCGACGCACCGCTCCTTGGACAAATGTCCAAACAATGACTCCAAATTACCCAGTGTTTCCGAGTTCTTTAACCGGTCCTGCAACAAGCTCTCATCAAGTGAAACCACCCCATCATCCTCATAAACTGACAAGTGAGCAGCCGAATGCCTCTCCACAGTTTCTGCCATCAACACCGGTTTAACTGTCTGCTGTTGCCCACTCTCCCCCGTTGCACAAGACTGTGAACCCCGGGTGTAGTAGGGTTTTAACAAGTTAACATGGCAAAGTTGAGTGTCTCTTCTACGCTTTGGTGTCGACAACAAATAGTTCTGCTCAGAAACCTGACGCAAAACTGTGAAAGGACTGGAATTTTGCCTGAAATGGAGAACCGACAAGTGGTAACAGAGCCAGAACCTGATCGCCTGGACGTGAACTGGTGAATTTCAGCTTTACGGTCATAAAGTTGTTTCATTTTTGTCTGCGCTGAGGCTACATTTTCTTTAGCCCTTTCCCCAGCCAAGTACAACTGATGCCGGAAACCATTAACATAATCGATCAGATTCTGAGGTGGTATGGGTTGTGCGACCGGATCATGCAGCAGAGCTAATGGCCCACGCACGGTATGTCCAAACACAAGCTCATTTGGACTAAACCCAGTGCTCTCCTGCACAACCTCTCTGGCAGCTAGCAACAACCAGAGCAGCCCCTTCTCCCAATCCAGATTTAATTCAACACAATATCCCCGCAACAGAGACTTCAAGGTTTGATGAAACCTTTCCAGTGCTCCTTGGCTCTGAGCATGATAGGCAGAAGCCTGATTATGTTTTACTCGGAGCTGCTTCAACACTTGGGCAAACAAGTGAGATGAAAAGTTAGAACCCTGATCACTTTGAACCACTTTTGGAATTCCAAAGATTGAAAGGAACCATGTCAGTGCTTTGACCACGGATTTAGCAGTAATGGTACGCAACGGATAAGCAGCTGGATATCTCGTGCTTTGACACATGACTGTAAGCAAATAATTACTTCCAGATTTTGAACGTGGCAAGGGACCAACACAATCAATTATCAGATGCTCAAATGGCTGCGCAATTGCTGGGATGGGAGACAGAGGAGCTGGTTTAATGTTCTGATTAGGTTTTCCCGTCATCTGACAAGTATGACATGTTTTAATATATCCAGACACGTCCCTTTTCACACAAGGCCAAAAAAAACCCCTGAGGATATACAGTATAAGTGGCAATGTGACTGGGAACAGAGTTCTTAAATTGCTCCAGAATGATCAAGTCACATAAAGCCTCATAAGTATGAACCCTCAGTGAAGTACACCAACGATTAAACTGAGTGATTAACTCCCTGGAAAACTCCATATGTGTCTGCTTACTTAACTTCTCCCAAGACCTAAATCTCTGGCGATATGCCTCAGGCACCAACTCATAAGCCTTTAACACAGCAGCTCTGATGGACACATAAACCTTGCTTTCAACCGTACTGTGTAAGTGCAGAATACGCCTTCTGTGCCTTGCCTGTCAAAATGCACTGTAACAGTAACGTGCGCTCAACATCAGACCAAAGTCTACTTTCGGCCACTCGCTCAAAAAGTAAGAAAAAAATGTCCGGGTCTCGCTCACAAAATTGAGGAACCAAACGCAGATTGCTGGCAATATCAAAAGCACTTGAGGGCCCAGGAGAAACAGAGACCTGCCCCACATTAGCCAAACTTACCCTGCGCTCTTCAAGTTCAAGGTTTTTAATTTCCACTTGCAACAATAGCAATTCTTTGCGCTGCTCAAAAGTTAACCCAGTACTCACCCCAACTTCAGAGACAGACACATCAGCCGTGTCTACTCCAGAACCATCAGCATACAATTTAGGCTGAAGAACACCCGCTTCCAACAAATTCTCCTTTAGAATGTTCTTCACATTCTCCTTTAACCGCTTATCACCGACATCCATCTTAAAATGTTCGGCGATTCTAACTAATTGCTCCCGCGAACAACGCTCCAATAACTCTTCTGACGGAGCTCTCAAAAACTCCTCCAAAGTAGTCATAACGGAGGGAACAAAATGATTAACTTTACTTGTCCAAACACAAAAACTGACACACGAGCAACAGAGCTCAAACAGCCCCTACACAGCCAAAAAAATTAAAATTGGCTGCAGCCCCGTCCCTCTAACTGTCTAACCAGAAACTACTTAACTCCCCCCCTAGTCTTCAGGCGCTACTTGTGGTGGGTATTTATGCACTGTAACCCGGAAGCCTGGTAAAGCAACCAAAATTTGGCGACTCCACCTGCAGCCTCGGACGTGCTCCCAAGACAACTGCTTTAACCACTTTCGTCGCCACACTATCAAAGCCCCCCCAAACGAACCCCAAAAGGAATTCGCTCTTAAGCCTAACCAGGGACAGGACAGCAGCAACACTATGGCTGTGCACAGAACCACCAGAACTCAGTGCACAAACTCACCATCATAACTAGTTCGATGACCACACATCCCTCAAAACAAAACATGTTACTCAGTAGACCACAATTACTTACATTTAATCAAAACCAGCACAGCAGACTACTCACCACTCTCGTCGCTTGTCTCCCAAATGATTAGTTGCCACCCGTTCCCAAACACAAGATGCACAACCTACTACACCTGACCTGACGTCACGCCAACACACACCAAGAAATCACAGTCTCCGCCCATTTTCAACCAGAAGAACAACTGTGTTTTCTCGCTTTCTTATTTATCCCAGAAGCACAATGTCTGATACACAAAAGTCAGGCTATATTCGTTTTTTGAGTTGGAACATAAAGGGAATCCATAATCCAGTGAAGCGAAGTAGGGCGTTTGCGCATATGAAAACATTAAGAAGTGATATCATGTTTCTACAGGAGACTCACCTACGATCAAGTGAATGCATAAAGCTAAAGAAAGCTTGGATAGGGCAATTATTTTGTTCAAAAAATGATGATAGAGCACGTGGTACAGCGATTTTGATTAGAAAAGGCATCCCATTCACCCCATCACAGACTGTGTGTGACTCCAGGGGTAGATATGTTATAGTGAGTGGCAATTTGTACGGTACCCAAGTAACATTAGCTAATGTATATGGACCTAATTGGGACGACCCACTTTTTTAAACTAACTTTATAGCAGCATTACCAGATCTCAATAACAATCAGTTGATACTGGGGGGCGATTTCAATAGTGTTTTACATCCAAAACTAGACCTAACAGTATGATTTCAAACTCAGGTGCAGTTATTCAATCACTTATGGACACATATGCACTTTTTGACCCATGGAGGAGAAACAATCCAACTACTAGGCAATACTCCTTCTTCTCCCCAGTTCACCACTCCTTTTCCAGGATCGACTTTTTCCTTGTAGATAGCAGAACTCTCCCGATGGTCAAGGATAGCCAGTATAATAGCATTGTCATTTCTGACCATGGCCCGGTACAGCTGGATATATGTTTCCCAGAGTGCATCAGACCACGCCGCACATGGCGATTTGACCCTCTGTTATTATCTAGGGACTCTTTTAAGAAATGTATTTCCCAACAAATTGATAGTTTTCTGGAATTCAATCGCACACCTGATATGCCACTAACCACTGTGTGGGAGGCTCTCAAGGCCTATCTCAGGGGCCAGATAATATCTTATACAGCCTATGAGAGAAGGAAATGCAAACAACGCCTGAGTGGCCTATCTTACAGCATAGCGGAGGTGGACCGTAAATACGCTGACGCCCCAACGCCTGAGCTCTACAGAGAAAAATGATTGTTAAAAACTGAATTTGATAACCTCTCTATTAAACAGACTGACCAGCTATTTTTTAAATCAAAACAAAAATTTTACGAACACGGGGAGAAGGCTGGAAAGCTTTTAGCTCACCAGATTCGACAGTCCGCAGCTGTAAACACTATTCCTGAAATCCGAACTGAGCTGGGGGAGAAAACCACTAACCCTAATACAATAAATGATGAGTTTAAACAATTCTATATGACCCTCTATAGGTCGGAGCCACCAGATGACCCGTCAGATATTACTACATTCTTAGAGGGGCTGACCATCCCAACAATAACCCCAGAGGACAGTTTACAGATAGATAGAGAGATTACAGCGGGTGAAGTAACACAGGCAATTAAATCAATGCAGAGCGGTAAGGCTGGGGGCCTGACAGGTTTTCAATTGAGATATATAAGGAATTTGCTGATAAGCTAGCACCGATACTTAGCCAGTTGTACCAGGACATTTTTGAACAACATAAATTGCCACAAACCATGACTCAGGCCATAATTTCAGTGCTCCTCAAAAAAGACAAAGACCCTTTACTATGAAGCTCATACCGTCCAATAAGCCTTTTAAACTGTGACTATAAAATTCTCACAAAAATATTAGCCACCCGTATAGACAGTATAATTCCAACAGTCATCGATCCAGACCAAACGGGTTTCATCCCAGGTAGACAGTCGTTTTATAATAAGCGGAGACTATTCAATATCCTGTACACCCCACACTCAGCATCAGGGAAACACACAGAAGTGGTGATCTCCTTGGATGCTGAAAAAGCATTCGATCGTGTAGAATGGCAGTACCTGTTTGCCGTCCTAGAAAAATTTGGCTTTGGATCATCATTCTTGACCTGGATCAAAATAATATATGATGCACCCACTGCAGCTGTGTGAACCAATAGCAATATATCTGACTATTTCCCCCTCTACAGGTCTTGTAGACAGGGCTGCGGCCTTTCCCCATATCTGTTCGATCTAGCGGTCGAACCCCTCGCTATAGCCCTTAGAGCAGAAGAGGGTATTACTGGTATCTCCCGTGGCGGCAAAGTCCATAAAGTGGCGCTATACGCGGATGACCTGCTTTTGTATATATCCAACCCGACAGTATCGATACCAAAACTATTGTTGATGCTAGAAAACTTTAGACACCTCGCAGGCTAAAAATTGAACTACTCAAAGAGCCTGCTTTTTCCAATTGACTGCACAAACGGAGATTATTCCAAATCTCCGTTCAAAATAGAATGTGATATGTTCACATATCTAGGAATTAAAGTTACCCATGAGATGGAGAATTTGGAGAAACACAACTTTAAGTCATTATTAGAACA
The DNA here is from genome assembly GCA_030340625.1 of Merluccius polli. NCBI lineage: Eukaryota > Metazoa > Chordata > Actinopteri > Gadiformes > Merlucciidae > Merluccius > Merluccius polli. The sequence goes on from JAOPHQ010006539.1 coordinate 477,205, forward strand.
AACAAAACAAGATCTTGGGAAATGGTCAACATTACCGATCTCATTAGTAGGTCGCATTAATATAGTTAAAATGACAGTCCTACCTAGATTTCTTTGTGTTTCAGATGATCCCCATATTTATCCCCATGAAAACATTTAAACAGCTAGATAGACTAATTTGATTTTGATTTTGATTTAAAGCAGTATAGCAGATATTTTCCAATAGCAAATAACCAGTTCTTTCTTCCATCTGGGTTCGACAATGCATTTCAATATTGGCATAGAAACGGGTTGATATTTTTCTGTGATTTATACCCTGATAATGTGTTTATTTCGTTTGAATCACTCGAAAATGACCATAATATACCTACCCAGATTGCATTATTTTAGGTTTTTTCAGATACGTAGTTTTACCAGAGAAAAGTTTTCCTTGTTTCCTTTCCCACCACCTAGGAATCATTTAGATGCAATTCTAGAGCTGGATCCCTATGAGAAGAAACGTGTATCTGTTATTTACAATATGATAGGAGACTTGAAACCAATATCATGGGATAAAACTAAAATTGCATGGGAGAAAGATTTGGGGGTCGAGCTTTCTGATGATATGTGGCAAAATTGCCTAAAACGTATTCATACCTCGTCATTGTGTATACGCCATGGTTTAATTCAATTTAAAGTGCTCCATCGCCTGCACTATTCTAGGGATAAACTGTCCAAACTTTTCCCCACTGTAGATCTTGACTATCCGAGGTGCAGCTATGTACCCGCCACAATAGGACACATGTTTTGGTCATGCACCTCTCTCAACGACTTTTGGAAACAGATATTTGATGTATTTTCCAAAATCTGTGGTCAGACTATAGCACCTGACTACCACTTAGCCATCTTTGGCGTACCACCCCCAGACTGCAAAGTCTCAAATTTACAAGCAAAGGCTTTGGCATTTGCCTCCCTGCTTGCACGCAGATTAATACTTTTTAATTGGAAATCAAATACAACCCCGTTATTTTTGCAGTGGTTGAGGGAGGTACTATCTTTTCTACCTTTGGAGAAACTGAGATACAAGATATGTAAAGCCCGCAAAAACTTCACTCTGGCCTGGAGTCCCTTTATAGAATTTGTAGAAGGATTTCCCTTTCAATGATATACCTTAACACTAGCTGTATTGAATAGTTACAACTACTTTATAACATGCTCAAAATGTCAATTTCACCCAATTCCTGTCTGACTTTTTCCATATTTGTTTTTGTATTTTCTTGTTTATTTAATTACATTTTTGTTTAAGAGCCTTGGGGGGGGGGTGGGGGGATAGATTTCTTTTTCTTTTTTCATGTCTGTCTATAAGTTGTATGTTTATTAATGAAAAACTGCAAAATAAAGTTATAAAAAATAAATAAAAAAACGGTTCAATCAACGACTGGACGAGCCCCCATTTGTCACAACCCGGCTCCAAGGCTGTGCCAAAGCAGGGAGAACAAACACGAGCTGGCTACTAGCAAGCAGTGTAAAGATCAGTATCAGTCATGAACGCATGTATGGATATGTTACTCATGCAGCTGACGACCCTCCACTCAGCACCTGTAAAACACAACTCGAAAGAAACAGGGACACCTAGTGCCTGGGTGGAGGCATCGTCACAATTTCATTACCCTAAAAACCCAGAGTCTCCCCCATACCAGGATGTTATGACCCAACCTGGCATGCGCCACATATTATCAACTGTCAGTCGCTGCCAGGCCAACTGGCATAAATTCATTTTAAACTGGTGGCCGCCCATGGGGATACCCTTTATGTTAGAGCTAGCGCGTATGGCACAGGCTAAAGGCTCGAGAGCCAAAATAAAAATTAAGGGGGAAATTGGACAACCCTGTCGTGTCCCTCGATACAATTGGAAGGGCTCAGATAATATATTATTGCTTCTAATCATGGAAACTGGGTCAGAGTAAAGTGTCCTAAACCATTTCATACATACCTGACCAAACCCAAATCTAGATAAAATATTAAATAAATATGGCCATTCTAATCTATCAAAGGCTTTCTCAGCGTCCAGAGATATTGCCATCGCTGGACGCTGAAGTGAGCCTGCTCTGTGCATTACATGAAACAGTCTTCTCATGTTGTTAGCAGACTGGCGGCCAGCTATAAATCCCACCTGGTCCAGGTTTACAAGAGAGGGAACTACTTTTTCCAGGCGAAGAGCAAGGAGCTTTGCAAACACTTTGTAGTCATTGTTTAAGATTGTTAAAGGCCTATAATTGCCCATTAATTGATGATCTCTACCGGGCTTAGGAAGTAAACATATTATGGCTGTACGCATTGACAATGGCATTGACTGAGATTCAATCATGTCGTTGTACAACTCAACCAGCAAAGGTAATAATGCATCCAGAAAACATTTGTAAAATTCACTTGTAAATCCATCTTCTCCTGGACACTTGCCAGATGATAGTGATTTTACAGCTGTCACAATTTCCTTGGTTGTAATGGAATTCTCCAGTTCATCTACCTGAGCAACACTTAATACAGGGAGTGACACATTCCTTAAAAAACTGTCCAAGTTGTGATTTTGGGCTAGGCACTCACTTTGATATAGTTCTGAGTAGAACTCTCTGAAAGCATCACTGATTAGCTTTTGATCCGTTATAATTGTGCCTTTAGCGTTCTTTATAGCTGGGATACACTGCTTGCTCTCAAGCTGTTTAAGCTGTAGAGCAAGCATCTTTCCAGCTTTATCCCCACACTCAAAGTGTTTCCTACGAAGCCTGTACAGGGCAAATGCAGTCTCCTCATGTATTGTTACTTGTAAGTCGGCCCTTATTGAGAGGACAGAGCTCTGTAACACTTGGTTAGTGGGGTCTTGCATGTGTTGCAATTCAAATGATCTAAGTTCATTACATAATTTAACTTTCTTTGCCACAGCTTCCCTGTGCTTTGCTGATGCGTAACTAATTATCCAACCTCGACAGGTGGCTTTGAAGGCCTCCCAAACAGTTTGTATAGAGGAAACAGAGGCTGTATTTATAGATATAAATTCCTCTGTTCTGGTTTTAGTGTGGGAGACAAAGGTGTCATCTTTTAAAAGTGCATTGTTGAATCTCCACTGTTTAGGTTTATTAACAATAGGACTTAGGCAGAATATAATTGCAAGGGGAGCATGGTCCGATAAGACTATACTATATATTTCAGCGTTGATAACCTTTTCTACCTGAGAGTTGGATAATAGGAGATAATCAATTCTAGAATACGAATTGTGCACCTTCGAGTAGAATGTATATTCCCGAGAGTGAGGGTTCAATAATCGCCATATATCAGACAAAGCCAGTGATTCTAACAACTCAGTAAAGGCACTTGACAATGACTTATCAACTGGAAGAGGGTAACCTGAGCGATCTATCAGGGCATCTCTGACTAGATTGAAATCGCCCGCCATTAGGATAGGGGATAAAAAAGATGCTTGAGCAGAATTGGGAGCATAAATGTTAACCATTGTGCATTTTTCGTTCTGCAAATTGCCAAATAATATCAGATATCGGCCTTCTTTATCCATCTCCATATCAATTAGGTTGTATGAGATTTTCTTAGAGATCAAAATGCTCACACCTCTACACCCTCTAGAGCCTGGGGAGGAGAACACTTGGCCCACCCATCTTTGCTTTAATTTAAGTGATTCTTCCCTATTAAGATGGGTTTCCTGTAACATTGCTATATCAGTGTCAAGTGCCCTTAGATGTGACAAGATCTTATATCTTTTAACAGTATTCTGAATTCCGTTTACATTCCATGAGGTCACTTTTATAGCATTAATCACCATTTATTCAAAAGAGAAAAGGAGAAGAGAAAAAAAAAAAGAGCAATGAGTAAGAGCACATGTACCAAGAACAACAGCTGATGCTTTGCATGCATACGTAGATACTGGATACTGCACATGTGGGGGTCTGGGGTATGGAGTGAATGCTTGGGGGGGGGGGGGGGGGGGGGGGGGGAACATACAAAGACAAGGAACAACACAAATATTACGCCAGGTGGCATAAACAAAACAAAAAAAACAATTTGATGAGGCAAGCCCCATCTTCTATCCGCGATGGGTGGGTGAAAGCGGTGCTAAGGCAGTCGACAGACCGTTACCGAAAAGATACATAGTTATTAAACCTGCAATATAGTAATCAGCTGGGTGGCACACATCAGTTCTCAGTTCTTCATCTCCATGATCCGTGGTATGCAAAGAGAGGGGGGGGGGGAGGGGGGGGGGTCTATGGACTGCAAGTTGAAAGTGTGGGAAGGGGAAAAAAACAAAAAAAAACACACAAAAAAAGATACTGGAGAGGATGATACACAGCCGAATTGAGCCAGTAGTTGACTCACAGTTACCAAGGGAACAGGCTGGCTTCCGCCGGGGCAGGTCAACAGTGGACCAGGTTACCCTCCTCACGCAAGACCTCGAGGACAGCTTCCAGGCCAAAGCTAAAGCTGGGGTAGTGCTACTGGACCTGACCGCTGCTTACGACACTGTTTGGCATCGCGGACTCCACCTGAAGTTGCTGAGAACCATCCCGGACCGTCATATGGTCAACTTCATCATGGAGATGCTGTCAAACCGCAGCTTCATTCTCCAGACCAGTGATGGTCAGCGCAGCAGGCTCAGAAGGCTGAGAAACGGGGTCCCACAAGGGTCTGTCCTCTCACCGATGCTTTTCAATGTTTACATCTTTGACCTACCGGTGACGACATCCAGAAGGTATGGGTACGCGGACGATCTAGCCATCATGCTACACCAACCAACATGGAAGCCGGTTGAAGAGGGCCTCAACCAGGATATGGACGTCCTGGCTGCCTACCTTCGCAGGTGGCGCCTGCAGCTCAGTACTGGGAAGACCGTGTCGGCAGCATTCCACCTCTGCAACAGGGAAGCAAGAAGGGAACTGGAGATCTCCATGGACAACAAACCCCTGGAGTTCCAGCAGGCCCCAAAGTACCTGGGCGTACGCTTGGACAGGACACTGGCCTACAAGCAACATCTGGAGTAAGTGAGGGCCAAAGTAACAGCAAGGGTCTCACTCATCCGTCGCCATGCTGGCACGACCTGGGGGGCCTCTGCCAAGGTACTACGTATCTCCACACAAGCTCTTGTATTCTCTGCAGCTGATTACTGTGCCCCAACCTGGAGCAGAAGCCCACATGCCAAGATGGTCGATACGGCCATTAACAATGCACTACCGGATCATAACGGGCAGCCTGAAACCCACCCCTGTATTCTACCTGCCAGTCCTAGCAGGAATAGCGCCAGCCGGCCTACGACGAGAGGCTGCTACCCTCGCCCTGGCAAGAAAAGCCCAGGAACACGACTGGCACCTCCTCCATGACACCACAACCATGGCAACACCTCCAAGTAGACTCAAGTCCCGCCACCCATTCAATCAGGCCGCGCAAGAGATGCTTACCTCCATCCCGGAGGATCTGACAACCAAAGCCTGGCTGGCGGCAGTATGGAAGCAGGAGTGGGAGTCGGCAGGACACACACGTCTACACCTTTACGTCCCGGATCCTGGAGATGGCGTTGAAGGAGAAGACCTACCTCGCCGGCAATGGACCCTCCTGAACCCGACCCCTGTGCCTACGCACAGGGGTCGGCTGCTTCAAAGCGTCCATGAAGAAGTGGGGCCTAATAGGCAGTGCAGTGTGTGAGTGCGTGGAGCGTGAGCAGACTGCCAACCACATTATCACCACCTTCAGAGGAGGGTCTCTTCCGAGTGGGACCCGAGATGAGGGCGTGGCTACACGACACAATGCTGGACATATGATGACGATACACGAAAGAAGAAGGTTGAGAACCACTGACCTAGGCTATAATAAAATACATATATCTTATTCTTAAATGTATGACAATACAGTAATGTAAAATAGTCTATCCAACAAGGACAACAAATAACAAGATAATCGGGTCAATTATAGTCAGGTCATGCAGGCTAATTAGGTACTTAATATGCGCATCTCTAGTCCACATACCCCTTACATTTAGTGAATCTTAAAATCACCCCTTTGCAACCACTTGCTTTAAAATATCAATGATTGGGTTAACTTGTTCCTACATTGAGTAATTGACTACAATTAGGTAGGCCTAGTTATTGAATGGTTTATGTTCTTATAAATGTTTTATAAGAATGGTTAAAAATATGGGAGATTCCACAAATGCATATGGACTTGGTTCACACAAATTATGTTCTGAAAGTGAGTGTGGATATAATTGTACATGCCACAAGTTAACTATAAATATTTGTGGAGCGTGAAATATTCATGTGGACACACTACAAAGCACAAATACTAAATATTTTTGGATTGCGGTACACACAATGAAAATCTTCCTGTGGGTGGGTTATGTGGGTTATGCATATTCAAGTCCAATAAAAAATTCTGTATCCACATTTTACAGATCAGGAGTGGGACATATTGGACCAAACTCTGCAAACAAAATTAAGCAACTCACAAGAGACATGTGATCCACAAATGTGAAAAAGTGAGTGTGGATATAATTTTCCAAGACAAAAGTCAAAAAAAGACGTAGGCCTATTTGTGGATCTAGAAATATTTGTGTCGATATCATTTTAGAAAGCACAAATAAAAATAATTCTGGATGGTGGTACACGCAATGTGAATTGTCTTCTGTGGGTTGCAAATAATATAGTCCAATAAAAATGTCCATACTCCATCATGCTTAACAGGCCACCATTAATTTACCACCATTACCATCACCATTAATGTTAGTTGTAAAATGCCTTCACAGCAGCCTGAATTCTTTGCAGCATACGTTTATTCAACGTTCTGGAATAATTTCTTCTGGATTTTATTTCCATGTTGACTAGGGCTGGGCTATAATTAGAGTCGGACCCCATAATCGTTATGTGCGTGTGGGTGAAAGGCGCTAATCTTTCCCTAGACGACCCCAGTTGGCATGGTCCAGATTCAATCAAACTTGTTTTTCGATGATCGAGTGGTGTGTGTGTGGGTCAAAGACGCAAATTGGCAGGGAATTTTCAACAGGCAATGAAAAGTGTACAGGAGGAGCCAGATGTTTTTCAAAACATCTACGTGCAAACATGAAAATATTGTGAATGTTGCCCCCCAGCAGAGAACAGAATGGAACCAGGATCGAGGGGTGACAGTGATGACCATGTACGCTCATAAACTAAACAGACAGCACGGCATTTAGTCACAAAAGGCAACCATAATGGTGTGACAATGATTTGTGGTTCCTTTGTTGCAATGCAGTAATTGTGCCATCAATGTACCATGGTTGAATTGGTATCTCTCTGTTTGTCTTTGTCCATAGTGCCTTTTTTCCCCATTGTCTCTTGTCTCTGGTGTCACAGACTCGCATAACAGTTCTAACTGTTAATGACAAATACAGAAAGACAACATGGAGAGCATAAAGATAGGAATAGTCAAAATAAGAGAGATAGAGCGCATGTGTATTGCAGTGCCCAACATTGCTGATGTCACTGCAAGGGGGTTGGCTCATCTCAACAGTTGCCTAGCAACAACCAGAAAGAGAGCGATGGGGAGACGGAACGAGGTGGTCTGTCAGGGAGGTGTGGCTTTGTCCCCGGCAACTGTTGCCAATGCTATAGCATCGATGGCTGCATGCTCACATAGAAAAGATAAGCCTGCAGTGTGTGGTGTATGTTTGTGGATCTTTCTGAAAGCTGTGCCACAACGTACTCGGAACCGTGTCTCTTTTTTTGTACTCACAGGCAAAACAAAGCATTTTTTATTATTGGTATTGTTTGTGTGTGTGAGAGTGTTTTTGGACAACGGACTTTATTCCAAACACACACATGGCTGGAGGATTGGAGACAACACCCAGGACACACACATTTGTTAAGGTGTGTGCATGTTTGTGTGTGTGCGTATGTGTGTGCGTATGTGTGTGCGTGTGTGTGTGTGTGTGTGTGTGTGTGTGTGTGTGTGTGTGTGTGTGTGTGTGTGTGTGTGTGTGTGTGTGTGCACGCACGCGCGTGTGTGTACGCGTGCTTGTGCTTGCATGCCAGAAGGCAATAAATCATTGTCTGCATGGTGTTGGGGTTGGTGGTGCATGTTTTGTATTTGTATACACAAAAAAGGACTATCATTGTCATTGGATATTCATTTGACTTGGCCGCCCACTTGTAGAACTGCTACACAAGTCACATGATTGAAAACCTAGCACCTAGGTACAGACGAAACCAAGATGTGTTCATCCCTGCACCAGCATGGTATACAGGTTGGATTCCATGCAGTGTGGTTTGGTTTAGTAAACTCCATGACACTGCCTGTATACAGTTGGTCAACTGATTAGAAACTTTCCCTGAGCACCTGCATACAGGTCACAGGTGTTGCTGTTTGGTCAGATATATAGTAATAACTGCTTTCATCAATGACCATCTACCTGTACATAGAGACCATGGCTGTGTATATCCAGTATATATATACAGTATATATATATATATATATATATATATACAGTGTATATATATATATATATATATATATATATATATATATATATATATATATATATACTAGTGTATACTAGTGTAGCATTTAAAACATGCCTGTTTGGACCGATTGCTTGGCCTCCGGTATAATAATTTAGGATGGGGGTAACATTATTAGTGTTATATGTTAGTATGGCAAATGTACATAATTTGAGTTGCAATGACAGAATGGCGTTGTTCCTGTATCCGCTTATGCTCAGACTCCAGGGAAGTGAAATGGAGTTCAGTTGTAACGTAGTTGGTGTTACGCACAGGAGCAACGAGTAGCCAAATGTGCCAGGTACCCCAGAGACAAAGACACAGTAGACACAATACAGTGACTGAACTTCAAGCATTTATTGGAGATACGTTCTGTGGGAGTAGGAACGGAGCCGTCGAGGGAGGGAGGGGGAGTCCAGGGAAAGGTGAGAGGGTAGAGGGTCCACTTGGTGGTTAGGAGGGGGTGAGGGGACTGGGAGGCGTGGATGGGGCTGGGAGACACTGGGTTTACGGTGGGAGCCTGGAACACAAACAGTGGAAAACAGGGTTAGCAAAAAAATCAAACAACAGTCAGAGCTATGCAAAACTCACTAACGTGGAATATACTGTGAGGACACAGCTGGCTAAACTGACCACCGTAGTCAACGTTCAAGCGACAGGCGTCCCCTCTCCTCCTCTTCTTATACCCAGGTCTTGATGGCGATGTGGAGCAGCTGGGCTGATTGGCATTGCCCGCACCTGTGCTAGGCTGATTGGCTGTGCGGGCTGCCGGGTGATGGAGAGCCGCAACAATTGGAGTTGCAATGGCGCTGAGCATGGATTTAATTAGCAAAGGTATTTTGCCGGCGGTACAGTTATTAGTGTTAGTTAGTATGGTGAACTTACAATTTGAGTTGCAATGACAGAGTGGCGCTGTTCCTGTATCCACTCGTGCTCAGACTCCAGGTTTAGTCAAGTCAAGAAGAGTTGGTTGTAACGTGTCTGTACAGGCCCGCTGTTGACATAGGTGAAGAGTTGCTGGCGGACATAGGTGAAGATATGCTCAAGTCAGTCTGCACTCCGCAGAGCCCTGAAGCCCTGCCCCCGCTGCTGCTGCACAGAGCTTGTTTATTCTAAGTTTATTTATATTAAATATTATTTATTAATATTAAACATGTCGCGTGTCCAAATTGCACCAAACAGCACGTCCCCAGCAATACACCTGCCAAGTGTGAAGTAGATCGGATGATCGGTTCATGAGATATGCGAAGGACATACATACGTACATACATATGTACTACTACTAGTCCTCTTGCATGTCATGGCGCGTAGAGCCAACCGAGGCAACCAGGTTTCTCCATCTGGGTCTGTTGTGAGCAAGATGTTGTGCTTGTGCCAGTGTCACGTTACAGGCTGCAAGGTCTTGGGCTATTACATCAAGCCAGCGAGTGCGGGGGGCACCTCTGGGTTGCCTCCATCCGGCTTGATGGGGGTTAAAGTCCAGGATGATGCGGGTTGGGTGTTCCGCAGGCAGGCGGGTGATGTGGCCATACCAGCGCACGCGCCTCATTGCTGCAAGACGGGATGCTGGGGGTTGTTTTGTTTGGTCTCTTAGAGCCCGGTTCGTGACATGCTGACTCCATGTGATGCCTTCGATCCTCCTGAGGGCTCGGGTGTCGAAACCATCGAGCCTGGCTGCCAGGGTGTTGTTTAGCGGCCAGGTTTCTGAGCCATATAGGAGGACTGAGATGACAGAGGCATTGTAGACCCTCAGCTTTGTTTCCCGGGATATGTGCCGGTGTCGCCACAATGGTCTCCATAGGGACTGCATGACGGAGGCAGCCAGGGCACGACGTCGGTCAACCTCTGTTTTGAGGTCTCCGATATTGGACACCGTTGAGCCCAGGTATCTGAAGGTGGGGGCGAAGTGCACGGGGGTGCCATCGAACAGGAAGGGTGGTGGGTCGGGTCCGTCGCCTATATGCATAAGCTCGGTCTTGGCCCAGCTTATCTTCAGGCCAAGCTTTTTGGACTCCTCATCAAATACGCTGAGCGCTTCACGGAGCTGATCGGCAGTCTCACTGAAGAGGATGGTATCGTCAGCGTATTCGAGGTCCTTGAGGATGTAGTTTCCGAGTGGCACCCCGGGGATCCGCTCACAGGTTCTTAGCATCAGATGGTCGATGACGCAGTTGAAGAGCTCTGGAGCAGCTACACAGCCCTGCCTTACCCCGCTGTTTATGGGGAACCACTCGGAGTCCCGCCCGTTTACTCGTACACAGCTTTCCGCACCCTGATACAGCTGCTTAAAGAGTGTGATGAGTTTGGTTGGGGCTCCGAGGGTCTTCAAGATGTTCCACAAGGACCCATGGTCCACGGTGTCGAAGGCAGCTTTAAGGTCAATGAAGGCGATGTATAGGTGCCTGTCTTTTCTGAACTCCCGGGCTTTTTCCATTATGAGCCGGAGAGCTGAGATGTGATCAGTGGTAGAGCGGTTGGGCATAAAACCGGCTTGTTGTTGGCGGCGTCTGCTTCTGGTTGCGGGTAGGGCTCGGGTGAGAATACGGGTGAAAAGTTTGCCGGGGATGGAGAGGAGGGTGATACCTCGATGGTTACCGCAGGTCAGCTGATCCCCCTTGTGCTTCCAGAAGGGAAGTATAATGCCCCGCCTCCAGTCATCGGGCAGCGACTCAGAGACCCACACAAGGTTAATAATTTGTGCGAGCCAACGGAGGATGTTGTCGCCTCCGGCCTTCAGCATCTCAGCTGTGATGGTACATATGCCAGGGGCTTTGCCGTTCTTGAGCTTGGATAAGGCTGCTTTGACTTCAGCTGTGGTGACGGGGGTGATGGAGCAGTCCGGGTTAGTGGTGGGGTGACTGATAAGGGTGGGGTCTTCTGGGACAGGGGGGTGGTTCAGGAGCTCGCTAAAATGCTCCTTCCAGCGGCTGAGGCAATCAGCTTCAGTGGAGAGCACGTTGCCAGCCCTGTCCTTGACAAGGAAGGAGCGCTGGCGGGGGCCGGCTTTCCCTTGGCGGAGTAGATTGAAGAGCTGCCGCAGGTTGTTATTTTGGGAGGCTGTCTCCATGGCTGTTGCCTGATTGCTCCAGAAGTTTTCCCTGTCACGTCGGATGGAGATGTTGCGTTGGCTATTTAGGCGTCGGTACAGGTCCATGTCCCCTCGCAGTCGAGCAGCTCGTCGGTTGTTGACGATGTCGAGGGTGTCTTGGGAAATCCAGGGTTTCTTAGGGGCAGGTCTTGTTCGCCCGATGGATTCCCTGGCAGCTGTGATAGCCTCATTTTTGAAGTGGGGCCAGTCCTGGGATATCCCACTGCTGAGGGAGCAAAAGCGGTTAGCAATGGAGCACCTGTACGACTCCATGATGGCCGGGTCTAGCAGGCGTGAGGAGTCCAGCTTGGGGGGGGCATTGGCTGATGCCCCTGCCTTGAGCTTCAGCCAGAGGTCGGCTATCAGCAGGCGATGGTCGGTGTTGCCAAGCTGTGCTCCTCTGAAGACACGGCAGTTGGTTATTGATGTCTTCCAGCGGCGGGAGATGAGAATATGGTCAATTGCTTTCTTTGTCTTGCCGTCATTGCTGTACCAGGTCCAGTGATGGATCCGCTTCCGGGGGAACCATGTGTCGGCGATGCAGAGGTTGGTGGTTCTGCATAGATTAAGTAATCGTTGGCCGTTGTCGTTGGTGGTGTTATCGACGGAGACGGGACCTGTTACAGCCGGGAGGGTAGGATCTTGTGTGGAGATTGTGGCGTTGGCATCGGTGAGGACAATGACAATGTCATGGGGGGGGGCTGCCTGGATGGCATCTTGCAACTGATCGTAAAAGGTGTCCTTTGTCTGGTCTGGGGTGACATTAGTAGGGCTGTAGGCGACAATAACTGTCATCTTCCCATGCTGATGTATGAGACGGGCAGAGAGCAGTCTATCACTGACTGGCTTCCAGCTTATGATTGACTTCCTTCGGTGTAGCGGGATGGCTAGGGCTACACCGTAGAGGCCTCTCCCATCGTTTGGGCCACTCCAGAGAAAGAGATGTTCGCCGGCAGTGGACTCTCCGGTTCCACGCCAGCGTGACTCGCAAAGGCCGGCAAGGGCGATGTTATACTTGGAGAGTTCACTGGAGAGAAGCGTTGCGTAGCCGGGGCGCAGGAGCGTTTGAACGTTCCAGCAGGCGATGCGGGTTTTAAAACGGAGATCCAAATGTCGTAGTCCGGGGGCAGGCGGGGGTCTGTTGCCGTGAAGATCCGTCCGGTTTAAATTAGTTGTCTTGGTTGGGTTCGTAACTGTTTATTTTCGCCATGCTGGGTAGTTGGCCCTGCGATGGCTAGTCAGCTGGTGGGGCTGCCACCTCACAGCACGCTGACGGGCTGCGGAACCTCGGCGAAGACCGGCGGTTCCGGGCGGAACTGCTCATTTGTGCCATCCTGGTGCCGTGAGCCCCCCGAAGGGTAACAGGCTCCCCATGCACCGAGCCCGGGCAGACACCAGGTAGGGTTAAGCTATCACACCTCGGCAAGGTTACACAGTTCCTTGTCCTGGTGGGGTGAGGCCCCCAGGACGGTGATAGCATACATATGTACAGACAGAGATTCCTCGCTTTGGTTAGATAAAAGCATCTCAGCAAAGATTTTTACAAACCTTGTTTCTTCTTCCTCTTTCTTTATCTATATCATATTTTTCAATGATTCTCATCTTGCCCACACACCACAGACACAAACACATTTATAATTGATGTTCAGTGAGGGAGCTCTACAAGATTCTCCTCGTCTGCATGTTGAGTGGACTGGTTAAGTGGTGTTTGTACAGTGAATTTCTCTGCTAATATATGTGTATTTAATGTGTCTTTAATATATGTAAGGGATAATCCATGACAAGGTGTGCATGTATGTGAAAAATAATGCACGATTTGGGGGGCTAAGAAGGGGTTTGCCTCCGCAAAGTGCATTATTTTTTGATACATGCACACCTCGGAGTGGATTATCCCGCTTATACCACGGCCACTTGCGAATCAATAAAAATATAAGGGTGTTGATTCATATTTTGGGGTAATTCTGTCTCTGTACTGTTTCACCCAGTGTTGACTAGTGTCCTGGACTGAGATTCACAGCCAGCTAAACTCTTTCTGACATTTCATCCAAGGAACAGGCTGGAGTTATGACTGGATCGCATTTATTGCCAAAAATTGTGAAACTGAAACAAATACAACAAGGATAAATTACCACAAGGTAAATAATACAAGTTTGCATGTAGCCTGCTAACGGAGGTAGCGGATCTAACACATACAGATCTACGGACAGAGTCCGCGATCATATCTCGCTCGTTAATTAACAAATTACGATAAACTACAGAAGCGTTTGCAATCTACTAATGGTAAATAATGTTTACTTACTCAAATTGCCACTACAAAGGGATAAAACAAACGTGAGGAAGGAGAAAATCTCTTGCTACGGAGCAGGTAAAAAACAACAACATCCGGTTAGCCTACATTACTTCCTGTAAAAACCATGGACGCAAAAAACACATAAATGAAAGTACTGCGCCATCTACTGGCCGAAAAATGCAACTGCAAGTATAAATGTACACAGTTCCATAACAGTCTCAAAATTACAATGTGGCGGGGTTGTCCGGCCACACGCCACCTAAGTGGCTTTCCTTTGGGGCCCTCCGACACAGGACACGGGTAGATGTAGTTCAAGGTGTTTATTGGAGTTGAAGGCCAGTTGGTATTCGCCGAGCTGATAGTACATCCAGTCATGACGGTGCTCCTCCTCGAGTGTGTGTGCTGATGGCTGGTTTATCCTGGGTGCCATGATTGCTCATGCACCACAGGTGTGCAGCCCCACCCAGCCAGAGTCCAATCAGTGTGACTCAGGCCAGGTGAGGCTGTAAACCAGCCATCAACAACACACACTCCACATAAACCCTCCACATATCCCCAACACCAGATTGAGGCCAGGGAGAATCCCCGGCCTCGCCTACTCCCCCCCCCCCCCCCCCATCCCCCATCCAAGCAAACAAAAAAAACAAAACACATACCGGACTCTGAACAGGGTTACCATACGTACAAAAAACCTGGACTCTTTTCAGGGTTGCCATACCTAAACAAAACATAAACACAACCCCCCAAACCCCACTACCTCCACACCTCCCCAGGGTCACACGCCCACCCCACCCTCCCCCTCCGTCCCGGAGACCGGAGGCCTGGGGCTGCTGCTCCGGCTGGCGGAGGTGTCTCTGGGGTAGCTGGCTGCAGGGGCTGGCTGGATGGGTTCGGGAGGAGGCCCGACAGCTGGGCCGCGGAGGTAGCTCTCGGAGGGCCTGGAACAGTTCGTAGTCACCCCCCTCCACCAGGGCGACGAGGCATGATCCCCCTCCCATCTCCTCCTGGAGCATGGGGCCTTGGGCTCCTGGTCCCCTGGCAGAGGGGCGGCTGGCCTGGGCTGCTCCAGGCTGGATCCGGGGGAGGCTAGCAGCAGACGGTTGCCGGTGGCGGTCGCTGCGCTGCCTCCCCGCTCCTCCGCTGGCCGTCGCTGCCGTTCAGGGGGAGCTGGTGCTGGGGTGGCTGTCCTCTGCCGCGGCTGGTGGCTCCAGTGTAGCTTGGACAGCCCTTCCGTGTCCCGTCCTGGTCGGAGGGGCCCCACATTGGGCGCCAGTGTGGCGGGGTTGTCCGGCCACACGCCACCTAAGTGGCTTTCCTTTGGGGCCCTCCGACACAGGACACGGGTAGATGTAGTTCAAGGTGTTTATTGGAGTTGAAGGCCAGTTGGTATTCGCCGAGCTGATAGTACATCCAGTCATGACGGTGCTCCTCCTCGAGTGTGTGTGCTGATGGCTGGTTTATCCTGGGTGCCATGATTGCTCATGCACCACAGGTGTGCAGCCCCACCCAGCCAGAGTCCAATCAGTGTGACTCAGGCCAGGTGAGGCTGTAAACCAGCCATCAACAACACACACTCCACATAAACCCTCCACATACAACTTTTAGCTCGCACTACTTTTTGTGTTCCTGGAAATAAACGGTGAATGACCAGAGAAATATATGGGTTTGACTAATGCCTGGAACGCAATCAGTTAAGAGATTCATATGGAATGCGGACGTTACCTTATTACTCCAGTAAATAGAGAAAATCTTAGTAACGACATGGCAACGTTACCTTATTACTCCAGTAAATAGAGATGATCTTAGTAACGACATGGCAACGTTACCTTATTACTCCAGTAAATAGAGACAATCTTAGTAACGACCTGGCAACGTTACCTTATTACTCCAGTAAATAGAGACAATCTTAGTAACGACATGGCAACGTTACCTTATTACGCCAGTAAATAGAGATGATCTTAGTAACGGCATGGCGACAGGGAAGCATTCTAAATGTAGTCCGATTCCGAGTCCGGTCCAAGTTGACAGTTATTAACGTTTTGTTTTTTAGACCGGTGATTAGACTGCTTATGTTACAATCACGTCCTAGCTGTGCATGTTATCAAAAATAATCAACACCTCTCCAGCCAATCAGAATCGAGTATTCACCCGACCCATGGTATAAGTGTATTTAATGTGTCTCTAATATATGTGTATTTAATGCACACAATACGGTTTCCAGATGGCTACTACACTTTGAAGTTCCCTTTGGGAAATATACAGTTATTATGTTTCTGGATGACAAATGCTAGGCAAGAACTTGCTGGAATAACTGCAGCTGAGGTAGGCCAGACAGGCACATGCGTTATTAACAAAGTGGGTCACACACATGCACATGTGCACACCCCACCATTTTTCACGTTACAGTACACCCCTCCATTCTTGTATATAGTCTCATGTAAAGCTACATATATAAATATATATATAAATATACAAATATATATTAACCTTCATGCTATCAGTATTGAAGTTTGTCTAAGTTCTAGAAGGAGCTTTTCATATAAACGTGACCTTAATGTTTGGTAAATTACTTTACAATTAGCACATTGAGGTGCATTCTCTCCTGCTTTTAGCCCATTTTCGAATCCAGTTCTCCTTCTTGGTTATGACTACCTGGGTGATGCACGGCAGTATGCGTCAGAACCCTCACCACACACTGGCTCTCACAGTGGAGAGGTTTCTAATGAGTGTGTGTGTGCCTACATGTAGAATGGTGAGGGCCGGCGGGCCCCACCAGTCATCGTGTGCACACTCCCCTACCCAGAGAGTGGCCGGTACCAGGGGGGAGGCCACGTGAGAGACACAGGGGAGTGGGACATGATGGACAGCAGCGCTGAAAACACAGAATGCCCCGACTCTCACTCTGACATGAGACTGGAAACCAGGTAAGTCTGGGGCCCTTCGCTGCTGGGCCCCTGAAACAAGTTGATTGATTACACACATTGTCATTGACAGAAATGTGGCTGTTGTGATGATCGCGAAGATTCATTTCAAATTTTATTGTAAATAAACTGCATTTCTCGTATTCATTTCCTCAATGCGGTAAATCATATTTGTGTGTGTGTGTGTGTGTGAGAAGCTCATCGCCAGCATCAGTCATCTTGGGAGAGGAGCAGTTTGAGGACTACGGTGAGGGAGAAGATGTTGACCTGACTCCCAGCAGCCCTTGTGGCGAAGACGAGACACGCACCACTGGCTTCTCTGATCTGGGTTCTTCCCTACCTTCCAGGTTGGAAGGGGCTTTGAAACACACGCACACACGCAAGCACACACACACACACACATAAAAGTATATATTCTGTGCAACTCTCACACTTATGCAATACACATGCATGTGATAACCTCCAAGGCGTGTAAGGAGACAAAATGTATTCCATTTAATGATGCTGTAGGTAAGATTTAATTTGACTGTCATTTATTATAAATGCCATAGCTGATCTGTCAGCTATTAGTGAGTGAAATGCACTGTGAGAATATCTACTTCTGTATTAGATTTTAGACCACTCCCGGCTCATTTCTGACCAATCAGGGCATCTATTCCCTGATTGGTTCGAGGAATCCATCTTGCCTGTGAAACACAGGTGTGTGAATGCAACACTTCTTAATGGCGGAGAAACGTACCGTTTCTTTTTGTTTGTTTTTTTGGGGGGGGGGGGGGGGTTGTTTATTTTCAAAATCTTCTGCTCTCTCTCTTTGCAACTCTCCAAATCTGAGCTACTGCAGCTTTAATACAAATGTAGATTTTGACAACAAAATATTGCATTTAGATCAATACAAAACAACAGCTGCATAAATGCATAAATGTGCCAATATAGAATTAATATAGTTATTTCATTTGTATATATTTGATATTTTTTGTGTGTGTGAGCAGTGCAGGCCAGACTCCTCAGAAGATGCGTCAGCTGTACAACAGTGAGCTGCTGGATGTATACTGCTCCCAGTGCTGTAAGAAAGTCAATCTACTCAACGACCTTGAGGCTCGCCTGAAAAACCTCAAGGCCAACAGGTGACACACACACACACACACGTTTCTCTTTATCTATTCTATTGATAAACTAATCAACAGTCATCTTTTTTGTGTGTAATAGTGCAATTATAGTCTCCAACAGTTCATTTAAAGTTTCAGTTCATTGTTATTTTCATTCATCCATTCATTCATTTTATTAAAGTTGAGTGACTTTCAGTCAACTTTTTTTCAGTCAATGTATTTTATTTTCAGTTTTTTATTGTATTTTATAGAAAAGAAAAATACACCAACAAAAAACACAAAAAACATTAGTACATGGCAACAATTACAGATTTACTGTACCAAACCATCAGATTTTTGTCAAGGTTAGGTTACTCCCTCCGAACATATACCCACTAAAGCTTTCCCATTGTTCTTTAACCATATAATTTTTCCAGTTCAATCTTTCCAGCTTTTTTTCACATGCAACAATTTCCATCATTTGTTCCCTCCACATTTTCAGTGTAGGAGTTTGAGGCTCTTTCCAACATCTAAGAATCAACCGGGCACAGGTTATTAAGTTTATTAATTACAGGTTATTAAAACTCTAAAGGCAAATGTAGTCAACTGCGACACTACAGTTTTGTCCCCAAGGAGACACAACTTTGGTGATCTGGGCAGTTCACATTCTAACCATACACCCATATAATATGTTCCAACTGAACATTCCCTTAAATACATTTTCTAATTTGTAAATATTTCCAAAGATGGCCATGTCCCTCCAGATTGAATTTTCCCCTTATGCTATTCTAGGAAAGGAAATTTCCCTCTCCAAATAGGTCATTTAGTATTGTAATACCTTTTCTTAACCACTGAGCCTAATGAGAGAGCCATTTTTTTATTACTATATTTTTTTACTATATACATAAAAGTGGCAAAAATATACAATCAGATATATAAACAATTTAACAAGAGCAGAGATACAATAATATCAAATATGAAGAATAGTATACAAATAAAATATAGAATAAATATTCTAAATAGCACAAATGTGAAAACACACTAAAGAAAAGCTAATTATTACACTATTGCACTAAGAACAGAAAACACAAACTAAAACTAAAATGTAACCTTTCTGGCCTTCCTTGATGCAAAATCATCAATAATGTCATCATACGAAATCTGCTCCCCTATTGAGTGATTAATACTGATGACGGCAAGGCCAGTGAGCCATTCCAGAGACATGGTTGACCTAAGGTACACCTTGATCAACTTCAGCTTTGAAAAGCTCCTCTCTGCTTGAGCCACAGTGACTGGCAGAGTAAGTGCAATCCTGAGAGCAGTCCAAAAGTTGGGGTAGATCTCCAACAGATCCTTGTCATGCATAAAAGTGATAAGCTCAAGGAGGCTCATGTTTTTTGATGGCAGGTCAGGGAAGTTCCTAATTTCCTGCACAAGCTCTTTACTGTCCAAATCTGAGTGCCCTTCAAAGTGCAGTGTGGTGCCTAGTGCCTCACATTGCTCTTCCAGCTCCAAAGCTGTATGACTTGGGAAATTGGTCAAAATCCTGAATTTGTTTCCCACATTTTCCAATGTGGAAAACTTCTCCTTGATGGATGACATGGCTGCATCAACAACAACATTGAAAAATCCAACCTCCAACTTCTTAAGTGCATCAGTAATGGTCTCATCATGTGATTCATATGAGAAGTGGCGCTTTGTGGACCTCAGTCTTTTTTGTTTCAAAACAGCCTCCACATTCATTTCCTCACAGAGGTCTTTGGCCGCCATCTGTGCAGTCACAAAGCCACTTGCCCTGTAGCTCTGGAGACCTCGTTCAGTCTTCTTCAAAAGACTCACAGCTAAGTCTACATCCATATTAGGAGACTGCATGACTTTGCTGGCATTCTGTATTGCAGATAGCATGTCATACCAAACAACCGTGCAGATGCTGAAGCGGTATGACCCCACCTCCTCAGACAAAGACTGTGCCTCAGCCTTTATAGCAGGGTCTTTGGTCTGGTCTCTCACCTCGATTAAAGCCTCTCTCACGGCAGCTCCCTGGTACCTCATGGGCACGACGCTCTTGACCTTGCTCTCCCACCTTGTTTCTGTCCACATCTTTAAGGTGATGCTCACATGTTTTTTCAGTATGGTCCATCTTTGGGTGGAGGCTGAAAATAATGTGTAGAGATTTTGCAGGACACCAAAGTAGCTCATAGCATCCACAGATCCCTTAGCAGCATCACACACAACTAAATTCAATGTATGCGCCCCACATGGCACAAACAGAGCTCGGGGATTCTTTTCTAAGAGCCTGGCTTGAACTCCCTTATTTTTCCCTTTCATGTTTGCCCCGTTGTCATATGACTGACCTCTGCAGTCTTCAAAAGGAATTCCCAACTCCTCAAGTCTCGTCAGGATCATGGATGCCAAGTGCTGGCCTGTGGACTCCTCTGCCTCCAAAAATCCCATGAAATGTTCCTTGATATGGGGCTTCTCTATCAGTGACATCACTCTAATGACCACTGATAACTGTTCTGTGTGGCTTATATCTGGGGTGCAGTTTAGAATTATTGAAAAAAACTTTGCCTGCTTGATATTATCCACTATAGCAGATATGATTTTACTGCTCAACAAATCAATGAGCTCATACTGCACATGATGGCCTAGGTAGCTGTGACTTGCTGTTCCTCTTTCGACACGGTTAAGGTGATCTTTCATAATGGGATCAAACCTGGCCATAAGTTCGACCTTTTTTGAGAAAATTCCCATTTGATGGTGTGAACAGTGTTTCTGTGTGTCCCCTTAGAGCCAAATTCCGAACTGCCAGTGACTGCACAATAGCAGTGAGATGTGTCAGCACTACTCTCCATCTCCCCCTCTCAGCCTCCAGAAGTGCCATCTCCCGCTTATCAATAGTTTCCCCACTTCTTAACCTCACTGCCAGTTCCTTACATGCTTTCATGCATGAGGTGTTCTGAACAGCTTTCATGTGATGCGCTCGCATGTTTCCAATTTGCCATTCCTGAACTTGTTAAATGAATGAACTTCTTGGAAAACAATTTGCAGCAGAAGCAGTTTTCCTAGGGAAAACAAAGTCAGGTGGCAACCTACTTGGTTCTCTGCGAACCAGCTCAGTCCGAATCCTGTCAGGCAGAGGTGAGGGCCAATTAGCAGGGTCGGTTGACAGTCAGTGGGGCTCCGTGGGGGTTCAGCTCCAGGCGTTTCTATCAGACAGCATATTGGCACATTACTCAAAGCACACAGCAGTGGAACATAACACATAGGCCTACTCAGAAATATTAAAATTACATTTAATTGCAGTTGTCCAGTTGTCTTGTAGCCTAGACATACCCCCTCCACACAATGAACACACACACACACACAGTGAGAGAGACATGCACACACACACACACACACACACACACACACACACACACACACACACAGAGAGAGACATGCAAAAACCCACCTGAAGGCTCATGCTGGGGAGAAGTAGAGGCAAAGGGGTCTTCATCCTCAATATCTGATATTTGTGGAGACATATGAGTAGCTAAGGATGGTAGCTCATCCTGAAGGGTCGAGACCATTCCAGAAGAGGCCTGTGTAGCTGATGAGGTAGATGGCAGCTCCTCCTCTGAGACTACATCAGAGTCCTGCCTAGTGGGGGAGGTGGCTGGCTCATCCTGACCAGTGGCAGAGGCAGAGGCAGAGCCAGAGGCAGAGGCAGAGCCAGAGGAGGATGCTCCGAAATATTTTAGAAGTGCCCCTGAAATTGCAAATTAGTTGCAATTGAAATTAACATAAAAAGACTGTAGGCTACAATATAACTCTTATACAAAATATACATGAATTACAAATTTAAATAAACATGCCCTTACATGCTAAATGTTTGTCATTCATTAGACACTATATTGATCTACCTTTCAGGGACGAACAATTAGCTCCTTGGTTACTGCCTCATATTCTATGCATGGCACCCTTTCGTTATGACTGGTTAAACTATACTTTGTCACGAAATAGAGTTGTAGCAAATCGCAAATGTTCGTATTTGAAACTACCTAAGAAAATTCTGTTGGCTAATTACAGGTCCCAACGTTAACCCAAATGATGGAAATAAATAATAACTGAGCTTGTAACAGTTTTGTTGCAAAGCACAATCTTACTGTGCGTTCACACCGAAAGCGCACAAAGAGGAATCCACCTTGTCCACTCCACCTAAGTCGCTTTTGTCGCTTTTGCCCCCCTTCAGAATGTTCGTTCTTGCTTTTTTTTTAATTTAAAGGGCCAGCGCGCCACACGCGCTAAACACCACCACGCAACTACTGCTGTAGCACAGCCCATTTACCGACATCGTTGATCACGGAAAGTTACTTGATAAAGTCATTAAAAACAGAATTACACCGATTGGCTGGAGTGTGTAGGTTAAAAAGTGTTTATTTACACCATCTTTGATTTACACCTAGGAAAGACGTTGATGCTATGAAGACGCTATGGCCACGTTGCTTGGCAACGCCTGCATACGGGAGATATTAAATAGTCTGCTCGACTTGTAAAAATAAAAAAAACCTCACGATTTCAACTCTAAAACACATTAAAGTATTATTAATTGATTACATATTTCATTCTTTCGTAAGTGACCATGGTACTTCGCGGAAGCAACCCTCCGCTTCGCGTGGGACGGTTCACGCCTCCGCGTCGTCCATTCATTTCTGTTAATGGACACCTCGTCGGGTTACTCCCCAATCATATTTACGGAAATGATCATCCCAAATAAACACCGATTTTGCCAAATGTAATGTTGTCAAATCATAGAGGACATCATAGAGGTGTTCTGCTACGGCAGCAATCAGCATTTCCAGCGACACCTTGGAACGAATGTTTGGTAGGAACTAAGTTACGCGGGTTGTTCTCTGGGACAGATCTGACCGAGGGACGACGGCAGAACGAGATATCCCCATTGGCTATCGATGGATTTTCCACCTTTCCCTCCTAGTCGCGTCATAGCTCATTTACATAAAGTTGGAGGATTTTTAACTTTTTTTATCCTCCTAAGTCGCCTAGTCCACCCGAGTCCGCCTATTCCTCTTTTCCCTCTTTGTCCGCCTGGCGCCCAATACACAATGAATGACTTCCGGGATCATTTTCCTCTTTGTGCGCTTTTGGTGTGAACGCACAGTTATGGTGAAATTAGATCTTGTGTTTGTTTGGTAAAGACCGAGTTATTGTTGTATAAGAATAGCAAGCATCATAGCAAGAAGCCAGGCTAACAGACGTAAGAGTTATACCACCATTTAACATTAGCCCGTCATTCATGACATGGATGCCGTAATCATACAGAGAACATATTTGCATACCTTTATCTTTTGCTCATTTCTCCTCTTCTTCTTTTCTTCTTTTCCTAAATTGGGCACCTGATGGCTTTGACCTTTTCCTGTCCATCTCTGTTTATTTGGCACTTGACAATCAACAGATTTCCTATCCCCAACACTGTCACTCACGAGAAGTTAAGACTAAACCAATTCATCTTGGTGACCACATAATAGTTTTGTGTCTATTTTTATTAGCCATTTTACACAATTCAGAAAAACGTGCAGGAATTAAAGGCCTGCATTTATAGTATTACGAATAAAATGTGCGTTATTTGGAAGAAAGTCGAGGTGTGACTGACTTTATATTGCTGATACAGTGGATCCCCCATGCCCCCCTCCTTGTTGTCCGTTCCATTTTTGGAGACCCAGAGGTGAACTGTCCCCCGCACACCCCTCCGCTTCCTCCTTCTCACACACAGCTTCTGTGCACGGCGCTTTCTCAAGCAGGGCGGGCGTGATTTGGGAGACCGGACCAGAGGTGAACTGTTGTCGCAGTCCCCCCCCTCCCCTGCAGCTGCAGGGGGCGACCATTTGCCAATTCCCCACATAGTGACATGATAGATAGATTATAGAAAAGCGCTTTGCACAGATGATTTTTTAAAAATGTATTTATTTTTTGTGTGTTCGTGCCGCCACTGAGTGGACCATCTCTTCACTGCGCCTGAAAAGGAATACACCAAGGCATAATACACACGTTTTTCAACAATGTTCTCGCTTAACAAAGACACGTTTCCTTGAGTGGGAACGCCATTGCAAAACAAGGTCTTCATTTTGCACACAAAAAGTTGCACAATGCTGACAGCTAACAGCATGTAGCTTGCTAGCAACAATGGAAAAAGGTATAGGTGAAATCCAAAGCAATGTTATGCTGCTCCTGCAGTGGTGGCTGAAGACCAGAGTGCCCCGTAGATTGTTGTGTTGATATGCTGAGAAAAGTAGTTCCCTTTGTTTGAGAATACTACATTATTATGTATAATAAGAGGTGAGAAAATTGGTTGAATCCGGAAGCGACATCTGACTTCCACAAGTTTTTTTTTAAATGTTGATAATTATGTTAACAAAATGTGTAATGTAAGGAGCACTTATTATAAGTTGAAGTGAAGTGCTGCCTTTCTAAGGAACTTTTCAAAAGAGGAGAGAAATATGAAAAAACAGTGGTTTACTCAGAACCTATAGCCGGCATTTATTTGAACAACAATTATCAAACAGTATTACCTTGGTTCATAATGTCAGTGTTTCACATAGAAATGGAAAATAAAAATAAAATAACCACAGAGCTCTGTTTCACCCCAAAATAATAAACCCAAAGTCCCTCTACCCGGGTAGTATGTCTTTTTCTAAAGTAGGTTGAGATCTCGCGCTTATCTGACTGACGAAATGAAGAGATGGTGAGTCGTAGCAGTTTGTGATGCAGGCAAGACGATCTTTCCCCGCCCTCTGCTCTGCTGCCTCGGGTCCAATGGCGAATTTTCCAAAGGAACTCTCTCTCAAATCATGCATACAAAAAAACCAAACTGCATAGCAGGGCAACATTCATTATTCTCTCTATATTCTTTACCAGATCTGCAAATAAAACTCATTCATGAACTGTAGTAGCTATTCTTATTTTTTAACCTTTACATTCACTACATACAGGAAATTATACTAGCATACCATGTAGTTACATGTTACACATTCACACAGCATGGTACTTCAAATCATTCAACTAATGTTCGATCTCCGATTGTTTTTTTTAGCTTACACACATCTCATCAATACACTTTCACTCAATATATCAAACAACTGAGTTAATGGCGAAAATACAAAGGGATAACTTTACATGCTTAACTCATTAAACACGCTATGTCTGCTAGTAACACATGAAAACCACATGTAAAACTCACCGGAGGAAAGGAATGAAAGAAAATAAATTCCTTGCTGTAATTTCTATATTTCTCTGTTGTCCCTTACTTGGAAGTAAGTTTGATGGGAAAACTGGTAATTAGCTCTTAAATGCGAGTATTAACTTGCGTGTGGAATCTCTAATTCAGCTTCAGCCTACTAGCTTTCTGCTGTTCACGGTTTCTGTGTCTTCTTCTCTAAGAAACGTGTAGCAGTTTTCCCGCTATGCAGCGCCACCACTGCCACCTACTGGACAAATGTGAATGCTATTTTTGAGTGGGTTACATCCTCCCCTCCTTAATCTGCATGCATCCTTGCATGTTACACACTACACTATTTCAGATGCTAAGGGTGTTAGATGACATATGTAAGGTACAGTGTCAAGGGAAAGGGTTTGGGAGAAAGCTTGGTCTAACCCAATTAAAATGGAATGCATAACAGTGACTAACGGGTTCCCTAAAGTTGGGTAGGTCAGCTTTTTGGGAGCTGTTTTATCCCTAGATGATCTTCTCAACGCCACCTCATCTTCAGGGACAACCTCAGCCTTTTCTGTTTCTGTGTGTTCTTCCACATTTCCACTTTCCTCAGTCATCTCCAATCCATTCTCTGGTTCAGTTCTGGGACTACAATGCTCACTCCGGTCCATGGCAGGAACATTAGGAGGATTTCCTTCAGCTTGTACAATCTCAGGTGCAGGTAAGTGCTGAACTTGACTTGCCTCAGGTTCAAATGCTGGAGCTGCAGGGTTCAGTGCTGACATATCCAAACTCAGGTTAGCTTCCGGACTTGCAGGGACAGACTCATTTTCCACCTGGGCGTCCTTTTCAGCTGATTCTGCAGTGAGTTTGGCTTCTTCTTGTAGAATCCCTCTGTCCTGTTCAGCAATAGTCAAAGTCGAAGGTTGGTCATGAAGGGAGTAATACTCAACCTCATCCTCGTCTTCCGACAGCTCTTCGTCGTCTTCAGCTCCATCAACATCAGGAAGAGGTGAGTGATTACGGTTCTGTCTAGACTTTGGCTCATTGCGATGTACTTCCTTGACAGCGGATGGGAGAAATCCACATGGCAAAAGCAGGTCTCTATGTAAAACTCTTTCAGGTCCTCTTGTGTGTTCCGGGACGACGACATAGACAGGGGAGTCTTGGATCTGTTTAACAACAGTGTATATGGTTTCACTCCATCGATCAGCAATTTTATGCTTCCCTCTGATGCTGACGTTCCGCACAAGGACTCTGTCTCCTGCTGCCAGTGTGGACTCTCTCACTTTGCTGTCAAACCTCTGTTTGTTCTGCAAAGCATTCTTCAAACTGTGTTCGGTGGCCAGTCGATAGCTTTCAGTTAGACTCTCCGTTAGCTTCTTGACGTACTCAGAGTGGGATAGTTTACCGCTTCCCTCATGTCTACTGGGAGTCTTGGCTGGCGACCAAATATCAGTTGATAAGGGGAATAGCCTGTAGTATCATTTTTAGTGCAATTATATGCATGGACAAGGGGCTGCACAAAATCCCTCCACCTCACTTTATCTCCCTCTTCCAGTGTACCCAGCATCTCAAGAAGTGTTCTGTTAAAACGCTCCACAGGATTTCCACGTGGGTGGTAAGGTGTTGTCCTCGTTTTCTTTATGCCAAGTAGCGCACACAGGTCTTTGATCAGGGCTGATTCAAAGTCGCGACCTTGGTCGCTGTGCAAACCGCTCGGGGAATCCATAATGAATGAAGAAGTTATTCCATAGAGCTTTCGCCACTGTTCTTGACTTTTGATCTGCTGTTGGAACCGCTACTGCATATTTAGTAAAATGGTCCGTAATAACCAGGATGTTCGTTGTTCCTCTTCCATCAGGCTCCAGTGAAAGATAGTCCATACAGACCAACTCCAAAGGACGGCTTGTTTTTATATTCACCAAGGGAGCGCTTCTCTCAGCCCGTGCCTTTCTCCGTATACATCTCTCACAGGTCCTGATTTTCTCAGTCACGTCCATGGCCATACGAGGCCAATAGAATCAGGCACGAACCAAGTCCAAAGTCCTGTCAGTACCCAGGTGTCCGACAGCATCATGGAGGTTCTCTAGAGCTGTCTGTCTGTATTTCGCTGGAAGGACAAGCTGTTGGAAAGGCTCACCTTGGCTTATGCGTTTTCGGTACAGGACTTCATCCGAGAAGACCAGCTGTTCCATCATTCTCAACATCAACTCTCTGTCTTCCTGACGCCTCAATCTGTATGAGAGACGCTTTCCTGCTTTGACAAGCTCTATTACTCTACTGATGACTGGATCTTGTTTTTGCTCACGTGCCCAATCTTGAAGTGACATTTGCGGCAACGTACATGACCCAAGTACATCAGCTTGACAGAATCCTACAGGTATGGCAGAGGCCTCAATCGCCAAACACTCCACTGGTACAGGTGTCTGGAAATCTGGCTCTGTACTTGCTGATGAAAGGCACTGATGCCTCTGACACACTGCCTTCACTGCCTCAGATGGGAAATCTGTTCCTCTGCCATCTTGTAGGAACTGGGCAAGAAAGCGTTGGATGCGATTATCCTCATCCTGAGAAGTGAAGTCAGGTTGGTATTCTTCCTGAGGATGTGGACGCCTTGAGAGACCGTCTGCGTCTTGGTTTTTCCTTCCAGCTCTATACTGGATGTTAAAATCAAAGCTGGAAAGGGCAGCCAGCCAGCGGTGGCCTGCAGCATCAAGCTTGGCAGACGTCAGTACATATGTCAGTGGGTTGTTGTCTGTCACAACAGTGAATTTTGCGCCGTAAAGATAATCAAAAAACTTCTCTGTGACAGCCCACTTTAAAGAGAGATATTCGAGCTTGTGTGCAGGGTATCTTCGTTCACAGCGGTTGAGTCCCCTGCTTGCATAGGCTATTACTCTCAATTTGCCTTCCTGCTCTTGATACAAGGCCGCACCAAGGCCATGAGTGCTTGCGTCTGTATGTACAACGTAAGGCTTCTTCGGGTCGGCAACCCCAAGAATCGGAGCTGTTGTGAGCTTTTGAACGAGGGTCTTGAATGCGTCTTCGCAGGCTGATGTCCATTTCTCATTAAACGGTCTTCTGAAATCTGCACTTGAGAGACGTGTTGAACTGCTGTGTGAGGAGGTGGACTTCCTTTTTGGTGGCAAATAGCCAGCTGTTAACTCGTTCAGAGGCCTTACGATTTTGGAGTAGTCCTTTATAAACCTCCTATAATATCCTGCAAATCCAAGGAAAGACTTAAGCTCTTTGATGTTATTAGGCCTAGGCCACGTCGTCAGAGCAGCTATCTTGGCTGGGTCGGTCTCCACCCCATTAGCGGACACAACATGACCGAGGTATTTCACAGATGTTCTGAAGAATTGACATTTCTCAGGTGAAAGCTTTAAGCCAAATTCCTTCAACCTCTTGAGAACTCGGAGTAATCGATCCTCATGTTCTTCAAGTGTAGCCGAGAAAACTATAATATCGTCAAGAAAGACTAAGACTTCTCTCAAATTCATTCCACCCATGCACTTCTCCATTACTCTCTGAAAAGTACTGGGGGCATTCGTAACTCCCTGTGGCATCCTGTTAAACTCCCAGAACCCCATAGGTGTCACGAAAGCTGTTTTGCACTTGTCCTCCTCCATTTCTACTTGATAGTAGCCAGACTTGAGATCCATAATAGAGAACCACTTGGACCCGTTCAAGGCTGAAAAGGCTTCTTCTATGTTGGGTAAAGCATATGCATCCTTGATGGTTTGTCTATTCAGTTTTCGGTAATCGACGCATAACCTAATATCACCGTTCTTTTTCTTCACCACAACAATTGGAGAAGCGAAGGGGCTTTCTGATTCACGTATGATGTTCGCATCTTGAAGCTCTTTTAAATGACGTCTGACGGCCTCATAGTCAGAAGGATGGATCGGTCTAGGCCTCTGTTTAAATGGAGATGGATCTGACAAGCGTATCCTGTGTTTGGTTTCAGTGGTATGACCAAAATCAAGGTCGTTGAACACAAAGACATCTGACATTGAATTTAACTTCCTGGTGATTCTCTCCTTCCACTCTTCAGACAGGGGAGAGTCTGCAAAGTCAAAGGTGAGTTCACCGCAATCAGACAAATGCATGGAGTTGCACGTTGCGAAAGATGGAGTAGGGTGGGATGGTTCACTCAATGTGTCTTTGTCGTCATGAGCTGGTAAAGATGACACAGCTTTAGGAAAAGAGAGCTCTGCAATGCTATGACCTGCGGATACTTTGATGTCATGTGCGGTCTCATTTTTCACCAAAACAGGCATCTTGAAGGATGGAAATGGTGGGCTTGTCATGACGTAGCTACAGAACAAGAGTCCAGCAGGTAAGTTGGATTGAGGGGGCTCTACTATAAGGGGTGTATCGGTTGCTACTGGGACATGCCTTGCGTATCCCGGTAAAGCCACTCTTTCACCTGCAGGAATGATGATACTCTTTTTACTTTGCAGCTTCACAGTCCCAACTCTGCCATTTTGTTGATTTATTTTGAATCTGTGATACAAATGTTTCACAAGTGGGGAACAGTGACTGTTGGTCCTATCATCCTGAATAAGTGCACACTTTTCATACAGGGGGTCCAATGCGTTAGTGCCTATCAACAAGGGGACGTCCATATTCGTTCTGTGGTCAGGCACGACAAGTGCTAGGGTTTGAATCTTCACAGGCTTTCCCATGATGTTCTCTGGAAAGTGTATGATGGCTTGGATATAGCCTAGATAAGGTACTTCCTGACCACCAGCACCTTCTATGTCTAATAGGTCTTGAATGGGGAAAATGGGCTGATGTGAAAGATGACTCTCTTGGAAAGACTTTGAAATAGTGCTAACCTGGGAACCTGAATCTAAAAGGCAATCACACTGAACTCCTTCAACTACAACAGTTGATGTACATTTTGGTCCTATCAACCCTCTTGGGAGAGCAACATCCAATGACTGAGCTGGGGAATGTGTTTCACAGATGACTGTGTCTTTGTTTTGTGTGGGACATTTCATTTTACTTCCGGGTGCAGTTAGTCCCTCTACTGCGACCCTGTCCAGTTTAAATGGCCATATCTGGTATCCCATTCGGTTTGTCTTGTTTTGAGTTCCTTATATTTCTGATCCACCAACGGCTTATTTGGGGGATTTTCACACTGTCTTGCTAGATGACCATCATTGCCACATTTGAAACAGAACCAAGCCTTTGGCCTGGGTCTCGGCGCTGTTTGTTGGGCTTGAATTTCAGCTACTCTAGCTGGGGGGGTTTCTTGAGCTGAATTCTGGATGTTGTTAACATACTTTTCCCTTCTTTGATCTTTCTTTTTGGTAAGTTGCATTTTTAGTTCAGCGACTTGTTTCCGTAAAGCTTCAGTTTCTGTAATGTATGTCTGGAGGACATTTGTGCTGGCATCATCAGAGAAAGGTGTTTCATGCACAAGTTGCATATTCAAAGAGGATCTGGGCTTCGTACAGAGGCGATTTCTCTAAGACTGCAAGGGAAGCTCAGCTTCCCCTAAAATGTCAAAAATTAAATTATTAAATATGTACTGTTGTGTTAACATTTAATTGACTACAAATGCGTTAGAATACGTTCATGTCGAAGACGAGTTCGATCAGAATCTTATCCAAGTCGACTGACTCGATTTTGTTAACTTCTCATAACTTCCCGTAATGTCAATGTATTTGACCGTAGAAGCCGAGCGTCCATTCACTTGAATGAGACTGCATGGAACAGTTTTTTTCATTGCCTCAAAACTCGACGGTCATTGGATAAATGCCAACATTTGTCCCGCCCCGGGACGCTCAGCGTCTCTGGGGGTGGATGGAGCAGTGGGCTGGCCTAGGCTAGCCTGGACGCTGGGCTTCCGCATGATGATTGGAGGATCAGTCGAAAGGCTGAATCACTTTTTGATTGACAGCTATTTTGACAAATACATTGTCGCTTGACCAACCAGGAGCTCAGTCCCATCGCGGATTTTGCAAGTGAGGTCTTACGACAAACTGCAGCCCATTTCTTGATATTTGCTTGGCGAAATAATAATAATATAAATAATATAATAATAATAAATTGACAACTTTTTTGATGTAGGCCAAAAATGAGCTTCCCCTCTTTGAAAAACCAGCAGCCGCCACTGGCTTCGTACTCGCTAAATGGCGTTGCATGCGATCTTGCTTTGCAGTTATCCTGTCTTCCTCTGTTCTAACTTGTAGCAGGAAATCAGAGAAATTGGGTGGGTTTTCTGTTTTAAGCCCTAATTGCAATGCCAGAATAAGGGACTGATCCCAACATCCACGGCGAAACTGTCACAACAGCTGTTTATTGGCGTCTGCTTTCACAATGCCACCCCTCTTTATAGCTGTAGTGATTAGCACCTGCAATCGCTGCAGATATTCTGAGGCTTTCTCTCCTGCGTTTTGATGAGTGCTAAGGAACCTTGCAAAGATTTCTTCCCCATCCTCGACTAACCCATATGCTGAGTCGAGGAGCTTCACATAACTACGAGGGGCTGCGTCTGGGCCTAGCTGCCTGATTAAATCAGAGGCTGGTGGAAGCAGGCTATCTAGGATTTTACGTCGCTGTATGTCAACAGGGGTTTTGTCCTGAACCATAAGCTCCACATGAAGAGACCATGTCTGAAAGTCAGCTTCATTTGTAGGTTTAGGAAGTTTGCCTGAAAAAGGACGAAGTCGCTTAGATCCCTGGTTTAAGGCATTGGAGTTATCATTTTTAATGACGTGCTCTACAATGATCCTCTGAACGTCAGGTGGATTGAATATGTCATTGTCTGGGGCTCCTTGGTTGATTTGAGCTGACTGTGTTGTCAGTTTTCTTGTTTTAGTGGTGAATGTAGGGGAAGCATGGTGGGTTGAGTGAAATTTAGTGTGTGCTTTAGGGACTAAAGGGGTCCTACTGTCATCCGAATCAGGCTCACTATCAGAGTTCGAGCTATTACTTGAGTCCAAGAGCTTTGCTCTCACTTGGGATAGGGATTTCTCAGGAGTAGGAGCTACTTTATAAGCCCTATCTACACGCCACATAATGTTTGGATCTCTAACACTGGGGAGATATTGTGGGAGGTTAGGAGCTAGGTCTATGACTGATTCCTCAGATTCAAACTCAACTAGAGCTTTAACTCCAGTCTCTTGTCCTGTCTGTCTAACTCTAAGAACTTTGTTCACAGGACCAAAAGCTGAACAGAATTTGGTTATCTGTTCATCGGTATCAGTTGAGGTAATACCCTCAACATACACAGCCATTTTCAAATTTACACCATACTCTTGTTCAGTATCCATGAGTGCATAAAATTTGACACAATTTACAAAAGCAACTGAAAACGCTAACAAGAAACAATATTACAGTGTGTCAATAATCAGGTTTAACCGGCAATGTAAACAAATACTAATTAAATCTTATTTCTCCTCTTGGCCACTGGCTCGCCAAATTATGTAAGGAGCACTTATTATAAGTTGAAGTGAAGTGCTGCCTTTCTAAGGAACTTTTCAAAAGAGGAGAGAAATATGAAAAAACAGTGGTTTACTCAGAACCTATAGCCGGCATTTATTTGAACAACAATTATCAAACAGTATTACCTTGGTTCATAATGTCAGTGTTTCACATAGAAATGGAAAATAAAAATAAAATAACCACAGAGCTCTGTTTCACCCCAAAATAATAAACCCAAAGTCCCTCTACCCGGGTAGTATGTCTTTTTCTAAAGTAGGTTGAGATCTCGCGCTTATCTGACTGACAAAATGAAGAGATGGTGAGTCGTAGCAGTTTGTGATGCAGGCAAGATGATCCTTCCCCGCCCTCTGCTCTGCTGCCTCGGGTCCAATGGCGAATTTTCCAAAGGAACTCTCTCTCAAATCATGCATACAAAAAAACCAACCTGCATAGCAGGGCAACATTCAATTATTCTCTCTATATTCTTTACCAGATCTGCAAATAAAACTCATTCATGAACTGTAGTAGCTATTCTTATTTTTTAACCTTTACATTCACTACATACAGGAAATTATACTAGCATACCATGTAGTTACATGTTACACATTCACACAGCATGGTACTTCAAATCATTCAACTAATGTTCGATCTCCGATTGTTTTTTTTTAGCTTACACACATCTCATCAATACACTTTCACTCAATATATCAAACAACTGAGTTAATGGCGAAAATACAAAGGGATAACTTTACATGCTTAACTCATTAAACACGCTATGTCTGCTAGTAACACATGAAAACCACATGTAAAACTCACCGGAGAAAAGGAATGAAAGAAAATAAATTCCTTGCTGTAATTTCTATATTTCTCTGTTGTCCCTTACTTGGAAGTACGTTTGATGGGAAAACTGGTAATTAGCTCTTAAATGCGAGTATTAACTTGCGTGTGGAATCTCTAATTCAGCTTCAGCCTACTAGCTTTCTGCTGTTCACGGTTTCTGTGTCTTCTTCTCTAAGAAACGTGTAGCAGTTTTCCCGCTATGCAGCGCCACCACTGCCACCTACTGGACAAATGTGAATGCTATTTTTGAGTGGGTTACAGTAACATTTTGCCAATTGTGGGTCGAATATAGGTTGTGTCATAATGTGATGTCCATATAACGTTTTTACCTTGAACTGATTAAATGTTTGGTGGTACATTTATTTTACTGTACAACTGAAATATATATAATTTCCACATAACCAAGTTATATTGATTCAACTTATGGAGATATCCTGACGTGATGTCAAGACAGCAACCAGTTTGAAATTTGTTTGTTAGAAGTTTATTTTACAATATATAGTATAATATGTACATCATTTGAACAATATTTATTCAATAAACGGTCAAATTAGAGTTGGTCGAAACTAGGTCTCGTCCTGACGTGATGTCTATGAGACAGCGGTGCCACGATCAGTTTGTTGAAATGTTTGTTGAGCATTTATTTTACAATATAGGTATAATTTTACACATAACCGAGTTATATTTATTACACATACGGCAAAATTGGAAGTTGGTTGAAAATAAGCCACGCCCTGACTATCTATCCGACCTGTCTGTCAGACAGCTGTGCTGCAACCAGTTTTATTTCACAATATAGGTATAATATATAATTTACTTATAATCTAGTTATATTTATTTAACATACGGCCAAATTAGAGTTGGTCGAAAATGGGTCACGTGATGACATGAAGTCCAGCTGACCTGGACTCGCAATCTTGATCGTCAAAATTGTGTGTTTTATATTGTTATATTTTAGTAGTAATTGTTGTGGAATACAAATTGGTATCATTTCGGTTAGGTAATTTATCTGTGGGACTATAACCATATTTATTAAATTGACTTTCCCCCATAACATGTAGAGAAATTTCTTGGGCCAGTGGTAAGAAATTCAGCACATCAGGTTATGATTCTTTTTCCAAAAACGGACAGACAAGCCACAGGATGCAATGAAGATTGGTTTATTCCAACACAAGGTTAAGATAAACCGTCGGTCCATGGAGCGAACTGAATAATAAATCATCAGACACTTGCTTTAATACCTTTTGTGAACTCCACCTTAAGGGTGGATTGAAGGTGCAGGCACGTGCAGGGGGGGGGGGGCTATGGGTGCCCGAGCCCCTGCCCTTTTCCCTCTGAAGGACCAAAGTGCCCTTTTGAGTGGTCATTTACATTTTCAATGCTTTGTAAAATTACACATGAACAATTAAACATTAACATGTGAATCAATTATTCGAAAATAAAAGTAATAATATAGAAGTAAAGTTTGTACTTTGTAGCTTTGTTTACCGGCGCTCAGTGCACTGCTGCCGCTGGGTGACGTCATAGGCTATCAACGTGACCTTTCACAATTTGCCTGCCTGCACAACACGTTCTCATCCCAACTCGTAATATACCGACGATTTGTCACGCCCCTAGATGTCTGATACTGACGCAAAAGGTACCCTCCCGCATCTGTGTGAAACGATCTGGGGGTTCTCATAAACCCGTTCGCGGTGGCAAGAGACGAGCAGAGTCTACAGCGTCTGCTCGCAGAGCAGAGTCTACAGCGTCCGCAGTCTACTGTGAAACAATTCACTCCAAAAAGGGTTAGGGTTATGGTTAGGGTTAGGGTTAGGGTTAGCATAATCTATCACCGTGACCGGGTTATTATTGGAGTGAATGGACGCTGTAGACTCTTACCACCACGAACGGGTTTATGAGAACCCAGATCGTTTTACACAGACGCGGGAGGGTACCTTTTGCGTCAGTATCAGACGTCTAGGGGTGTGACAAATCGTCGGTATATTACGAGTTGGGATGAGAACGGGCTGGCCTGCAAGATGCGCTTGTTGTTTTAAGAGACGGTACAACGCAGGGTAAGATCACTACAGAGTCAGACACAGACAGTTGTTTCCAAAACCATTAAGTTGATAATGCTAAATAAACTGTAACAGTTATCTCGTTTTGTAGTGTCATTTTGAAGTATAGGCCTATGTTTGCCAGCAAAAGCTTTTCAACAATTATCGTTTTAACTGACCTGTGAAAGTGGCTACCACTCGGTTTATTTTCTATAGCCTACCAGCTAGCTATACAGCTAACCTATCTGGGAAACCTTTTGAAATTGCAAAGGGAAAGCATACATCGTTATATTGAATCTGTATACTCTGTAGTAGGCCTAACTACTTGGCCACATGACATGGCCAAATCCGTTTCATGTCTACTCTGTCTCTGTGTCTCTGGCAGTAGGCTAGTTTATGCAAGTTGGCACTAGTAGTAGTACTAGTAGGAAGGCAGGTAGGCTGTTATGTAAAAGTGCCCTAGGCTATTTCATCTTCCCGAAATTGTGGTCCAACACCGCCAGATATATTGATAGATAGATATATAGATATATTGAAAACATTGTTGTCCCCATTTGCCCTTTAAGATCAACACTTCTCTCTCTTAATTTACTTCTATTGATTTGTGATTATATGTCCTTTATTGTTAATATATTTATTATGTATTTTTCCACACTTGCTCCCTTTGTGACACACATACACTTTTAACCAAAACATATAATTATATACCAGTTCAATCAATCAATGCAGATGTTGAGTATTGTGGTGTATTCTTCTCGGCTGCCAGAATACTGGTCTGTGGATGATGAAATGATGGAGGTCCGCTCCCAAAAGTGTCTGAGTAAATAACTTTTTATTTAACAGAGAACACAAGCGGGAAGTCATTCAATGCATCTGAATGGTGGTCGAATCTTCTCCGAATCTGAGTCC
This sequence comes from Merluccius polli, assembly GCA_030340625.1. NCBI lineage: Eukaryota > Metazoa > Chordata > Actinopteri > Gadiformes > Merlucciidae > Merluccius > Merluccius polli. The sequence continues at coordinate 513,516 of JAOPHQ010006539.1, forward strand.
GAATCCCCCAATGGGGTCCAAAACGGAATCCTCTCTAATGCACACCCTTCTTATAGGCCTCTCTGAGCCATACCATGCGTGACAGTCCTGCAAGCTTAACCAGCACACCTAGACTGTTTAACTTTACATCACAACAACTTCCTATCGTAAACCACATACGGAAACACAGTCTGAGGTCATCAGGGCATCTTGTTGTTGTTTAATTAGTCTGGGGTCATCAGGGCATCCTGATGCCCCTCAGCAGGCCCTCAGGCTTACCCCTAAAAGCTAACCGAGAGACACAGGAATGTTCTCCTATGACACATCAGTATTCTACATATAAAGAATGAGTGAAATACAATGAATAAAAGAAAGAAGTAGAATAACCTGCAAATGTATATCAGAAAATACACTACAGTATCCTGATGAAAGTGGTCATCCTGACCACAAAATGTGGCTCTCATCCAGAATGAGGTCCTTGTTACAAGGTAAGATGTGGTAAACCTCTCCTTCCTGTATGTGGGGCCAGATTACAGGGAGTGAGTAAAAGCCACGCCTTACCTCTGGAAATCCTTAGAGCAAACCTTTTAGGATACATTTATTTTTGGATTTCATATACTCATCTAAATAGTGCATAGAGCTTTTTTTGTTGATAACAAGTTTTAGCAAGCATAACATTATCAAAACATGCACAGGGGTTTAAAGGAAGCTTTGTAGAAAAAAACATCAGCCAATGTCTTTGTCTTGTCTCGTCAGACAGGCACTTTTCTTATCACACAACATGATTGCATAGTTACAGTCTGGAACTCTCTTGATACATTCTGTTTTCAAGTCCATTCATGAGGTTCTCAGACCTCAATATCCATTCTTGTATTCCGTTCTTTTTCAAACACAAACTGTTCAGGTTGTCATACATAACCCCATTGGTCGGTCCATTTCCATCCAATGGGTTCCGTTCGTCTTGAGGTGGGGCAGTCGGTGTAAGGCCATCTGGAATCTTGTCAGCTATTACTGTGCATTGCGTCAAGTTTGATTGCCCTATCGTCTTTGTGATAACCATTTTTATGCATGGTGCAACGCAACAACTTAGTATCATTACGATAACCAGTACAGCTGCCGGAATCATCCCCATTTTCCAAACATGGAGTTTAACCAATTATTGTTCCATTGCCCATGGCCTGCATTTTCTTTTAACTCTGTTGATAGTGCTGTTAGTTTACTCATAGCTTGAGTGAATGAACCATCTATTATTTGGGATAAAGATGCAACAGGTTTTTCCAAACAATACACATACTCCTCCTTGTTTTGCCAGTAATAAATCTAAAGCCAGTCTATTTTGCCATGCCATTTGACTAGTAGCATTTAATTGTTCTCCTAATGCCACCAGAGCGTCTTTTGTACGATTCACAAATCTCTGTTGATTATGATATATAGCATTTATCCAGTCAACATTTGTATTCATTGTGCACCAGGGACATATTACAGATTCAAATCCTCCTGCTATTTGGTTCCTAGCTTTAAACTCATCTGGTACTCCTCTTGGTACCCCTATTGCATCAATCTGTACTCGTGGCTCCTCTCATCATTTGGTTCTTTTAGCAGGTCGGCTAATTTGTTGTGCTAATACTGGTTCAGGGATTATTACCGCTTTGAGTGCTAGACTGACACGGGTACATGTTCCTATCCACCATTGAGGAAGATTTGCACAAAGTAGTACTCCTCCACACAACCAATAAAGATCAGGAATTGCTAACATTTGATTCATGATGTATGCTGGCAGTTCAATACTGTCACTTACTGTAGTATTTCTTTTTATGTCAGGCCAACCATTAGCGCTCTTGGTTACTTCATAATAATGAGAGCATGGGTCTTTAAAGTGTCCTACTGCAGACCTTCCCTGTTTTGGTCCTTTATGTCTAAAGCATTCAAACTTAGCCTTGTAGCGGGGGTGCTTTCATTTTTCTTTGCATCATGATGCAGGTTTCTGCATACTGGATTTCCCTCACTATTTATGGTTACTTGAATATGTGTGCCTGCGGCTATCATACAATCCCAGGCACATTTGGGTTTGGGTCATATACTATGCTCCTAGTAGTGGTTTGTGTATTTCATTATTGCAATCTTTGGCTGTATATGGTACTGGCATGACCCATTTTTCTGGTTGTGGGACAGCACACACATACAATGATTTGTTAGTGCTCTCTTTCATTAGAAAACTCATATGCTGATACCACATATTGGTTTCTCTAAATTCAGTTTTTGTGAGAGCTTCTTTTGAGGACGTATTTACCTTACGTGTGACTCGATATTGCTGTTCTTGGGTATTTTTCTGACTGAGCTGTAAAATAATGTTTATCACACGTGATTTATTCATTTTAGGCTTAATTTAGCTCCGTTTCCACCTCAGGAACTTTCCCCAGGAACTAGGTACCTTTGGAGGAACTTGTGCGTTTCCACTGCAGGAACTAGGGTCTAAATTATGTTCCAGAGGCCCCCCATTATGTTTACCCCCCAAAAAGTCCCTGCTCGAGGATTAGTACTTTCCAAAAGCACAGGAACTTTGGGGGTTGGGCTTGCAGTGCTTTTTGGCCTTTTCAAGCTTTTTATTTCGATAGAGACAGCTGAAGAGTGATAGGAATGTGGGGAGAGAGAGATGGGGAATGACATGCGGGAAAGAGCCACAGGTCAGATTCGAACCCTGGGCTTCCGCAGCAAGGACTGAGCCTTTGCACATGGGGCAGCTGCTCTACCGACTGAGCTAAACGCCGCTCAGGTGCCATTTTAAACGTCTGTAGCCGCATACCGTATATGTTTGTTTTTTGTTCACTTCGATACATCAACATGGAGAAGAAAGCCTACGACAGATAGGCCGCCGACGAAGTCCAGGCCTTATTGAGCATTTATGTTGAGGATGAAACTTGAATCGCCTCCATGCTTACAGTGTCGCACAAATAATAATGCCTGTCCGTCCATCGCTTTATATGGCTTAATCATTGTTGTATAGTCTGCATCCAATGTCCCGCTCTTCACGAGGAGTGGTAATCCCCCGATGATTCCTTCCTTGTTGTCCTGGATCTTTTGCAAATGGACTCGGGTGTCATCTGGCATTTGGCTTGGATCAGCAGCTTTACAGCAATGGTTCAAGTGAAACCATACTGTTTGCCCCCCAACTTTGAGCATTGTAGGTGTTGTCAGGGCCACCTTGTATGGTTCTTGGCGACTTGGCTCATCCCACTTCCTTTTTAACACCTTCATGTAGACCCATTCGCCTGGTATCAGCATGAGCATCTCCTCTAACTTGGGAGTCTCTCCCCATGAGACCATACTATCTACCTAGGGAGTTCTCTCATGCTATTGCGTGGGAGAACCCTGACCAGCTGACCAGACCCTGACCAGCTTGTGAAATTTAAAACCAGGGAGATTAAAATCTTGGACTTGCTGTATGCCAATGTGAAGGAGGCATACAGCTCCACTGCTCTCCCTCCCCTCAGTAGGTCAGATCCCAACCTCATATGTCTTGTATTTGTGTACAAGCCTGTAATCAGACAGCAGTCCACCACCACCAGGACTGTGAAGGTGTGGTCTAGAGAGGTTGAGGAGGCCCTGCAGGACTGCTTCCAGACCACGGACTGGGACCTGTTCCTGGAGGACCACGTGGAGGACATTGCATTACAGACTATATCCGTTTCTGTGAGGACAGCGTTGTATCCACCAAGAAGGTCTGCTGTTTCCCTAACAACAAGCCATGGATCAACAAGGACATTACCCCTCCCATCCCCTCCAAGATGAGCTGTGGCAGATGGGGAGCACCTTCAGCCACAGGCTCATTCCCCCCAGGTGCAAGACAGAGCGCTTAAGGCACTCCTTTGTGCCGGCAGCCATCAGGCTGTACAACAGCGCCTTAGACCCCCCCCCCCTACTGATTTTTATATATTTTATATATTTTTACTATAATATACATACTTGGGCACTGGGCCACTATACAATGCATCTACACACTTGTTGTTATATACTGTCGCCAAGTCACTTTACACTGCATCTTGTTATTATTATCATTAACATTATCATTATCATACATTTATTACTGCTATTGTTATGATTATGATTATTATTATTATTATTATTATTTTACTATACTACACCATATATATACTACACCACTATATATACTATATATACTATATTACTTTATGTGAACTACTGTTTTTTATAATTTTTTTATTGTATCTGTACTGTGTTTGCTGTTTGTCTTTTTGTGTTCTGTTTTTGTCCTTACTGTGGCACTACTTCGTATTGTATTTTATCTCCATGTGTATGTTAATTGCTGCTGTAACACACATTTCCACCCCGGGGGTTCAATAAAGTGGTATCCTATCCTAGTGGCTATCCTTATCTGAGCTTATTTTGTCTGGGATACCATACCTGGGAAAAATGTCTTTACATAAGAATGTTGACACTGTTTCTGCATCTGGTGATCCAGTAGGGACTGCTTCTACCCATTGACTAAATCTGTCTACCATGACAAGTACATATCCTTTTGTACCTACTCTGGTGATCATGTCCACATAATCGATCATTATATGCCTAAAAGGACCTGGTGGTCGGAGGTGGCTTATCCGTTGTTTGTGGGAACCCATTCACGTATTTCCTTGATCATCTTCATCATTGGACCTAATTCCCAGGTTTGGTAGTCTTGATTGACTGTCATAGTTAGATGTGGTACTGAGGCTGGAACTTGGTACCATGGTTCAATGCATGGTTCTAGGTGGACCTCCGTAGCTGCTCCTTGGGGTCCTAGGTAAATGTCATCACACTTGACGATAGAGATAGTGTCGTTAATCATCTGCCAATTGTCCTGATATTCTTTGTTGGTCTGGTCTTTGTCATAATACAATGTGCAATGCAAAGGTCTTGATGATGTGTGATATTGGGGATTAGTGTTGATGATCCACGGGGCCCACTGCTCCCATGCTTGAGCAGCCATGGCTGTTGGCTTAAGTCGTAGCCAATATGCCATTGGGGGTTGAATGGCGGTGTTAGGCATGACTGCAAGGGGCATCTGAGCATATTGTGGATTCGTTGGTAACGTGATGTGAATACCACTGCTGTACACATGATTTTAGCTTTGAGTTTGCACAGAATATCTCTCCTCATTAGGTTGACTGGGGTGGTACTGGAGACTAATAGTCTGGACATGATGACTTGTCCTTGGATCAGCATGGGTATTGGCTCAGTCAGTGGTATGAGTTGTTTTTTTCCCAGAGAACCCTAATGTTTTGATAGTGTCGCCGGACAGGGGAAGTGCTGAGCCGCATGTGCCTATACATGAATATGTTGCTCCTGTGTCGATCATAAACAATATGCTTTGTCTACACGTTTATGTCTACATTAAGCATTGGTTCTTGCTCTGGTTGTGTTCTGTTCTGTCATGTCGTTCCCCTGCTGGTTTTCTATGCTTGTGAGGGTCCTGATTGTGGATTGTTAAACTGTTGATTGTTGTGCTGTGGATTTTTGTTCGGGCATGAAGTGCTGAAGTGTCCCATGTCTCTACAGTTCCAGCACTGTATTTGTTCCATGTCTATCTGTGATCGTGGTCTCTGAGGTTTTGGGCCTCTGGGAGGTCCTCATGGTTGCATTCCTTGTTGGTATGGGCGACCTCTTCCTCTTCCCATTGGTCCTTGATGATTTGGTCGTGGTTGATAGGGGTATCTTGATTGTCACATATCTGGTCTGCTGAGGTTGCTGTGGAAATTCCAACAAGCTCTTGTGGTGATGGGGGCTGTATTTCAACGTGTCACCACTGGTGCCATTTTCTTCTTTGTTTTACAGTCAATATTTATTAAGCTTACAGGTCTATTTCTAGCTGAGTCTTTTTTGGGTATAAGTGATATTTAAGCTTCATTGAAACCTTCTGGGGGTGATCCATATTGCAATCCTTCTTGAAAAAGGTCTGTCAGTATTGGACAAAGAGTATATCTATATATTTCTGATAATATATGGCTGGGAAGCCATCTATGCCAGGTGACCTCCCAGTTTTCGTACACATAAGATCTCTTATCTTTTTCCTTTTGGGAAAATGTTGGTAACTTCACTTTCTGGAAAAAATGTGGCTAGTTGTACATGTAGATGTGTACAAGTCTGTATGTTCGAAAACTGCAATAATTTCTTTAGATGATGTAATTAGTTTGTCACCGTTTCTGATTGCTATTTGTATCTTGATTTTCTTGCCAATAATGTTCTTTTCACCATTTTCATAAAAATTGGTTTTGAGTCTAAATAATGCGTCTGCCTTTTTATATTTATATTATTTATATTATTTTGTGTAATTTAAGTTAGTTGACAGATTTTCCTAAATGTATCCTCCTTGTATTGTTTAACCAACTGTTTCTCCATCCTAACGATTTCCTTTTCCAACAGTACTTTCTCTTTGCTTTATTTTTTTCCAATAAACTTTAAGCTATACATTTTCCCCTAATAAATGCTTTGAGTATGTCCCAAACAACATGTCCAGATACGTAACAATGTGAACATAAAATAACACTATGAACTAGTTAAGTCCAAAGCAAGTCCAAAGCATTTAAATCTCCCCGGCTGTAAATGTCCTGGCTGTTAAAGTCTTGTGTTGCGTCTTTTGGAATGCCCTCAATGACTTGTGAATGCATGTACTGTATGCTAGTGAGTGTGTTGGTGCTTCGGGGTGTCGCTCTGTGACGGGTGTGTGTTGGCGGGGGGGGGGGGGGGGGGTTTCATCACAGTATAGGCCTACCCACTACAATAAACTAGACTATACCACTGGCTGTGTAATGTAGAAATTTCACCAGTCATACATGCTGGCTAGTTGTCATCTGGATGCGATCCCAAACTTCTGTGGCTCCTTTCGATCTCATACTCATTCCCCGTTAGCCCTAGACCATCGTTCACTCCCTGCTTCCTTTCCTTCTTTTAGTCCAATCAGCCTGACATTGTTTCGTCTGTTTCGGTTTTCCTGGTCTTCAACTCGGCTCCAAAGTTGTTCCACTTGCTTTGCCACTCCCTTGTTTTTGTCCCTTGCCATATTAGTGGTGCAGTCCTCCACCTTTGCGATGCTCGCAACTTCGAGTCGTGTTTGTAATGCATTCACTGTGTTCTTCAGCTCCATTGTGTCAGACTTAATTATTGACACATCGTTCGCCACTCCATTCAAAGTAGTGGTAATCCATCCAAAGTAGCAATTTCTGCAAAGAGGTCCTCAATATTAGTCTTCTGGCTTGCTTCTGGGCTAGCAGGGTTGGCTTCCATGATGGTGGTAGTTTTCAAGCAAGTCTGCACACTTCGCCTCGTTTGGTTCATTGTCAAGCCCAAACCTGTATTATTCTGCATAACTTTTGACTGAATACAAATACCAATTACTTGTGTCAACAGTGACCATTTACAGGGAGTTATTATAGCGAATTTTGCGGGGGTCTGGAGCATATCTAAAGCGCCGCCATTCCCTAGGTATTCCTCATGTGACTCCCAGCCAACTTTAACATTGTGTTTAATAGTTGTCTGAAGTGTGAATAAAATTGCCCCATCCCCCTGTTTTAATTGGGTTGGTTTAGGATTTAATTAGTTATTAATGGAACTTCCACCACTCCACATCTCTCTACTCTTTGCTTTCTCTAGCTTTGAGAGAGAGGAGAGCAAAAGACAACATAGATATTGCTGTTGACCTATGGGAATGCTATGGGATGCTGCTAAGCTGAAATTCTCTCTTTGGTAGTGCTCTGTTATAACACTAGCATACTAAAATAGCTTTCTGGCACGCTGACATGTATGCATATAATCACACATTCGTGCACACACACACTCCAACACCCAGTAAAGATAGATCTGACACCAACTCAGATCAAAGTGTGAGCCGTTGTCATAGAAACAGCATCCCACTTTGGACTGGTGGAAGCTGTGTGTGCGTGTGGCTGTGGGTGTACATGCTATATACAACTTACAGCCCCCCCCCCACACACACACATTTTGGTATCACATAATTTAAGTTTGTTTAGTGTTTAATTCCAAATTCTCTATAGAATCAATCACCATGACGTGTTTGATAAATTGAAGTAAATCCATTTTCTTGCACAGCTTTATTAAAGCTTTTCAATTACTGTGTGTATTCTCCCTTCCATCTTCTTTTTCCAGCCCCAATAGGAAAATATCCAGTCGAGCATTTGGACGGTAAGTGATCTGGCTCTGTGTATGTAAACACCAGGTGGTGATAACATGAATACACACACAGTATAAAAGAACATTTAAGATTGTAGAATTTCATCCTCTCTAACTGCCCTTCTGTTCACCTCTTCTCTTTCCTTTTCTTCCCAACTTTTGTCTACCATCTCTCTCCTCATCCTCATCTTTGGCCCTCTTGTTTCATCCATCCCTCTCTCTGCCATGCTCTCCCCCCATTCCAGTCAGTTGTTCCAGGCCAACCACAGTGTGTTTGGCTCCAGCCAGGGCAGCAGCACAGAGGACCTGTTCACTGATAGCATTGACTCGTGTGACCTCGACATTACAGAGAAGGTCCAATCTATTCACTTATGTATTATTTTATTTGTATTATTGTATTACATTTTATATTTTATAAACTTTTTTTAAATTAAAAGTCAGACAATTTAATGTTTTGTTTTGTTTTTGTTTTTTTACAGGTCAGTTTTCTAGAGAAGAAAGTGACAGAGTTGGAGAGTGACAGCCTGGCCAATGGAGATCTGAAGTCTAAACTCAAACAGGAAAACACCCATCTGGTCCATAGGTAGTATTATTGTACAAAGACACACACATACCCTTCGGTAATCCTCAGCCACATTTCACACAGACTGTATTTCAGTCTTCATCATATGGAGAGATTTTAGTGCAAATATTACATGCATGTCCTTCTAAAATTATATATATATATATATATATATATATATATATATATATATATATATATATATATATTATAACCAATTAAGGTTTGTGAAGTGAAAAAAAGAATAACACTTAAGTAAAGATATGTGAACAGCAAACCAAATTCACATCTGTAAATATACTGTATATATATCCACAAATGCACATTTGTTGCATTTGTGGATATAGTCACGGTTGTGCATTTACGTATTTGTTATTGACAAGCTCACCCAACTTGGCCAAAAAAAAATCTGCAAATGTATCCACCAAGCAGAAGTCAGGTTTCCAATAGCCAACCCCATAGAAATATGTGCAAGTAATATTTTCACTAAATTTGCTTCATATCATCAGCAAAGCACTCTATTAATTCCATCATAATGCGCTAATGTGTCTGTAGGCACCTTACATTACACAGTTTGTTGTGTTGTCTAACCCAAAAGTAATCATTGCAACCTTGATGTACCATAGTATTCTGGAGAGTGCTTGTATAAATGTTACCTGCTACTATCCAGTCATCTTCTGGTGCAAATCTGCACCCTTTATTTTAGAGGTTGTTTGTGCATGTGCACATATATGTTTGTGTATATGTGTGTGTGTGTGTGTGTGTGTGTGTGTGTGCATAAACAATATGTCTCTGTGCTTAAAGATAGATAGATGAATGTCTACACTGGTGTGTGTGTATGTGTGTACATATTTCCATGCTCTCAAATGCGCGTATTTGTGCATATATGGTCTGTTAGCTTAAACGTGAGTGGTGTGTGTGTGTGTGTGTGTGTGTGTGTGTGTATGTGTGAACCCACCAGGGTCAATGAGCTGGAGGAGCAGGTGAAGGATGCAGAGATGCGTGTGGAGCAGAGCGTGGAAGAGGAGCTGAGGAGACACAAGGAGGCCTACAGCAAGATGCAGAGGGAGAAGAGCACAGAGATAGAGCTACTCAGTAACAAGTACACACACACACACACACACACACACACATAAACACACACGCGTACAAAAAAATATTGCGTCCTCAGCATATGCTGACAGTAGGCTGTGTGCTTCTGTGCTTGTCTATCTGTCTGTCTGTTCATCTGTCTGTCCATCCGTCGGCAGGGTGCAGCAGCTGGAGGAGGAGAACGAAGAGATGAAGCTAAACGTGTGCAGACTCAAGTCCCAGACAGAGAAACTGGACCAGGTGGGTGGGACAGGAAGTGAGAAGGCACTAAAACCACACACTAAAATCTACCTTGCGGGTCACACAGTTGGGCTGAGGACTAAATTACCTCAGCCGAGAAATAAGCAAATATGTTTGCATTGATAATAGCTCTGCATTTACATTTTGTTTAAAAGCAACCACTTTTCTTGGTAACTGAATGGAATAGGAATTAATTGGAATTGGCCTTATTCACCTAGCGGCCATCTTGGTTCTTAATGCTAACAGTAGAGCTTTTCTTCTTTTCTTCTAATCTCAACATAGATGGTCAAGGTAGGGACTGACATTCATTGAGTTGTGTGAAATTTGTGTCCAGGAAAAGCAGAGGATGACGGACAAGCTGGAGGACACCAGTCTGCGGCTGAAGGACGAGATGGACCTGTACAGAAAGATGATGGACAAGCTGTGGCACAACCGCCACGAGTTCCAGAAGGAGAAGGAGGCAATGCAAGAGGTGGGCCACCAAATGCTCATCAATCTCTTCTAGCTTACTTCTCAGCTCCTCCGAAGCCATCAGCATCTCGTCTAATGAGCATGTGTCCAATGGCTCTGTCCACGCAAAAAATGTCACATTCCTGAACACTAGTGTAAACTCACCGCTTTGATGATACATTGATGTACAAAGAAACTTTTCCTGACGCTCCCTGTAGAGCACATATAATGGTGAGTTGACGTGCTGCTGATGGCGACTCAATGCAGCATTTTAGTAATGGTTACAGTGGACAGTTGGGTAGTAAAGAATAGTAAACAAAATGGAAAACAGAGTGGATGTGAATGACTAGGGAAATATTACCATGGTTCAATGCAAAAACGCACCATTTCCAAAACAGAGATTGCTGTGGCTCGATTCACACATTTAATTGTTTACACTTATTCATACAGTTATTTATAATAACCAGGCTCTTGTTTTGCTTACAGAGCATTCTACATGAATCGACCTGTTTGGATGTTTTTAGGGATTCATGTGACAAGGTGACATTCAACAGTCAATTATGGAGCTGAGGTCTTCTACACCCTACCAACTTATTTGTCATTAAAAAATGTTTTATTATAGTTCCATATTTGACATTCAAATTTTGGTAACACTTTACAATAAGGTACGCAAAACGTGGGTAGTTACTGAGGAACGAATGAGTAATGAATGATTAACGACCAGGGCCCTAACAGGGCCCTGAGTGACAGTTACTCAGTAACTACTGAGGAGTTACTGGTAAACTATGGAAGCAAATCTGTACAATAATTCAAATTAAAGTGGATTAACAGAAATGCTTTTTCATTTTTAGAATATAGCTGCATTTTTTGACACATAAATAAAAAGAATAATAAATCATCCAAACTGCATTTTCATTTTATTCTTCAATATTGCTCATGTTGTAACTTAATTAAAATGAAAAAGAAAAGGACATTTAAGATTTAATTTTCAAAAGATGCCCCGGCAAATAGTTACCAAAATTCAATTTGAAATGTCAAATTTGAAAATTAAAATGCATTAGCGGAAAGGCATTTTCATTTCAAGGTCATTGCTGCATTATTTGACTCATAAATAAAATGAATAATAGATCATCCAAACTGCATTTTCATTTTCTTCTTCAAGACTGCTCATTTTATGACACAACTAAAAAGAAAACAAAGAGGACATTGCTTTTTCGTTTTCATGCCCGCCCCCCGCAAAAAAGAGGGGTTACTCAGTAACTGAGGAATTACTGGTAAACAGACTAGGGGACTGGTAAACAGACTAGGGGACTACTGTATTCGTTACTGAGTAACGAATGATGAACAACCAAGGCCCTAACTGGGGCCCTAACTGGGCCCTAAGTGACAGTTACTCAGTAACGAATACAGTAGTCCCCTAGTCTGTTTACCAGTAATTCCTCAGTAGTTACTGAGTAACTGTCACTTAGGGCCCTGTTAGGGCCCCAGTTAGGGCCCCAGTTAGGGCCCTGGTTGTTCATCATTCGTTACTCAGTAACGAATACAGTAGTCCCCTAGTCTGTTTACCAGTAACTCCTCAGTAGTTACTCAGTAACGTTAGGGCCCCAGTTAGGGCCCTGGTCGTTCATCATTAGTTACTCATTCGTTACTCATTCGTTCCTCAGTAACTACCCACGTTTTGCGTACCTTATTGTAAAGTGTTACCCACATTTCATAAAAATATACCCTCTTCCTCCCTCCCAAAATAATAATAATGAGAAAAACAATCATAATTGTCAGTAACCTCAAATAACAGTAAACAAAATGGACCTAAGTAGAATGTACATGTAATATGTAAAACAACACATTATTTGGTGACATACTTGATGGTGTACAGTAGACCTAAATCACGCAAGTTCAATTACAAGTTCAAGTCATTTTGAAAAAAACAAACAAACATGTCCTTAACTATTACACACATGTACACTTACACTTTCCACTTCATATCTTAGATTTCTATATTGCATATATTTTATTTCTTCAATTTCATATTATTATTCATATTCATGTTTAATATCCACAAGCAATTTTTTATATCCTTTCTTCACTGCACCAACATATTAGAACAAAATCTGTGTATGTGCAAACTTACCTGGCAATCAAGCTCTTTGTGATCCTGATTGTGATGAACATGTATTTGCCTTGCTCTCTCCCTCCCTCTCTACCTCTGCGTGGGTGCTGTCTCACTCCCTCTCTACCTCTGTGTGGGCGCTGTCTCCCTCCCTCTCTACCTCTGTGTGGGCGCGGTCTCCCTCCCTCTCTACCGCTGTGTGGGTGCTGTCTCCCTCCCTCTCTACCTCTGTGTGGGTGCTCTCTCCCTCCCTCACTACCTCTGTGTGGGTGCTCTCTCTCTCCCTCTCTACCTCTGTGTGGGCGCTGTCTCCCTCACTACCTCTGTGTGGGTGCTCTCTCATTCCCTACCTCTGTGTGGGCACTGTCTCCCTCCCTCTCTACCTCTGTGTGGGTGCTGTCTCCCTCCCTCTCTACCTCTGTGTGGGTGCTTTCTCCCTCCCTCTCTACCTCTGTGTGGGTGCTGTCTCCCAGCTGATCGAAGACCTGCGGCGGGAGCTGGAGCACCTGCAGCTGTTCAAGTTGGAGACGGAGCATCCCGGGGAGGGCAGGGGACTGGCCGAGTACAACGCCCGGACCCGGGAGATCCAGCACGAAGTCAAGAGAGTTAAGCAGGTCAGGCAAACACATTATGATGATCATACTAAAAGTAGTAATCATTATAAGAATTCATTGCATTTATATAGTGCTTTTCAAGGAATTACATAGTACATGCTTTACATAGTGTGTGTGTGTTTGTGAAAAAAAAATCAAAGATGAAAGATTCTATGAATTTCATAGCTGAGCATAGCTCAGTTTAGTTTTGACTTTTAATAACAAGTAAGGCAAAAGCAATATGTAGGCCTAGTGTAACAGAGAGGGAGTCCAGGTGAACTCTAAACACATGAGTCTTGAGTCTCTTGTGGAAGCTGGTTAGTGACTCTGCTGTCCTGATAGCAGGGAGGTCGTTCCACCATTGCGGCGCCGAAACAGTTGTGACTTAGCTGAGTGACCTTTGCTCTTAGCGATGGCAGTATCAGCAGGCCAGCTGAGGTAGTTGAACTGAGTGCTCAAGCTGGGGTATGGGGTCTGACCAATGCTTGGAGTTGTGGGGTGGGGGGGCAGTTCCGTTGTCAGCCTTGTAGGCCAGCACCATTGTCTTAAATCTGATGCAAGCTACTACAGGGAGCCAGTGGAGATCACGGAAGAGGGGGGTCACATGGGAGAACTTTGGCAGGTTGAACACGAGGCGCGGTGCAGCATTCTGGATACGCTGCAGAGTTGATTGCGGAGACAGGAAGTCTAGCCAGGAGCGAGTTGCTGTAGTCAAGGCGGGAGATGACAAGTGCTTGGACCAAGAGCTGTGCTGTTTCTCTCATGATGAAGGGCCAGATTCTGCAGATGTTGTAGAGAGTGAATCTACAGGATCGGGCCACTGTGGAGGTGTTGGCAGTGCAACACACTTGATTGTCCAGGACCACGCTGAGGTTCCTCGCGGTTAGGGGAAGCCCTCAACAGTAACATGCAAGTCCATGAGAGGGCAGTTTTTTTCCTGGCATGACGATGAGCTTGGTCTTGTCAAAGTTGAGCTTCAGCTGATGCGCAGTCGTCCATGTGCTGATGTCTCCCAGACATTATGAGATGCGTGTTGGGGGGGGGGGGGGGGCAGGGCTTAATTTGAGCCAGAACACGCCAGAACATGTTCCGGCACTTCTGACGTTGGATTCCCCCCCACCGTTGGCTGATGTACAAATGTACAAACATCGTTGTTTAGGTTTATTTTAGTCCAAGAAGCTCCGTAGGCAGTGTCTTTTTTTTTGGGTTCCAGTACCTCTAACCTCCGTAATGAGCCGCCGGATCCACCCCCCATCTGCGTTCCGGGACCTCCCACTTTACAAATTAAGCACTGTACAGACACTCACAAAAGTGAGATATAATCTATAAAAAGGAAAAAACAGAAATATATCTCTTCCTCTCATCCTATATCCCATCACCTCAGGAGAATCATAAGCTGCGGGACCAGAACGACGACCTGAACGCTCAGATCCTGAGCCTGAGTCTGTACGAGGCTAAGAACCTGTTCGCCTGCCACACCAAGGCCCAATGCCTAGCAGCTGAGATAGACAACGCGTCCCGGGATGAGGTGGGTGGATGTTAATGATATACTGTACGTCTGGAGCTCTACAGCACTACAGCTCTTGGGTAACTGTAACTGTCCAATGTATATAAAACTCAGCAATTTAAAAGACTGAATTTTTTATTTTGTATCCTTTATTTAACCAGGAAGGTCCCATTGAGATACAATATCTCTTCTTCCAGGGAGTCCTGGAAGATGAGATAAGCATAGAATGCTAATCTATCCTGTATGTAGTTAATGGAGCATGCCAGTTGTGACCTCTGTCATCTGTTTTTATTTTGTCAGGTGTGTTATTTGTGTATTTCAGTGTCAGAGTCACTCATATTTGCTCTCTCTCTCTCCCCTGTCTGTCGTTCAGTTGGTCGATGCTGTGAAGGAGCAGGAGGAAAACAATTACCGGTTAAGGCAGTACATGGATAAAATCATTCTTGCTATTCTAGATCATAACCCCTCCATCTTGGAGATCAAGAATGAATAAAAAAAGATACAAAATGTATGCACGCACACACACACAAAAAAACAAACAAACAAACAAGCGCGCGCAGACACGCACACTATACTTATGAGTTTCTACCATGCCATTGCCAACCCATAGCCCATATCCTTTTTACTGGCCAATACTGGGCTCACTTTTCCAAAATGACTTTTCATCTTCATGTCTCAAACCTTTTGTCACATAATGAAATGAAGCATCGTGATAAAATCACCAAAAACATGCTATTTCTCAATCAGACCTCTATGCACTTGAATATTTCCAAGAATGCTTTTCAACCATTTCAATCTATACCTTTTCAAAAGCTTTCCTGTGTGTAGTAACAACAGTATGCTCCCCACCAGTAGATTCCAGTTTGTACAGCTTGATTTATGTTGAGCATTTTGAAAAAAGAATGATGACTCGATACACACTCACAATTTCAAAAGTTTCGTGAACATTATTTATCTGCCTTGCACCAAGTTGTGGGATGTTATTAAAGCACAAGGTGAAAAATTGGATTGAAAATGCTGATGCTAATTGAAATTGGCTGTCTTTTAAGACACAGTGCAAACGTGAATGAATACATTAATCTAAATTCAAAAGTATGAATACTTAATTGCTTTGGTGGTTCCTGTTGGGGGTTGTCTATACAAGTGGACTTAAATATGGAGCCAATTTTGCATTGCATTCACTTAAAGATACTTAAAAATCTCTTTCACAGTTTTTGTCAGCAGTATATATTTGATCACAAATAGTCACTTAAAAAAGACGTGTCATCTGAACATATCATGAATGTACATCAGGTATTGTAATTATTACACATTTACTCACTACACTCTATAGCACCATATGATTTTTTTTGTTTAATATATTAAACAAAAAAAATTATACAACAAATGTCCCTTTTATATCATTAATTATAATTAATGATAGAAAAGGGACATTTGTTGTATATTCTGTGTTTACACAATTATTATATGGTTAATAGAACACAACTAGTTTTGCTCGGTTGCACAACTTTATGTATAGTTTCTTGTGTTGCCCTTTCTCTCACCATATCTGTGCCTGTGCCTCATTAATATGACAATATCAAATGTTGATTAACCAGTCACACTTTGATTATATCCATTGATTCATATATTTTAATTAACAATAATTAGTTTGTCTTTTTCTACATGTTGCAACAATTGTCCTTCCACAATGTAATTAAGTGTACAAAATTTAGTTACTGTTTGTATTCTTGTGCCACACTTATCAAAGTAAGAGAATATGATCTTTTACAATATGAATGGTAATGATGATAAGAATAGATTAGAATATGTGTTACCTGTGCAGCACATTATAAACATTACATCAATAGCATTCACTTGAAACATTCCTTTAGTGGGTTTAAAAAGAATAACTGGCATAAAAGGTCTTAACGCCATATAGACAGTAATATAGCCTGTTAGAAGTCACACACTTATAAGATCATCGATGTGTTTGTTCTTTCCCTATTGTAACTTGAAATGCTACATTTAGTGGCCGTGTTGTGTAAACTAGATGTGTAAATAAAAACAATGGCTTTAGCATCACATGTCTGCAGTCTGCTCACTTTGACCTTTGAGCATTTAAAGGTGTACATGTGGTCATTATGTGCAACGCCCCACAACCCGCTCTGTTGATCAGAAGATGCAATAGTGTTTCTGTGGATTGATCTTAGTGTTTGGTCACAGTTTTAGAAAGTGAATCCAAACCGCAACATTTCTGAAAATGTTGTTAAACATCCTATAGGCATCTGTCCTAACAGTAGTGCTAAATTAACTAAGAAGAAATTAGGTATTTTGGTGATTATGAATAATGAGCCTAAACTCTTCATTATACATTACCAACATCACGTAAAGATAAATACATCTAATTTCATATCTTACCATTACCTCAACACAAGGCTTCCACTTTCAGCTGCCACAGGTTCTGATGCTGCATGTGGTGTCTAAAAAATCTGCTCTCACAGATGATAGATAGGAAAGATGGGATAGCACTCAAATATAGACACAAATATAGATACCAATCTTTCCTATCTATATTTGTGTCTACATTTGTGTGAAAGCAGATGAACAGCACAAAACACGTTAGCCTTGAGAGCAGGAGATACCAAATATAAAGGTAAATATATAGAGTTCCAGGCCTCATATCCTCTCGGACAAAAAACATCTGGTGTCAAGATGGATGTAGAACCATTAGGATATTATGCAAAATATATATAATTAATATTTATTTTGAACCTAAAATCTTTTCTGCTATACAGATAAATGTATTGTTGTTTTGATCATGTCGTCAGCTTTAAATAAGTCGCCACTAGAGGGTGAACTTGGACATGGTATGAGATAGAACCAAGACCCATAAGGAACACCTTTATACCAGTAAAACGCAGAAAGTAATCGATTTGTAAGGGTTGAACTATATAACAAGTCATTTAACTAGGCCTATATCAAGACTTGACATACATCTTCCTCTTGCTAAATATGTGGAAGTTTACTTCCTACTGTGTTGCATTATGATGTTGTATAAAGATGTAGGGAAAGAGGGGGAAAAACATGTGTGTGTGTGTGTGTGGGGGGGGGGGGGGGCGGGGGAGGGGTAATCTGATGCTTATTCAGAGTTTCAGACAAGGGTCTTTCAGCCCATCCATCCACCCCTCCCTTTCCTCTCTTTCATTACTTCTCTCTGTCCATTCTCTCTCTGCCAGCTAAACATATATCTTTTTAGGCGTGTGCATAAAGGCCTTTCATGTAGCTGGCCTCTCTAGCCGGTGTGCGTCAGCTATGATGTCAATGCAGCCAGAGAAAGGGGTTTCTGTGGGGGAGGAGCCTACAATGTGTGGGAGTTTGCCTCGTCTTGCTTAGCTTATGCCAATTTTTCCCACTCAATCAGCTAGCCTAGCATATCATCGCATAGCATGGTTGCATGCAGTGTGCCTCGGATGACACATGAATGGATAAATGGCATGAATGGCGCACTGAGCAAAGGGGGAAAAACAGTTAGTAGTCTATGATGGTGGGCGGAGCTTCCGAGATAAACAGGTAGGAGTGTGTATAGTCAATTTCAAAGGAAGAACCTGTCTGTATTTCATGTTCCCATTTATAGAAACATAGGACACAATATATATTTTTGAACAAAATAGTAAATAGTATCTCCTCAGCCTTGAAAGGTCTAGGATGTAGCCTATCTTGTATATCTGACTTTTTTTTCGTCATGTCACAATTGTGAACACACGTAGGGCTACATGTAATACAATCAACGCTATGGATGGCTCCTACTTGTTACTGGAACTACAAGTATGTGTTGCGGCGTTTTTTTAAATAGCCTAACCCTTTTAATTGTTGATCTATTAGAGGAATTTATGTGGGGGTGCGTGCTCACAGCCCCCCCACATTTCACAGTTAATATATAAAAAACATATTGTTATTTTTTCTTGTACAGAAATTATTTTCTAGAACAGTGGGGATGTCTTGATAACCATGTCGTTAGCAACTTAAAGTGATTTAATTCGACTATTGCATTGTCTGTATTGATCATTAAAATAGCTCTTTCCTTCCCTTTTTGGGAAATGTATCCTACTTCAAACCCATCTGTGCCATGGCAGATAGGTGTAGCCTAGGTGTAGGCCTATATCTTTTGGTGTGGGCTGTGGGCCACAGAAAAGAGCATGATCCAGGAATGATTGACATAACAAAGACCCAAGAGCTGTTGTATGACATCTCTGCTTGTTTCATATGAATGGGCTCCTTGTGTACTTTTTGTTAATTAATTCTCTTTACAATTTATTTTGCATGCAAAATAAATTGTAAAGAGAATTAAGCGTGACCTTATCAAGACAGAACATTTAGTTAAAAAACACCCAAATATGTCATATCCGGTAGAGTCTCCGTTTTCAGGCACACCCCGCCCCTCCACCCTCCCTAACCTCACCACCACCCACGCATAGACACATACATAAACGCACTTTCATAGTTTCTTCTATAGTTGCTAAGAGACTGATTGCAAAGAGGCAAGGTTTCCATGGCAACACTGGTGGCTGAGTCATCTGCACTGCAGTGTGTGCCCTCATACCAGTGCACTGTGTGTGTGTGTGTGTGTGTGTGTGTGTGTGTGTGTGTGTGTGTGAAACGTGTGTGTGTGTGTGTGAAGTGTGTGTGTGTGTGTGTGTGTGTGTGTGTGTGTGTGTGTGTGTGAAAACGTGTGTGTGTGTATGTGCTTGTATTTGTGTGTGGGAGTGGTTATGTCAATCTTAATAGAGATATTAAAAGTGGTTGTTGATATGTAAATATTTTCAATTTTATTGCTGTCATCTTGGCAGGTCTGTATGTTTGATGAGGACAAAGATATCTGTACCATATCTTATAAGTTAAGTGCATTTTTGTTCTTCAAATCACAAAACACAGTCTAGTCATTAGGAACTTAAAATAGTCTATTTCAAGGATCAGAATATACACAAGAACTGACAGGCCTACATTACAACTATCAATCCTCAAAACAACAACATTGACATTTAATGTTGTTTGTTGACTCAAGTTCAACTGACTTTCCACTAGGTTGTGTGTGTTACTGTTTTGTATACAAGTTGTAATGCAGTTCAGTGTATGCAGATCATGTGTTGTAATAGTTGACTCATGACATAACATACATAACGACATATACATAAATATGAATAAAGATACGGTTGGAATGTGATGTCTATTGGTCTACATTCTTGCTGGCCTCAGAGCTATGTGTCTACCAGCCTAGGTGGTGAATAACTACATTTCACCCCATTTTGTTTATTTTGCTGAGTTCCCTCCCCACCCCCCACACCAGTATCAGAATCCATATACCTGTCCTATACCAGATAACATTCCTCCTATGAGAGGTATTTGCGTTGTTTGTGTGCATGTATTGGTTCAAATGTTGGGTCCCAAAACAATGTTTTTGTATGAGCGTGTACACATTGGCTTTCGTGTATTATTCAATTCAACCAATGTACATCAATGTGTGCATTATATATATATATATATATATATATATATATATATATATATATATATATATATATATATATATATATATATTTATATTGCCCCAGGGCGTAATCTATTTGCAGAGTGCTTCTGTGTTTGTGTCTGTGTGGACATGCTGCGTTTCCTTTTGCTGAAAGGGGTTGGGTTGGAAGAAGAGGAACAAGAGGGTAGGTCTCTAAAAATAGCAGCTCTCTAGCTCCCAGGGCCTGAGTGAGCGAGAGATGGAGAGAAAGAGAGAGAGAGCGAGAGAGCGAGAGAGAGAGAGAGAGAGAGAGAGGAGGAGGGGGGATGAAGAAAGAAGCGAGAGACGGATGGAGGAGTCCGAGGGAGGAGGCTGCTGTATCCTGCTTGCTGGTGGACGGAATACATAACAAGCAGATAGAGCGCACACACACACACACACACACACACACACACACACACACACACACACACACACACACACACACACACACACACACACACACACACACCAGAGATCTATCTTTTATCAGAATTTTGCATGGCTTTATAAGGTGGGGGTAAAGGGGAGTCATTCTGCACCATTTGTGAAATCACAACAGGTTTTCATTATTATAATATAACAACAAATAAATCTTTCACCTAAAATGTATGTGAGCCCAGGCTATATAGATCAAGTAGCCCTATGTTAGCCATAAAGCCAATGTCTAGGCTATTGGGCCAACAATGCTAACTGGCTCCAAACGTTTGTTGGAGAGCCTGAATGCCCTGTCAGTTAATGTATTTTGATTCGACATGAAAAGGCTTGCAAACTATTTGTGATTATAGCTGCATTGACTTTAACTGTATACATAGCGTGCAGGTTATGTGAATAAAATGGCATCAATAAAAAGGCCCCTTCTCAATATGCCAATATTTCTATTAATTTCTACTAATATCTCTATTTGTTATAAAGAAAAGTAAAAATAATAACATACCAAAACACATCGGCGTAATCAAACAATGTATTACCTCAAACAATTATTTGACGGACATTGTAGTCTACTCTGGATGACATAAGGGCAACGACGGTTCCGATCACATTGTCCACTTCAGACTTCAAGCACAAGCAAGTCAACGCTCGGCAGCACAATCCCTACATGTCTGATTATACGTGCTGCTATCATATCTCTTTAAATGGGACTGGTCTGTTCTGCATGCGTGCATGTGTGTGTGTGACAGAGTGAGAGAGAGAGGGAGCGAGAGGGAGGGAGTGAGAGATAGAGGGGGGGGGGGGGGGGGGGGGGGGGGAGAGAGAGAGAGAGAGAGAGAGAGAGAGAGAGAGAGAGAGAGAGAGAGGGGGGGAGGTGGAGAGACATTACGAGGCAGAGGGCGGCTCTATTGTGGGGGAGGAATATTCTATTGCAGGAGCACGCAGAATTGCAGAAAGAAATAAGCATTTCTGAAATTGAAATTGTGTCGTTTACGACCATGACTATTGATTTCCCCTAACTCTTTTTGTTGGGCTATAGGATATTGTGATATTTCCTCTATGGGATTGGTTGCTGCATCTCTGGCCTCCCGTCGGGACATAACGGGCAGGGCTGCCAGCCTAGCAGTCTTTATTTCGTCTCGTGTGCGCTGCAACGTTGGGAGAAACGTGATCCAGACCTATAGCAACAACATCCACATGACCATGGATTAACATTCAGAGTGTGTATCATCTCAAAAAGGTAAGCATTGGTCAATAGCAAAGGTTATTAGCAGATAAGGTATAATGGGGGTATAGCGTTGATAAAATAGCACCGGCAATGACGTGAGGTTTTTGGGTTACAGAGCATCCTCCTCCTCCTCCTGGACCATCCTGCCGTCTCTCGTTAGGGCCAGCAGGCGATGCTTACATAAATACAGACGACAGAAACGATACGCTAGTCAGTGCTTGTGTGTTTGTTGAAGGGGTGAGTCGGTGCGACGTGCCTCTAGCTGTGTCTTTGTGCCACCGCTAGATCAGCCGCATCGAGCTGTTAGGAGGGGGACATTTTTTTTGCAAACACAATGACGTGAATGTATTCCAATGACGTAAGCGCCATTCTCGTGCACTTGTGCACCACCACAATAAAGAGTAGTTGTATTATCCGCAAATCAACCTTGATGCGAAGTGGGGCTTTTGTTTGTTGTTTGGCCTAAATAAGGACTACCCCTTTGTGCCATTGCCATATACTGCCATATAGGTTAGTATCGTAATTTATTATTTTAGTTCATATTCTCCTCATATGGTTGAACTGAACTCTCATTTTGAATTGAGTGTTTTCCCCAGATCACTCTAACAGAAGTCTGTGCCACACTGTTGAACTGGGCAGTGTGTGAGGATGCTGATGCCAATTTCTCCTTACACTGCTTGCTCCTTGTAATAGCTAGATGGCATAGGCCTCAAGTAGGGATGATTACCAGACAAAATTGGTAATAACTCATTCATAATTTTCATGTGGTCTGCTGCCATATACTTGAACTAATATAATTTTAAATTTCTATATACTTTAATCCACCTTTATGCTTCAAACCTTATACTTTCATAATATCAATCAATCAATAATATTGATTGAAATGCTCTACAAGTATGATAAAATGCCTCCATATTAATCTGGAACCATCCTTAATAAGCCATGACAGTATTTTACAATATATGTTGCTATGTTTTTAATCTGTATTGTCTGTACTCTGGTTGTCTGTATTATTATTACAATTTGAATGCTTGAATAACTAAATTGATCAAAACAAACTCACATATTCCGATGTATTTGTATTTCAATTGGTGAAATTTATATTTTTTAAAGAAAGCCAGCTGAAATAAAGAGACTGTGGTTATTGCTGCCACTTTTGATATCCGTTAACAAGTGGTTCGTCTGGTTGTTGGCTATCAATGAGCAGTTAGTTGTACACCAATTTCACGCTCAACTGAGACACATTGTCAAAAGGCCTGTGACAGGACATTTCACAGAACACACTATTCCTCCAATCAAACAATCATCTTAATCTTGACTACGGCCATTGTTGTTGACCTGGTTTGCTGATTAGGGCACAGGAGAGCACAGGACAAAGCGTTGGTGTGTTATGGGATATGTTAGAGCTATAAAAGTTTACATTTAGGCACTGCACTGCAATATCAGGTTGATCTTAACCCTAGTTTTAGCTCATTTGACTTACTGCTGGTGCATTGAAACACATGGGTGAGGATGTTTCTATCCTTTATATGCCCCGTCAGCTTGTTTGTATGGAATTAGTGAACTGAGTGTTGGATTTCCCTTCCAAATACGTGTTGTCCTTTGTTATACCAGGCCTTTGTTTTTTCAGCAGTGCTGTACTGACAGTTTGTGGTGAAACTTCTATCAATAACTCTTTTCATCATACATCCTTTTGCACCATTTATATGATTCAAATACTTGATTACATGATGTTACTGGAAGAACAGCCACAATAAAGAACAGCCACAATACCTATTTTGTGCTGCAATCAAATCCTACATTTCACAACAAAAATAGATGCCGTAATGTGTTGTTTCAATGAAGTATATTACAACTTACTTAGTTTCATATTTTCTGTGATGAACAGTGATTGACAATATTGGTAAATAATAAAGAAATTACTTTAGGATCCATAAGCTTAAAAAGATTGTTATATGTCAGTTGTACAGACATACTGCTCTCACTTGTCTTAGTGGAAAAGAGAAATTAGTGGAAAAGAGAAAAAGATACACAAGTAACCAAATCCAACATAAAGGAGAAAGAGAGAACTAACAGATGGATAGTGGTTGCGACTGGAAAATAGGTGCATCATATCGTCTCTTCATCTTAATAAGAATGAAACAAGGAGAAATTACATTGTACAAAACTCTATTAATACCAGTGTATTAAGTACTACTTGTGTCGAATGGTACTCTCTCATTCGGATTATTTGATTAGACATTTTTCTTTCAGACGGTAACAGCAACAAAGTTCAGGCCGTACGCTGTACCTCTTCACGAACAATGCATCAAATCGCTGCTCTTTCGTCTTATTGGGGGGGGGCATTCAAAAATGGGTGGGGGTACAGAATCTCAAGTAAAATAGAGAGGATGCTATTTAGAACTTGACTATAATTCACTAGGTATCGTTATATGTAATTTATTTATTTATTTATTGGAATTGTGTCATTACCAAAAAAAAAATATATATATATATTGTAATCATGCAATGTATCAAATGTATTCAAACTATGCCATGAGAATGATCGAAGTGTGAGGTTTTACATTGATGTTGATATTATGATACTCATAATATCATACCTCACATTACCACATGTAGTCTTTATACGAGCAGAGTGAGCCCTGCGTCTTTTTGCCTCATTTATTCAGTTGATGACAGTGGATGGAGTTCATACAACCAATCTGTGCTTTATTTAATAACAATGAGCCCAACTCATTGAGACAGGGCAAACCTAGGAGCAAGCATCCCAGCAGTGGACTACAGGTTGTTGTTGTTTTCTGTTGTTGGTGGTGTTTTTTTGTGCAATGTTAAAATACAATTTCTGGCTCATCAAATGAAAGGCTTCAGCATCAGATATTGTAAATTCATAATCCCTTTGCATCAGGTTGCTTAGTTGTGTGCAACACTATTGTTCTGGAGTAAAGTAAATGTGTCCTATAGGTTGAGTTCATAATGGTTAGGTTACTGTGGAGTGGTAGTGCCCATGGGGGACCAGAGCTTAATTATGTCCCCCATGGACTGTTCTGACATTTTGGCATTGTATAAACAATACTATGAATCTTGTGATAATAAGTCCTTATACCGATTCAAGTTAAGACTGCTTTAGAAGGAAGGAAATTAAAGCAGGTGAGGAAAAGGAAGAAATGAGCAAATTACCATCATCAGAAGTGAGCTTTCTTCCAAGTTGGTATCACAGGTCTGCCCAGAGAAATGTATGTATGCACAGATAAGATATTTACACATCTGTACACACATGTTTGCTGTTCAATTGTATTACGCACTTGTAGCCCTGTAGTATAATGCACCTCTAGTCGGTTCAACCCACAATGCAGTCTGGAAAATCTCACACATTACTAAACTATGGGAACATGTTAGCAAGTTCAGGAGGGGAGTGCTGAGGGAACACATTGCTATGTAACTATGGGAACAGATTATTTCAAATTAACATGGCACAGATTGCTACTCTGTGAGAAGAACATATTTCTAACCTGTGCTAATAAGTTGATTATAATATGAGAGCACACATTGCTAACTTGTGCATTATTTGTTAAATCAATGTCAACACCATGTAATCCAGCAAGAAGAATTGTAGAAAATTGCAATTAAACTTCAACTTGAATTAACCTTGAAACCAAGTGCTTTATGCTATATTGTGAATGGAAAGTTTAAAGCTATAGTGCAGGACTTTTGTCTCCCCCTTCTGGCAATGAGAGTAATTACAAAAACACTGTCGACACGTGCTTACGTCATAGGCTCCGCCGTACCCTACTCGTTGCGCTGTAAAATAAAATGGTGGATACGTTTTATGAGTGTCACACAACCCCCGCAAAATGACTAATTTCACTATCAGAATTTGGTCCATTCGGTCCAATAACATTTGGAAATTCTAGAAGAGCTGCACAATGAAATTATGGCAAGGGCTTGAATGTAACGGTTACATAGTGCATAATAAAATCCACCCCACCAACACCAATGTGTGGTGTTATTCTCAATCATGCCCTATTGAGGACACTATTTTACACTTTTTAATTTTATTGTTATCTTTCAATTTACACATATGTTAAGTCAAGCTTTTTGATTTGTTTGTTGTAATTTGCCAAATACTTGTGCTGTATTAAAAATAATAATTAATACAATTTAATTCAATAAAAAGTACATTTTAAGGTGAAATAATAAATGGGTAGAAACCAGAGCCCCAGAGCTTTGATTCATTTCCCCCCCAGATTTTAATTATACTATACTATATTATACTATACTATACTATAAACTATACTATACTATACATAAACGTACAACCTCAATCAGAATCACACTGCATTAATTACAGAAAATTTAGCCATAGGCTATATAAGAAGAATTAATTATGCTTGCCGTGCCTCATTAAAATAGTCATACATGTTATATGCATGATGGAAAGAATCCTATTATTAGTACAACTTTAACACCCAATCCTCCTTTAACCTTTCATGAAGAAATGATGGGCTTCTCCAATTAGCATTACTAGCAAAGGATTTAAGGTACGTTATCAGGCTAAACCTGGCTGTGAGCAGAATGTGATCTGAGAGACAGTGGTGATGCCCTCAGGTTGGTCACAGCCTGTGTGGAGAATGTTTCTATCGCGGGCCAGTTATACGCCCTACGGCTTTAATGCAATCCATAACTATCTGACTCAATCAAGGCCTGTCTCAATCAAGGCCCGGGACACATTGACCAGTAGTAGATAACACATACAGTATATCAGTAAAGCCATGGGCTGATGGGACAATATGAACATTTCATCTCACGATTATCCTGGTCAAAATAAGTGCAATTCACAATATTATCAGGATCATCAAAATATGCTTAAAACTCTTAAAATGGCACTAACACATACTGGAATCACATCACCTTACATTTTGTTAAAAAATAATATTTTTATTACAAAGATAGGACATATTGCATGTCGCCTCCCGAGTCTGAGCCTGTAGCCATGGTGACTAGTGGATTTTGGAATGACTAGACAGATGCGGGCTCCCCCTTGTGGCAAATTCAAAATAAATCAGTAAATCAGTATATGGATATAGGACTGTATGTTAGTGAGCTAGACAGGTTTTTTCAAGTCAGTTATATATCAGTGATTATTATCCCGATACGCGATAATAACGATAATGGAAATTCACCACAATCAACTTTGTGAGTGTTTTCTATCATGATCTGAGATAAAATTGTATATCGTCCCATCCCTATTCATGTCCAATGCAAAATGAACAATATGTACACTATTCCATATACTGTAGGGGGCCTACAATATAAAGCCTATTTTGACAATACTTCATAGGGATTTTCTGTCTGTATGTATTGATTCATGTAAAATATAAAATAGCACTTTTACATGCCATGGTACTTCCAGCGACATTACAGATTACTCCCCACGGACTGATGTCACTGGTCAGTGACATACATCTCCAATCTGCGGTGCTTCCTTTGCTCTGTAGAAGAGATACTGTACCACAACAAGTAGAGTCCGTGTACTATTACTTTATTCTGCCACAATTGCCGTCATCTTTCTTAGAGATCAGATAACAAAGCACAGTTTTGGTGGGTCCCAATGTTGTAACTGATAAACAAAAGGCAAGTCAAAGTTGGGTATGGCCACACTTATTGAAATGTCCTGGTATCACGATGCATTGCCACATTGCATTTGCAATGAAAGGCATGTTCACCACTTCTGGTGTGGGCTGCTGGAAGTGTCTTGGCGTGGGACAAAAGAGGATCTTTTAGGGCTGTGTTCTGATATGAGCACGCTTTATACTTTCATTCCCACTTACATGTGAGACAAACCCCTGTTGTCTCTCTATGTATGTATATGTATATGTTTCTATAAAATATATGTATATGTTTCTGTAAAATATGGCGGTAGGCCTACTACTAGGCTAAACCTATTATTCATCCATGGGCTTAACGTGATTCTGCTACTATTGAACTATAAAGGCTGCTTAAAGTGTAATCAAACATTAAAAGCTAACCTCTGGGACAGAATAATCTCTAAAACACTGGTTATTGCAGGTGGGTGAGGTGGTTAGTACTGATTGTACTCAGGGATGCAAATTTGGTGTGACAGGTGGGGGGGGGCCAAAGGCAAGAATTGGTCAGCAGTAACTGACAAATAAATCCTTTCATCCTTTTGAAGTACATGCACTCCTGTAGTGTCTTCATCTCTCTCTCTGGCAATGGCTCTCTTGCTTCCTCAATGGCTTTATTATTTTTGTATCTATTGTTATGATTAATTGTTATTTTGCTTTTAGAAAATGTCTTTTAATCACATGAGCAATCGACTTGTTATGTATCTATTTTGCAATACAAATGAAATAACACTAGTAAAAGGGTGAGGTGGGGGATGTATCATTTCAAAATGTGGAGGGGACATGTCCCCCCCCTCCCACTTGTGCCAATGATTGTACTATTTGGTTGCTTATTCAGAGCAATGAATCTGGAACTTCAGTGTAACAAGGCAATGACAGGTACATATTTTTGTCAACTGAAACTTTTGATTGGGGGTGGAAATAGTTTGTAACGATTAGATAATTTTGATTGGGTCCCACACAGATCTATGATGCTTCCCAAATACCGGGAAGACTTCCCCTACATGTCCCACGGTTTTGAAGGGCAGCTTGTAGTTTCATATTGTTTCAAGAGTCTCTGCTCACTCAGATGGCACAGCCATCAGTGGTATAACATTGATCAATGTATAGTTTTGTCTATACCAGTGCACTGGAATGTCCCCGAATATAATATTGGATGATCATGTCATGTTTTGAATGTCTTAATGATGTTATATAAAATCATATTGTGTCGTTATAGCACTTTTGCTTGATTAATAAATTATATAGGTTTGCCTCTCTCTACCTCCACCCCCCCCCCCCCCCCCCCCCCCCCCCCCGACACCCACCCCACCCCCAACCCCACACACGCTTCAGATTCCAGATGTTGAACATGTCCTCCCCCGGCGAGCTCAAGTCTCCCTGCGTGACTCGTAACGGCATGGTAAAGCTGCCCCCCGCCCAGCCCAACGGCATGCTCAGCGCCAGCATCACCAAGGGCACGCCCGCCGCCAAGAACCGTCTGTGCCAGTCTTCCTCCTCCACTGTGCCCTCCATCCTCCCCCCCCCCCCCCCTCCCCTCTGCCCTACCACCACCACCACCACCTCCACCACCCCACCCCCACCCCCACCCCCACCCCCTCCACCACTTGGAGACTGGCCTTGGCCCCCAAAGCGGGGGTGTGCCCCACCCAGGCGCTGGGGCCGGCCTACTGATGGGCCCCAACAACCTGGAGGTGGGCAAGCCCCCGGTTGCCCTGAAGCCCTCGGTGCGTCCGCTGCAGCTCCCGCCCCTCACCCTGCCCAAGCCCCTGCTGCTGGTGGAGCGCCAGCTGGTGCTGGACGAGAAGCTGCTGAACCGGCTGCTGTGGTACTTTACCACGGCGGAGAAGTGTGCACTGGCGCAGGTGTGCAAGACATGGCGCAAGGTGCTCTACCAGCCTAAGTTCTGGGAGGGCGTCATGCCCATCCTGCATGCCAAGGAGCTGTACGCCTTGCTTCCCAGCGGGGAGAAGGAGTTTGTCAGCTTGCAGGCCTTCGCCCTGCGGGGCTTCCAGGCCTTCTGCCTGGTGGGCGTGTCGGACCTGGACATTTGTGAGTTCATCGACAACTACCCTCTGTCCAAGAAGGGCGTGCGCTCTGTCAGCCTCAAGCGCTCCACCATCACAGATGCCGGCCTGGAGGTGAGGACATGGGAGATGGGTGTGTGTTTGAGTGAGATAGGGAAGTGTGTGTGTGTGTGTGTGAGAGAGAGAGGTGGAAGTGTGTGTGAGTGTGTTCTGTGTGTGTGTGTGTGTGTGTGTGTGTGTGTGTGTGTGTGTGTGTGTGTGTGTGTGTGTGTGTGTGTGAGATGTGGAAATGTGTGTTTGTTGTTTCTGTGTTCCTGGGTGTGTGTTTGTGAGCATTGAAAGCTGTGGCATTAACAAAATAATTTAAAATCCAAATTGTAGTTTTTAACAATTGAGAGGCTTGGACTTCATTACATTAATATTCACATATTTAATTATCCAGTTTATAATCATACATTTAATGAACACACACATTTTAAATTCATATTTCAGAAAAGCTTTGAGAGCTGCATGGTAAAAGTGTGTTTTACAGGCTTAATGTGTGACGTAAGGCTAAAATAAAAGCATATTTCCATCCATTCATAAATAAGACAGGGATAGGATGTAAATAAAGGACAAGATCAAGGTAAGACAGCTGATAAAAAGGGGAAATATTAGAACTGATTTGAATTAATGAGATTGGAATCAGGTATGAGACAAAATTCACTGTTACATATGAATGGTCTAATGAATGCTCCAATGAATGCTCAGTGCTCACCTATGTGTTTATTCGTGACTTTGTGATTGTATACAGCTTTTGTCTATTGGCTCTGCCTGGCCATATAATCCCTTGCTTCAAGAGTATTCAAAGTGGGTGCATGTACTTTATTGTGGTTATTCATAAGTGCTTATCAACGCTATCCAATTATATAAAAAAATAAATTGGAATGGTTTACGCCTTCACAGCTCATATGATAAGTGGATGGTTGCCATGACGAACGCTGATAATGTTGGCTGATATTGCTGGGCAGCAGGATATCTTTTCCTACGCTTATTATACAGTTTGAAGACAACACAGTTGCCTTCAAACTGTATAATAATAATAATAATAATAATAATAATAATAATAATAATAATAATAATAATAATAATATATGCATGCAACGCGGTTTGCACGTGGGTTCCCCCTGCTATTCATTTCCTACTACTGGTATACACTTTTCTTATCATTCAATCTTTCTGTGGCCCCAACAGGTGATGCTGGAGCAGATGCAGGGTCTAATGCACCTGGAGCTGTCGGGCTGTAATGACTTCACGGAGGCCGGGCTGTGGTCCAGCCTCAATGCACGCCTCACCTCACTCAGCGTCAGCGACTGCATCAATGTGGCCGACGACGCCATTGCCGCCATTTCCCAGCTTCTTCCTAACCTGTCGGAGCTAAGTCTGCAGGCATACCACGTCACGGACACGGCCATGGCCTACTTCACAGCCAAACAGGTGGGTAAACAACATGCTTACAATTGCTTCTCAGCTATTGGGTAATACATGAAATAAAACAATTTACACTGCGTTACTCGTTACTAAGTCATCTTGATTGATTGAATCATATCGTCAGTGCACGTGCATATTCAGATAAACCAGGAGGTCCTTTATACCAGCGGCTATAGGAGGTCCCAGCGGCTATTGGAGGTCCTTTATACCAGCGGCTATAGGAGGTCCTTAATACCAGCGGCTATAGGAGGTCCATAATACCAGCGGCTATAGGAGGTCCATAATACCAGTGGCTATAGGAGGTCCATAATACCAGTGGCTATAGGAGGTCCTTTATACCAGCGGCTATAGGAGGTCCTTTATACCAGCGGCTGTAGAAGGTCCTTTATACCAGCGGCTATAGGAGGTCCTTTTTACCAACAGGAGGTCCTTTATACTAGCGGCTATAGGAGGTCCATTATACGAGTGGCTATAGGAGGTCCTTTATACCAGCAGCTATAGGTCCTTAATACAAGTGGCTATAGAAGGTCCTTTATACCAGCGGCTATATGAGGTCCTTAATACTAGCGGCTGTAGGAGGTCCTTCATACCAGCGGCTATAGGAGGTCCTTTATACCAGCAGCTATATGAGGTCCTTAACACCAGCGGATATAGGAGGTATACCAGTGTATTTGCATTGTTACATGGTTTCTGTCTGTAAACTATATCCCCCTCTGGGACATATACATATAAAGATATACTCTACTACTATAACTCTACAGGGTTACACCACTCACACTCTGCGGCTGCACTCGTGCTGGGAGATCACTAACCATGGTGTGGTCAACATGGTGCACAGCTTGCCCAACCTCACCGCCCTCAGCCTCTCTGGCTGCTCCAAGATCACCGACGATGGTGTGGAGCTGGTGGCGGAGAACCTGCGCAAGCTGCGTAGCCTCGACCTGTCCTGGTGCCCGCGCGTCACAGACATGGCCCTGGAGTATATCGCCTGCGACCTGCACAAGCTAGAAGAGCTGGTTCTGGACAGGTGTGTGTGATGAAGGATAATGTATTCTATAGTAGCCATAGTCGCTTTGGACAAAAGCGTCTGTTAAATGCCCTAAATGTAAATGTATTCTAAGAAACTCTTGATGACAAAGCATTTGGTACACACAGACACGCACACGCACGCACACACACACACACACACACACACACACACACACACACACACGCAACAAAACAATAGGAGAGGGGGCTGAGTGTATAGACTGGTATGGTTAAATAACTGCAATGCACAATACATGAAGGGGAGAGGTAGTCATGTCTAGAGAATGTAAGGGATATGACACCTTAAGGAGTGAGGGGAACAAGGCTGAGTTGGTCACAAGGCTGCTAACCAACATCATACCTTTTAGTTGAGGAGCGGAAGGGAGCTATCTCTAGGTGCAAAGATCTTTTAAACAAAGGCTTATTAAATTAAAGTAAAGATGGTTTTGGATGCATTTTATTTGTAATTTTTATATAGCGCTGTGGCCACTCAAAGCGCTTTAAAATTAGTGCCTCACATTCACCCACATTCACACATTCATACACTGACACCAGTGTCAACCATGCAAGGGACCCGCCTGCTTGTCGGGAGCAGTTAGGGTTAGGTGTCTTGCTCACGGACACCTTAGCAAGGAGGAACCAGGGATCGAACCAGCAACCTTATAGTTGCCAGGCGACTGCTCTACCTCCTAAGCTACTGTTGCCCTGTTATATAATTTGTGATATCATAATTAGGATTAATTTTCCATGACAGTGAAAGGGATAGTAAATGTGTCTGTTTGAATATGTAATATGGGTAACTCTAGTGAGTATTAGTTCCTCATCCTTATTTTAATATTATAATATATTATGATTTGTAGATAATATATTATAATATAATAATATACATTTGAACATATCTCCAGTGCAGAACATTTCTACTGCAGGTGGAAAGCAGTCAGAAAGAGGATGGGCATACTGGCAACTCTATCTGAAATGACGCAGATAGAATTTCTGCTGAGCAGAGGTTAAAACTCTACCAGCTCACTTATTTAACTCAAAACTGCAGCCTTTTCCAGGGGTTATGCAATGAAAAGTTTAAGTTATGAATTATTAAGAATGGCCCACCTCTAGAATGGCATGGAATCAAGAAATATTTGTTTAATAATGTACTGAAGTTAAATTAGTTATTAAAAATGTAAATGTTTTGTGAATATTTATAAGCAAAACCTAACATTTTTTTGCTATCATCCTCCAAAACCTGCATAGCAGTGTAATTATTTGGTTTTCATGCCACTTCTGTGAGCAGTATGGCCCCACGATTTATGTCAGTATTCCTCAGAAACGCAAAGCAAACAATCTTGGTGGACATGCCCAGTCCACGCTCCAAACGTCGACAGGATAAGCATGCCAGATATTTTGCACATGCATAATTAAACCAAAAGTAGGCCCTTAAACCATTGTTGTAGTACTCAAGTCCGGGACTCGGACTCGAGTCCGACTCGTGAGCTAAATTTAGAGACTTGTGACTTGACTTGGACTCGAGCACTGAATGACTCGAACTTGACTCGGACTCGTGCATTAGGGACTCGAGAATTAAGACGAGGACTCAACTTTTTTTTATGTCATTAGGCTATAATTGTAATATGCCATTATTCTATCATTTGATATATGATTAGTGCAAGGGAATGTTACTGCTTCATATCATACATCACACGTAACTAAGTTAATAACATAACTAACGTAACGTAATTACGTAACTACGTAAATAACCCACACAGCAAAAGGACTCCGCGGAGGTATCGCGGCTTTCGGAAAGGATCCGTGAAACGGACCCGTATCGGGGTCCACTTGCATGCCGCGTTGGATCCGCTACAGAGGTGGATCGCGGACCCGCCGTGGCTCATAGCCATGTTATGAATAGCTTGAATAGCATGAATAGCTTAAGCTATTCGTGATAGAAGACATGGTTATGTATGTGCAAATAAAGCACATTAGAGTTGCATTTCTGAGTTATTGTTAAGAGGACAGGACAGTAGTTATGAGCACTAGAGTGAGTTAAAAACAGTAAAATACATATGAAAGTTCATAGCTGCCGCCATTAGGACACGCCTATGAGCTGCGGCACAACAGTTATGTTTTTTTTAAGTGTAACAACTTGTATGCTTACTTTAGTGCTGACTCGGACTCGACTCGGACTCGATGTGGATCAATAGGGACTCGACTCGGACTTGACTCGTATGAGTAGTGGACTCGACTCGGACTCGGACTCAAGGCATAGTGACTCGACTACAACACTGCCTTAAACACACTACTGGGACATGCCCCAGAAAACTCCCCCACACAAATATTTGTGGGGGAGATGAGAGAAGAGGAGAGATGGGACAGCTGTAGAGGGACACTTTAAGATGCATGAGATAATGTGTGATGGAGATGTATGTATTTTAATGAGGGAAATGTATGATGTTTGTGTTTTTTCTTTTGTAGGTGTGTGCGGATCACAGACACAGGCCTAGGCTACCTGTCCACCATGTCTACACTAAGGAGCCTCTACCTGCGCTGGTGTTGTCAGGTGACACAGCAACACGTGCACACACACACACACACACACACACAGTTGCGTTGGAGCAGGATCGTTACAGTACCCCCACTCCCCTCAAGGAACGTCTCCTGGTGTTCCTCCAGGCTGTGGTGGAGGCTCTGCTGCACCACCAGGCTGTGGTGTAGACTGGTCAGGCTCAGGGCTAACCAAGAACAGGGCTAGGCAGATCAGGCTTAGGGCTAGCCAGCTCAGGTTCTGAAACAGGGCAGGAACAGAGCTAGGAAGGTCAGGAACAGGGCTAGCCAGCTCAGGCTAAGGAACAGGGCTAGGAAGGCCAGGAACAGGGCTAGGCAGGTCAGGAACAGGGCTAGACAGGTCAAGAACAGGGCTAGGCAGGTCAGGAACAGGGGTAGGCAGGTCAGGAACAGGGCTAGGCAGGTCAGGAACAGGGCTAGGTAGATCAGGCTTAGGGCTAGCCAGCTCAGGCTCAGGAACAGGGCTAGGAAGGTCAAGAGAAGGGCTAAGCAGGTCAAGAACAGGGCTATGCAGGTCAGGAACAGGGCGAGGCAGGTCAGGTTTAGGGCTAGCCAGCTCAGGCTCAGGAACAGGGCTAGGAAGGTCAGGAACAGGGCTAGGCAGGACTAGGCAGGTCAAGAACAGGGCTAGGCAGGTTCGGAACAGGGCTAGATAGCTGGGGAGCGAGGCTGGGGAGCGACACTGGGTAGCTGGGGAGCGAGGCTGGGCAGCTGGGGAGCTGGAAAGCAAATGCCGCAATACTTTCCAGGATACAGTCAACGAGGCGTTCTTGGCACCAGGAACGTGGATAATGGGGAAATCTCTGCTGGGTTAATTTTGTAGTTGGTTCCTTCTGTCACAGCTTGCGCAGGGAGGTGAACCCAAATGCAGAGATCAGACTCAGGGTAGGTGTGAAAGGAAGCTTTACTTGATGAAACCACACAGAGAGAAACAAACCTAACACAAACAAGGAACCAACAAACTGGGGCAGGAACTAAGGGACTTAGTACATGGACATACATGGAACACAGGAGAACAGAATGACTAATCACACAGGTGACAAACATTACACTAACGACATAAAGGATCAACAGGAAGTGAGTGGGGTTGGGGTGGGATCAAGACGCAGACAACACATAAAGTACTTGTGCACAAGTTATCTCACACACGTAACGTACAGTTAACGTGTACCAGTGCAGTGATGCCACATAGGATGACCCCTAACAGAGCATTTTTGCTTGCATTGTATAGCCACCACATAACAATTTCTGCCTGGTTTCAGCCATAGAAATATAAAAGAAGATAAAACAGCCCCTCAATTGCCATTCCACCCAACTCATTTTTCTTTGTCTGCACTACAGGCTGCTAGATATGTAGTGATAACAAAATAGAAATTCAGGATGATTATTATCAGACTATAATATTGTGGCGAAATAAAGTGAAAGAAAGAGCAGCTCTCCCTTCACAACTGTCAGCGTTGAAAATTGTTTAAAGGTAAACGAACAGTGCAGAAGCTATAGGAAATAGTAGGGGTGTAAACCTCTGGCTTCACCACGGTTTGATGTGATTACGATTCTTAAGGCAATGATTCGATATTTGCCGATATCAAAAATTGTGCTTCGGTACGATTTGATTCAGTAACATGAACGATATGAAACAATATTTTTCACTAACAGAGAAATATGGCATTTTTATCAAGTCACAAATGCATACAACCAAATTGAGCTTCACAGTGTAATTACTTTATTAAGCTCTGCTTAATTACAAATAACCCTTATTTTAATAAAAACTCGAACAAAACTCTTGTGCAAATAGCTGAATGTGCTTTTGAAACACTTTTGAAAGTGCAACCACTCTTCAAGTTACAAGCTGTAACAAAATGAAAATGAACAGTGCATGAAAGCCTTCGTTTTCTACAACGCTGTACGGCCTCATCTCCTTGCAAATGAAGTTAGCGATGGCAGACATTACATCAAGGGCTCTTTTCGACGTGCAACTCAAAGTTTGTGGGAAGAAGTTACTCACTGGTGGGGTTGTTTCGGCTACTTTGTTTGGTGTGGTAACCTGGGTGATACCGTGTTTTCGTTTCAGGTGATTGGCGAGGTTGGTTGTGTTACCGGTGTATCTTAGTTCGACTCAACAGCGTTTACATATTGCATGTGTTCTGTCCAAGTTCCCCTCTTTCTTACGGAGTCCAAAATATAGCGGAAGATTTAAGTCCAACTGGTGAGTGAATGTCTGCGCTCCCCGTTCCTTGGAGCTGCGGAGATTTTGTCTCCATGTGGAGGAGGCAGAGCCAAGGCACTGCCGGCAGAAGATGCATGGGGGTTGACGTTGTATTCAGAAATCAAATCACATACATTTTTTTTACGGAACAGTTTAATAATCGATACGTGCTTTGAATCGATGCAACCCGCACCTTGGCCTCTAGAATCGATGCATCGATACATATAGTTTTATCGTTACACCCCTAGGAAATAGGTACATTACTAAGCTAAGTAGCCATTATTAACCCTAGAGCCAAGCAGGAGGATCCTCAGAACGATCCAGTAGGTGTGTTTCCATCTACCTCTTTTTATTCGAATTTTCAATTTACGAATAAAAAATTCTGAGTGCAAACGCTGAAAATTAGAATAAGTCTCCAAATTTTGATACAGTGTTTTTACGTTGAAATAGTACAACAAACAAACACAGTTTTTTTTGTAAGTTTTGTTTGTTGTTTGTTTCTTCCAAGTTTTTGTTTCATTCATTTTGACGTTTGATTGGCGCTCTTTTAATTACGTCATCTCATTGCGCCATCTTCTTCTGCAGTGGTATGACGGCACCTGACTGGAGAATTAGCACCACCTACTGCTTATCTCAATAAACCAACTCCTAATATTCGAATAACAGTAGTGGCTGGAAACACGCATAAATTCCCTTTTTTGTGCTGATTTTCTGAAAATTTGATTTGCGATATATTTGGATGGAAACCCAGCTAGTGACTATAGAATACAACATAAAGCTGTATTGTTCCGGTATGCCTAATACCGTAAGGGCGCTACATGTATGCTTATGCTCTTGCTGTTTATAGTTCTGTAGCCTAGCCTACTTATATAATATGTATAGGCAAAAATACATCGAAATGTATCTAGATACAAAATACAAATACATCCTCACTAAATGTATAAAAATCTATTACAAATTCCTTGTGTGAGCAAATGTATTATTAAAATAGATTTTATTAATCTTTTTAAATACATAAAGTATGCTGCCATTAACTGTGGTTATCTCTGTCATTCATGTTTGTTAATGATTTGTTATCCGATTTGATGCTGAACTCTTGCCAACGACATGTTTCAAATTTTTCCCCCAATGTTCTTGTGAAATACATTAATTAATAAATAAATAAAATTAGGTAAAAATAAAAAGCAAGAATTACTGCATAGTTAGGTCAGTTAGCTAGCAGTAATCTTGGATCCAGCAGTCCTACTATGTTATACCAGAATGGTCACAAGGCTGCTAACCAAAGAGCCTGGGGCAGGAACCAGAAACTGAAAGGGGTGGAGTTACACCTTGTTTCCTGATTCTACCGAATTTTACCGAAGACAAACTCATTCACACCAGTGGAAGAAGCTTTCAAAAGGGGATTGTTGTTAGTGTTGATTTGAAAACCTTTACAGACCCTTTTTTACAGTTTCAAATCAACACTGTCTTTGCTGTAAATCTTCCCTTGTATTACCCTTTACTCTTTTTAAAAGTTTACCCTTTAAAAGTTTTGATCTGTTCTTAATTGTATCTCTGTAGGTGTGTTTTAGCTGTATCTGGTTACCTCATATATTACTTTTTATTTCTGTCTTATACAGTATTGTTGCTGCTTTTGAGTTTTATTGTATGTAAAGCACTTTGTAAACATTGTTTTTATAAAAGTGCTCTACAAATAAAGTTATTATTATTATAAGCAGCATCAAAAGCCCGCTGGTATGTCATGACATGCTTCAAGTCATGTGACACATACCCACTTGAACTACAAAATAGGGTTGCTGCTTACAACAAGAAATATAAGCATAATATACATATAAGTATAATATAAAAATACGTATTTCAAATACATGTAATTGAAATAATGCCTCTCTGCTCATAGACAAATCATTACAATAAATGTGTTCCTTAAACTTCGGGCTACACCCATTAAATTAATATTTAACTCATGGAACTATAGTCCTATAAAAGCTGTCTAAAACATACATTACATGTGACTGTGAAGTGATGCATGGCCACATGCTCTGAGAGTGCGTTAACGTTCATGCAGATTTCTGTATAAAAGACAGGTGCAGGCGTCATGTTGAGTAGGTGCAGGCGTCAAGTCATTCACGTGCATATTAACGTTTACGCGGTCATCGGTCAGAGTTTTGGGCCCCCAATACTTGGCCCCCATACACACACACACACACACACACACATACACACACATGCGCGCACACACACACACACACACACACACTCGCACACACAGGCGCACACATGTGCACTCATGCACTGCAGCCAGACACGCAGCACACACGACCACAAATGTAGTTTTTAAAAATCCTTCCATTCTGATTTTGTGTGTTTAGGTACAAGACTTTGGGCTGCAGCATTTGTTTGGAATGAGGAGTCTTCGTCTACTATCCCTCGCAGGTACTGCAGCACATTCAGTGTCTCATATGGTTTATTAATGAATAATCTAGCTGCATGTTGACGCAACACACATACAGGTTTTAAGTTTTTTTATTGATTTTCAATGCTTTACTCTCTAAAACACACTGCATTTGAGTAGGTCAGGACTTCTTGTGATATAGCAGACCACAATTTCTTTTCACAACGTGCCTATGAGGCAGTTCTCTCTTACATTAGAAAATAGCCAAGCGTAACGGTTCCCTTTTAAGAGTCTTATGCTGTTCATCTCTCTACAGAGAGACAGGTGGTACCCTTGTTTAATGGGGAATACCTAAGAAGACCATTTTGGGCAGCAAATCCCTAACCACTAATAAGCAGTGAGTCTAGGCTACACAAAAGATTCACATGATCAGGACAGAACAAGTGCTGGTTTGACTGCTAAGGTACTTGTGGGTGAGGATGTCTATAATAATGTATTTGAAATCTATGATTATATATATACATAGGCGTAGATTACGGGGGGGACGGGGGACATGTCCCCACCACTATTTATGATTTGAATTTTGTCCCCACCACTTTTAAAAATGTGCAAACCAATTGTGACCGAAAAAATCCCCACATACTCAACCGAAACCGTCAAGTCTAAATCATGCGATAGGCGCGCACGATAACATCCTCACCGCATGCACACCGGCTGTGTGTGGACTCGGGTCTGCGGCTGAGTCCGGTGCTGGGTCCGCGGCTGGCGGGTCCGGTGCTGGGTCCGCGGACCAGCACCCCCCCCGTTGACAGTCGCGCACCCCCGTCGACAATCGCGCCGAATTTAGTTCCCACTCCTGCCCTGGGGCCTCATGTACGAAGACTTGCGTGGATTTCCTACTGAAACTTGGTGTACGCCAAAACCCAGAAACTGTCGTACGCACAAATAAATTCAGATGTATCAAAGTGTGCGTACGCATGGATCCGAGCACGTTTCTTTTGTACATCCCGATCAACGTGGAACTGAGCGCACGTGCAGATGTGGCAAACTCCTCCCTGTCCACGCCGTCATTTAAATATGCAAATCTATGTAAATAGGCCCTGGACCTGAGATTCACCTCTATCCGATCACATAAAACAAGCAAGTGTGGCACAGAGGATATTTATATATTATTGCCACTTACTTAAATGTGTTATTTTATATGTATGGACTTTATTTGGCATTTTTACAGTGTCTTAGTTTAGTGTTGAGTTGTGTCTGTTTAGTGTTGAATTGTGTCTTATTTTAGTGTTGAGTCGTGTCTGTTTAGTGTTGAGTCGTGTGTCTTAGATTAGTGTTAAGTCTAGTTTAGTGTTGAGTTGTGTGTCTTAGTTTAGTGTTAAGTCATGTGTCTTAATTTAGTGTTGAGTCATGTGTCTTAGTTTAGTGTTGAGTTGTGTCTGTTTAGTGTTGAGTTGTGTGTCTTAGTTTAGTGTTGAGTCGTGTCTGTTTAGTGTCGAGTCGTGTGTCTTAGTTTAGTGTTGAGTCATGTGTCTGTTTAGTGTTGAGTCATGTGTCTTAGTTTAGTGTTGAGTCATGTGTCTTAGTTTAGTGTTGAGTCATATGTCTTAGTTTAGTGTTGAGTTGTGTCTGTTTAGTGTTGAATTGTGTCTTAGTTTAGTGTTGAGTTGTGTGTCTTAGTTTATTGTTGAGTCGTGTGTCTTAGTTTAGTGTTGAGTCATGTGTCTGTTTAGTGTTGAGTCGTGCGTCTTGATTTAGTGTTGAGTCATGTGTCTTAGTTTAGTGTTGAGTCGTGTGTCTTAGTTTAGTGTTGAGTCATGTGTCTGTTTAGTGTTGAGTCGTGTGTCTTAGTTTAGTGTTGAGTCATGTGTCTGTTTAGTGTTGAGTCGTGTGTCTTGATTTAGTGTTGAGTCATGTGTCTTACTTTAGTGTTGAGTCGTGTGTCTTAGTTTAGTATTGAGTCATGTGTCTGTTTAGTGTTGAGTCGTGTGTCTTAGTTTAGTGTTGAGTCATGTGTCTGTTTAGTGTTGAGTCGTGTGTCTTAGTTTAGTGTTGAGTCGTGTGTCTTAGTGTATTAAGTTGTGTGTCTTAGTTTAGTGTTGAGTCGTGTGTCTTAGTTTAGTGTTGAGTCGTGTGTCTGTTTAGTGTTGAGTCGTGTGTCTTAGTTTAGTGTTGAGTCGTGTGTCTTAGTTTAGTGTCGAGTCGTGTGTCTTAGTTTAGTGTTGAGTCATGTGTCTTAGTTTAGTGTTGAGTCGTGTGTCTTAGTTTAGTGTTGAGTCATGTGTCTTAGTTAAGTGTTGAGTTGTGTGTCTTAGTTTAGTGTTGAGTCGTGTGTCTTAGTTTAGTGTTTAGTCGTGTGTCTTAGTTTAGTGTTGAGTCGTGTGTCTTAGTTTAGTGTTGAGTCATGTGTCTTAGTTAAGTGTTGAGTTGTGTGTCTGTTTAGTGTTGAGTCGTGTGTCTTAGTTTAGTGTTGAGTTGTGTGTCTTAGTTTAGTGTTGATTCATGTTTGTTTAGTGTTGAGTCGTGTGTCTTATTTTAGTGTTGAGTTGTGTGTTTCAGTTTAGTGTTGAGTCGTATGTCTTAGTTTAGTGTTGAGTCATGTGTCTTTGTTTAGTGTTGAGTCATGTGTCTTAGTTTAGTGTTGAGTTGTGTCTGTTTAGTGTTGAATTGTGTCTTATTTTAGTGTTGAGTCGTGTCTGTTTAGTGTTGAGTCGTGTGTCTTAGATTAGTGTTAAGTCTAGTTTAGTGTTGCGTTGTGTGTCTTAGTTTAGTGTTAAGTCGTGTGTCTTAATTTAGTGTTGAGTCATGTGTCTTAGTTTAGTGTTGAGTCGTGTGTCTTAGTTTAGTGTTGAGTCATGTGTCTGTTTAGTGTTGAGTCGTGTGTCTCAGTTTTGTGTTGAGTCGTGTGTCTTAGTGTATTTTTAAGTTGTCTGTCTTAGTTTAGTGTTGAGTCGTGTGTCTTAGTTTAGTGTCGAGTTGTGTGTCTTAGTTTAGTATTGAGTCGTGTGTCTTAGTTTAGTGTCGAGTCGTGTGTCTTAGTTTAGTGTTCAGTCGTGTGTCTTAGTTTAGTGTTGAGTCATGTGTCTTAGTTAAGTGTTGAGTTGTGTGTCTGTTTAGTGTTGA
Source organism: Merluccius polli (assembly GCA_030340625.1). Taxonomy (NCBI): domain Eukaryota; kingdom Metazoa; phylum Chordata; class Actinopteri; order Gadiformes; family Merlucciidae; genus Merluccius; species Merluccius polli. The sequence continues at coordinate 555,862 of JAOPHQ010006539.1, forward strand.
GTCGTGTGTCTTAGTTTAGTGTTGAGTCGTGTGTCTTAGTTTAGTGTTGAGTTGTGTTTCTTAGTTTAGTGTTGATTCATGTCTTTTTATTGTTGAGTGGTGTGTCTTATTTTAGTGTTGAGTTGTGTGTTTCAGTTTAGTGTTGAGTCGTATGTCTTAGTTTAGTGTTGATTCATGTCTGTTTAGTGTTGAGTCGTGTGTCTTAGTTTAGTGTTGAGTCGTGTGTCTTAGATTAGTGTTAAGTCGTGTGTCGTAGTTTAGTGTTGAGTTGTGTGTCTTAGTTTAGTGTTAAGTCGTGTGTCTTGGTTTAGTGTTGAGTCGTGTGTCTTAGTTTAGTGTTGAGTTGTGTGTCTTAGTTTCGTGTCCAGCCGTGAGTCTTAGTTTAGTGTTGAGTCGTGTTTCTTAGTTTAGTGTTGAGTTGTGTGTCTTAGTTTAGTGTTGAGTCATGTGTCTTGGTTTAGTGTTGAGTCATGTGTCTTAGTTTAGTGTTGAGTCATGTGTCTTAGTTTAGTGTTGAGCCATGTGTCTTGGTTTAGTGTTAAGTTATGTGTCTTAGTTTAGTGTTGAGCCATGTGTCTTGGTTTAGTGTTAAGTTGTGTGTCTTAGTGTATTGTTAAGTTGTGTGTCTTAGTTTAGTGTTGAGTCATGTGTCTTAGTTTAGTATTGAGTCGTGTGTCTTAGTTTAGTGTTGAGCCATGTGTCTTAGTTTAGTGTTGAGTTGTGTGTCTTAGTTTAGTGTTGAGCCATGTGTCTTAGTTTAGTGTTGAGTTGTGTGTCTTAGTTTAGTGTTGATTCATGTCTGTTTAGTGTAGAGTCGTGTGTCTTAGTTTAGTGTCGAGCCGTGAGTCTTGGTTTATTGTTGAGTCATGTGTCTTAGTTTAGTGTTTAGCCATGTGTCTTGGTTTAGTGTTAAGTTGTGTGTCTTAGTGTATTGTTAAGTTGTGTGTCTTAGTTTAGTGTTGAGTCGTGTGTATTAGTTTAGTGTTGAGTTGTGTGTCTTAATTTAATGTTGAGTTCTGTCTTAGTTTAGTGTAGAGTCGTGTGTTTTAGTTTAGTGTCGAGCCGTGAGTCTTGGTTTATTGTTGAGTCATGTGTCTTAGTTTAGTGTTGAGTTGTGTCTGTTTAGTGTTGAGTTGTGTGTCTTAGTTTAGTGTTGAGTCGTGTGTCTGTTTAGTGTTGAGTCATGTGTCTTAGTTTAGTGTTGAGTCGTGTGTCTGTTTGGTGTTGTTGTGTGTCTTAGTTTCGTGTTGTCATGTGTGTTTTGGACTGAAGTCCAAAACACACCGCCAATGTCGCAGATGAGAATATGGATCAATGAGCAAAAAAAAAGAAAACAACATGATTCGACGATCAGTCGACTATAGGCAAGACTTGACGAATCAGATTCGACTATGTAAATTCTTAGTCGGGGACACCCCTAGTGTTGAGTTCTGTCTTAGTTCAGTGTAGAGTCGTGTGTCTTAGTTTAGTGTTGAGTCATGTGTCAGTTTAGTGTTGAGTCGTGTGTCTTAGTTTAGTGTTGAGTCATGTGTCTTAGTTTAGTGTTGAGTCATGTGTCAGTTTAGTGTTGAGTCGTGTGTCTTAGTTTAGTGTTGAGTCGTGTGTCTTAGTTTAGTGTTGAGTCATGTGTCAGTTTATAGTGTTGAGTCATGTGTCTTAGTTTAGTGTTGAGTCATGTGTCTGTTTAGTGTTGAGTCGTGTGTCTTAGTTTAGTGTTGAGTCGTGTGTCTTAGTTTAGTGTTGAGTCATGTGTCTTGGTTTAGTGTTGAGTCATGTGTCTGTTTAGTGTTGAGTCGTGTGTCTTAGTTTAGTGTTGAGTCGTGTGTCTTAGTTTAGTGTTGAGTCATGTGTCTTAGTTAAGTGTTGAGTTGTGTGTCTGTTTAGTGTTGAGTCGTGTGTCTTCTTTTAGTGTTGAGTCGTGTCTTAGTTTAGTGTTGATTCATGTCTGTTTAGTGTTGAGTCGTGTGTCTTAGTTTAGTGTTGAGTCATGTGTCTGTTTAGTGTTGAGTCGTGTGTCTCAGTTTAGTGTTGAGTGGTGTGCCTTAGTTTAGTGTTGAGTCATGTTTCTTAGTTTAGTGTTAAGTTATGTGTCTGTTTAGTGTTGAGTCATGTGTCTTTGTTTAGTGTTGAGTCGTGTGAACTTTCTGTGTGAGTTTTAAGTTCTTTGAAGCTGAGGTGGAAGTGTACCATTTTATATGGCGGCTGTGACTCCGATGAGGCGTAATGGGACATTCCAAACTAATTCAACGTATGACTCTTTGATGGTTTGTCCCCCCCATGCAGGCTGCCCTCTGCTGACCACCACGGGTCTCTCTGGGCTAATCCAGCTGCAGGACCTGGAGGAGCTGGAGCTGACCAACTGTCCTGGAGCCACTGCCGAACTCTTCAAATACTACTCCCAGCACCTGCCCCACTGCATGGTCATTGAGTAGGGGTCCCTCGTTCTTAATCACACCTGAGGAATACCGGGAAAAAAAACGCCAACCACACTTGAAACTCCTCCCTACCACTTCCTCCTCCTCTTCCTCGTTATTTTCTTGCCTCTCATTGAAAGAACCCCCCCCCATTCCCCCCAAGTAAAAGCCCTCCTGGAAACCCATGGTCGACTCCCTTCCCCACCCTCTTTATATGAAGTGGACTTGCAGCAAGAAAGAAGAAGAAAACGATGGCTCAAAATGCATTTTCCTGGTGGGATATGATGGAACGTTATGACCTAATGGCTCTGCTAGGGGGCGCCAGAGTAGAGGGACCTGGAGAAACCTTGGCGTGGCATTGCTGCCTGACTTGATTTTTTTTTTTTTTTGAAGAAGAAGAAGAATCAGTTGGTGAAACGTTTACAAAAGGAGATGGAGGCTTGAGAGCTTTTCTAATTGACTTTAGTGAGTTTTTTCTGCAATGTTTCCAATACGAAAGGTATTGGTGCTGAACATGAGATGGACATAGCACCAGCAGAGGCAGAAATGAAAGACTTTTGAAATGACATCATGAAACTCTATGTTCATAGACTTTACAGACTCCTACAAAAATAATGTTATGTGACAAATGAAACAAATGTTACTTCTCCAGATAATTAGTACTCTCATTGATATTTCCATTGCTTGGTGTAATATAGTTGCTATTATTTTTCTCAGCAGGTGCGCTCTGTCTTTGTCAGAGTTGTGACGCCCAGAGAGAGAGAGAGTTGTGATGCTAGCTGTAAAATGTGAAAATCTGAACATGGGAAGAAAGAGAGATGAGTTGTGGGACATTGTGGGGTCATATAGTACCGTTTTTCTTCTTCTTACAGCTGTTCTTGCGAACCAAAAAGAAGCTGAATCAGAAGACACAATAAAAACAGATGAGTTAAAGTGACACAAAGAGCATGGACAGAAATTCTCTCTTCCTTGTCTCTTCTTTGCCCCTACATAGGCCCATACCCATTCTTTGGGAGTTGTGACCAGGTTTTAGTTTTTTCATTTCTGTCTGATCAAATTCAAAAGTTGCACGCTTTATTCACTTGTCTTGAAATATAGTTCTTTCTTTTGTTTTCTTTTGTTTAATCATTCAACATATATATCAATATTATTTTGATGTCCAGAGGAGCCTTGTCATTCTCTTGTGGTTTCCTATGAAAGGGACTAAGACTTTTAAAGGGGAAACCAATGTGCAAGTCAAGAAACTACAATAGCCCAGGATGCCCTGGCCTCTGGTCCAGGGCTTTGTTTGAAAGACCAAAAGGGTATCTTTCTGTCATAGACAAAAAAAATAACAGTAATGTTTTTCTAATCTATAATTAGATTTCAGATGAATATTTAGTGACTCATGGTGAATATAATATATTGTGGGGGTCTTTTTTGAGCCTGATATTATCAGTGAACATACACCTTATTTTCCTATGTTACAATTAATACTATTTTGGGATTGGTGATAATTCCTGATTCTATAATTACAGTTTGTAATTAAGGAAGGTTTGTTTTTATACCAGCAATCTTGACTCAAACACTCACCAATTGCTAAGCATTTATTTGTGCCATTATATGTTATAGGATGATCATGCTAAGATCCATTGTGGAGGTTACTTCGGATGATAATATGCCCTTAGATCCAGTACAGCAAATGTAACCAGTTATGTTCGAGAGGTTCTTTGACACACACACACACACACACTCTCATCTATATAATATGTTCAATGCTCAAGTGTCAGGCAGTTTAGTTGTTTTTTGTGTGTTTCTTTCAGTTGTTTTGTTTTACAAAAAGCATAACCAACATGACTACACGTAAACAAGCATAAGCAAACAAATTGATTGACAATGGAGCCTCAAAGAAGTCTGACCCAGATAAACACAGGTGTAGCTGGTTACATTCATCAACCCTGTCCTAACCCCACCATGATGCCCTCTGGCTAATGGTATGAGCTAACATTAATACATTAATAATAAATAATACATTGGAAATACCCCCACACCCACACACACACACGGTGTCAGTCCTCTTAGTCCCTGCACTCCTCTTTGGTAATTTCCCATCTTTCAGATATCGTAGCCTCTTAGTATTATCATAACATCCACAGCCATTTTAGCTCTTTATTTCCCTCAAGGGGGTAAGTGTACTAAACAGACACCGCCATATGCCCCCTTTTAATTTTGTCACGTCCTATTCTTGTTCCCACATGAAGATGAAAGTCAAGTCGGTTTATATAGGATATAACACTGGCACTACTCTTAATTGTAATGGATGAATAATATTTATTGTGTACTGCAAAATACTGGACAGAGTAAGCTGTGTGTCTTTAAATGAACAGCAGTTTTTTTTCAGAAAAAAGGCTTATCTCATGATAATGTACATACTCTTAATTTATTTATTTATATATTTATTTCAATCAAACAATATCTATTTAATTATTGCTGTTTTTATTAATTAATTTATTTTTTTATTTATTGATTGATTGAGGTGGAAATTATTTGGAATGGTTTTGTCTTGCAGAAACGTTTTTTTGACAACACTCTTCTGGCAAGCTTGAGCATCACTGCAAAAATAAAGCATTCACATTTATTCAGGTGTCTGCTGTTGTGTGCGATAGTCAAACAACAGCAATAGGAGACAGGCTGAGAACAGTTAACGGTTACTATCCAGTCCCTTGCTCTCATAAATATGTGACTAAAATAAACATGACTGCAAAAAAAACGATCCTGTATTGTCTGGGTAGAGGCATGGTTGGATGAAGGTTGTGTAAGTGTGCATTTTGAGCTCTCTTAAACATTGCGTGTGTTGACACTTGTTATCCATGCCAATGTTTAGGCCTAGTCGAGAAGGCACACTTGTTTCTGACTTGTTGACGACTTCAACTCCATGATCTAGTATTATGAATAATTGTTGAACCTTGTTTGAAATGAAACATACAAGTTATACTTGTAATACCTGGAATCGTTCACTTCTGTAAACCAATACAAGAATAACAATATGCAGATATTCATTGATATCTTATGAGTTTCCATACTGATCAGATGCCATTTTTTAACCATATTCACTTCCCCCTGTCAGACTTTGTATTCCCACTGATGGTTAAGTAAACAACTAAATTAAGTAATGATTATGTTGAAATTTGCAGAGCGTGTACAAAAGGACTAGTCCATTTTGTGCTGGCAACCTGTACCACAATGCATTGCTGTTGTTCTCATGTTTAGTGAATTTGCCCAGCGACAAGCTCATTTTTGCCAATGATTGGTGAATCATTTTTTTGTGTTGCTTTGGTTGATGTGCCATTTTCACCATATTTTTGAAAGCTTTTGACTTGCAAATAATATAGGTCCAGTTTACGTCCGTTTGTAAAAACAAACTGTTTTGTTTTGTGCAGACAAAAAAGGACTCAAAAGTCTTGTTTATCAATGTTCTGCACACTGATTAAAGAATTTAAACAACACTAGAAAGATAAAATGGTGATTACTTTGTTTGTCATCTTTACAAGCATGCACATACACACACACACACACACACACACACACACACGCGCGCGCACACACACACACACACACACACACGCAGTAATCATAAAATTGCTCAGATATACTGGGTACACTAAAGTGTAACAGAATATTTTAAGTTTCCTTACACATGGTTCATACTTTTTCTTCTTTTTACATCTAGACCAAGTAGAAAGAAACTTAAAGAAATGTACTATCCCTCTTTCTCTCATCCTCACTCTGTCTCTCCTCCCTGATCTGTCTCTCTCTCCTCCCGAATCTCTCAGCTCCCCACTCTCTCTCTCTTCTCCTCACTCTGTCTCTCTCCCCACTCTGTCTCTCTCTCTCTCTCTCTCTCTCTCTCTCTCTCTCTCTCTCTCTCCCTCTCTTCTCTCCACTGTCTCTCACTCTCCTCCCCACTGTCTCTCTCTCCTCCTCACTCTGTCTCTCTCCCCACTCTGTCTCTCTCTCTCTCTCTCTCTCTCTCTCTCTCTCTCTCTCCCTCTCTTCTCTCCACTGTCTCTCACTCTCCTCCCCACTGTCTCCCTCTCCTCCACACTCTGTCTCTCTATCCTCCCCACTTTGTATCTCTCCTCCTCACTGTCTCTCTCTCCGCCCCACTCTGGCTCTCTCCTCCCCACTCTGTCTCTCTCCACCCCACTCTGTCTCTCTCCTCCCTATGCTGTCTCTCTCTCCTCCCCACTCTGTCTTTCGCTCTCTTCCCCGCTCTGTCTCTCTCTCTCCTTCCCACCCTGTCTCTCTTTCCTCCCCACTCTGTCTGTCTCTCCGCCCCACTGTCTCTCTCTCCTCCTCCTCCTCCTCCTCACTCTGTCTCTCTCTGCCCCACTCTCTGTCTCTCTCCTCCCCACTCTGTCTCTCACCTCCCAACTTTGTCTCTCTCTCCGCCGCACTCTCTCTCCTCCCTATGCTGTCTTTCCTCCCCACTCTGTCTCTCTCTCCTCCCCACTCTGTCTCTCTCCTCCCCACTCTCTCTCTCTCTCTTCCCCATGCTTTCTCTCCTCCCTACTGTCTGTCTCTCCTCCCCACTCTGTCTCTCACTCTCCTCCTCTCTCTCTCTCTCTCTCTCTCTCTCTCTCCTCCTCACTCTGTCCCTCTCCTCCTCACTGTCTCCCTCTCCTCCCCACTCTGTCTCTCTCCCCCCCCTCTGTCTCTCTCTCCCACCAACTCTATCTCTCTCTCTTCCTCACTGTCTCCCTCTCCTCCCCACTCTGTCTCTCTCCTCCCACTCTATCTATCTCCTCCCAACTCTCTCTCTCTCCTTCCCACTTTTTCTCTCTACTCCCCACTCTCGCTCCTCCCCACTCTGTCTCCCTCTTCTCCCCACTCTGTCTGGCTCTCTCCTCCTCACTCTGTCTATCTCTTGGATTTTCCACATTCTTTGCTCCAGGTCATACTTGTAAGCAAACCATTGTATCTTAATTTTCTACACTGTCGTTGAAAGGTCATCTGATATGTGGTGGACATTTGTGATGACATAACAATATGTAAAGTATGGCAGACGGTAAATCATCATCTCATTCAACAAAAAATATTCAATTTCAGTCGCTGCTTCAGAGCCTTGCGGTGCAGACAGTGTATTTTCAGTTAACAGTGGACTATACAAGCCGAGAGCATTATAAAGATACTAAACAAACACATATGACTTTGCTTTCAGCTTCTAATCTGCTTTATCATGAAAAGTTAAATTAGATAAGCAAATCATGGTAGCGTAAATGCTGACATTCTTTTGCCGTACAGACGCTAATGAAATGTTCTTATAAAATTAATGTATTTCACTAATGTATAATGTATGTATTTCCCTCCAAAATTAACTCCTGCTTTTTGTTGCATCTCCTCTTTGAAGCAAACAAGGTAAAAAAGAATAAGCCAATGTCTGCGGTATTAAGAAATATCACACACCAACAATGTTTCTATTGGATTGACTTGTACACTGATTTGACAGGTATGCAATTTTTGGATTCCAGGTTATTTCCAAGAGTCATCTTGAACATTTCCCACACTCACAATGGTGAGGCATAAACCATTAAACAATACTAGACACTAGACAATAAGAAAGTGACAATCATTTAATTGTAAATCAACAGTGTTAACATAAGCCTATTGTTAATATTATGAAAAGGCCAGAATCACATAAGCATAGGCGTTGTTCATATTCAGTACAAAGCATTCAGGGTACAAAACAGAGCTGAACATATCTCCGGTCCAGGTGAGGATACAATAACACTGTAAATATACTGTCGTATAGGTTGAATGTTTCGCTGTTAACATGAAACACATTTGACAGATTTTTAATTGGACACCTTGTGAAGGGATAATAACTTCTCTCCATCTCACAGTGTGCAGTCCACATTTCAGTACGCACAAAAGGTACAGGAAAACATGACATGTTCCCCTTTATCACAAAAAAGCTGAAGAAAAGATGACACATCTGATTTTGACTCATACCTTCCTGAGCCGCCAGGTGGCAGTCATTCCATATATTTAATAATGACTGCAACAGAAAACAAAGATGAAATAAACGTTTCCCTTGTACAGTAACGCTGAGCCAAGCAAATTGTGCAAGTATCAGGAGTAGATATTCTTCTTACATATCCCAAAAGAAGTTCAATCAAACTTTAACTGGTCTTTGTTTATTTGGTCGTATACAGCCTACTATAACATTGATAGCTTGTGTCAAAATGTTTAATGTAGACCTATTGATTGCCTTAAGTAACAACGTGACAAAATACATAATTGTTGCACATTAATGTATACATATATGTGGATATTGAAGGAACTATGAAAATCTAACACAAGCCAAATTTCCAGATTATGTATACCAAATCATTGTCAAAAAAGCTAAATCTTTCATACATTGTTCAACATAAAAACATTGGATCATTTAAGAGACAGAATCAATCGAAACAGGACCAGGTAAAAATGTGTTATTATTTTAGTTTAAAGAAAAACTGTCTTACAAAGAAGGAAAGTTACGATATTGCAGGGAACAAATTTGCCCACCTTACTTTTTGGGGCTATTTTTGGTTGCTTTCCACGTTGACCAATGTGTAGCTTTGTGCTAACCATATTTAACCCATATAGGATTTCATTCTCAAAAAAGCACTTGAGCATTGGGGTCATATTTTATCATATTTGACCTATAAGACAAATTAACAATAACCTTAGTACTTAGTAAGGTTACTCATAATACAAAATATTAAGAAACTCAGCATATCAAAACTGCCCTTTGTGTCTGTCCTTTCAGAAACAGTGTGCACATTGCTGAACATATATATTTATTTACTTAAAATGTATTTCCTTTATCGCGTTTAACTCAATAATAATTTGTCATAAAAATGGAAAGACCACTTTTGTTTCTTTTCTATCAATTTATCCACTGCTATTTTCCCATTCGGATCGTAACACAAAGAAAAAATAGAACTCCACTTACAGTCATAGAAACGGAGTACAGCACACGCACACACACACACGCACACACGCACGCACACACACACACACACACACACACACACACACACACCCTATTAGAGATGGCTCTCCAGGTCGCTGTTGTTTGTGGTCCCGTTCTGGAAGGGGTAGGGGGACAGGGCTGAGCCGTGAGGGCTCTCGTTGAGGCGCTGCACACGATACGTCTCGTAGTGGATGTTGTGCGTCACGTCCTTCAGGTCCTGCAGGTGAGATCTTTGTGGGGTTAAAAAAAAAAATCTATTCATCATTTACTGTCCAAGATGCAAGATGCAATATCCTTAACATTACTAAGTAATATGGAAAGTCATCAATTACTTTATTTATTGATTAGTTTTATTTTTGTTTATTTTGTATTTTTTTCTCTCTCCCTTTCTCTTTTCCCTTTCTCAACAATCAACATTTTTCGGTTGTCACTTTCTACCTCACCTTCACACACACACAAATATAAAATGTTTTTTTATTTGTGTAAATAAAAAAAAAATCTGTTCCTCTGCCTAACTTCCAACATTTTGTCTGAGCGGAGGGTCAGCCTCCGAGATGACAAGAAGTGAGTCCTAAGTTTGCCCTCATCTAAGTGTGGTGCTTTGTCATCAGCATTGCATTCAGATCACCTCACCTTAGCAGGCCAGGTGTGTGTGTGTGTGTGTGTGTGTGTGCAGATATATAAAATGATATGTATGTATACCATACAAACACATGTACCTCTATGTGTGTACATGCAAGTACATTCATGTCCACACACACACACACACACACACACACACACACACACACACACACACACACACACATACCACACATCACTTACCTAATCAGGAGATCCCGCAGGTTGGCAAACTCACAGTGCGCCACATTTTCAACTGCAGACAGGGAACACTTAGATGATAACTCCATTATGATGTTTAGATAGCAGGCATGTGCTATATGACTAATTGATATTTTTATTATTATATAAGTTAGACGAGGAAATATGACAAGCAAAGAAAGAGAAAATACAGCAACTGCTGCAACTTAATAAGCAAATAAATAAGCAAAACATTCTCATTACCTTATCGAAAAGGTGATCTGATTAACAGTTCTCTACATACTAATGATCAAATGAAACGGACATGTATATATATTTTTGAAAAAAATGTTTAATAAAAATTAGGGCCGAGACTCGCAATCGTAACACACCACGGACCTATGACCGGCGGGCGGACCTATGACCGGCGGGGGGGTCTCAAAAAGGAGGACAAATACGCGACCGGCTTGATGCTGTGCCGGACGCCGGACAGGGCATTGAAAAACCGGACAGTCCGGCCTAAAGCCGGACGAATGGCCACCCTATACTTGAGGCTCGATGTGCTGTGGTGATGCAAATTCCTTGTTGCATAGCTTGCACACAACCATGCTCTTATCGACGCTTCCATCCGTTCGTTTTTTGTAACAAAATTTCACATCCACGGGGCCAACCAAAGCAGTCTCATCATCAGCTACTTCGTTCATGTTCACTGTGGTTTGTTGTTGTCTGAACTCATGAACGCTAGTTGGTGCTCCAGTATAATCGGTCTGCCTGAAACTCATCCAGTGAGAAACGTTCCGCGGTGCAAAAATAAGTGCGATTAAAATGCGTCCATTTTTTTTAACGCGTTAATTATTGTGTAATTAATTAATCTTAATTAACGCGTTAAAGTCCCGGCCGTAATAAAAATGTTTGTGGCCATACCACTGCTACCGACTTGGTCCCTATCTCCTATCTCCTCTAGGACCAATGTTCAGCATCAATACTCAGCCTTACCTTCGATGATCCCCCACTTGGTCTTGCGGCCCAACACCTTGTGGCCGTTAACCTGGTGCTCCTTGTCCGTTCCCACCACTGCAAAGGGAATACTTTCCTGCAACACACACACACTTGCGGTTACCTTTTTTGGCATGTAATCAAATCCTATTCTTATCTTCATTTCATTTAATGTATAATGTATATAACTTTTGGATTGTTTGTTAATTCCTGCCTCGGACGTGTTTTTCCTTTGTAGGCGCAACTCTGGTTTGAATAACTGAACGCCATGCAGCGCCATTACCCAACCAATCAGCGATAGGCAAAAGTGACCATTCACAGATAATGGAAGAGAGAGTGATGTATTGCCGCTTGGGAAATTTATATTCACACTGTAATTTTAGGATCAAATCAAACAAAAGCATTTGACAAAAGCTCTCAGTGACTTCTAGTCGTCGATAGACTGAGCAGCACCCAGCATGGGTTGTATCACACGGGATAGCTTTAGCTCATAAAACTCAACATGACCGTCGATGAAGTCCTACAACGTACCCTGATCCTGTCGTTCACAATGCGGTCCTCTGCATCCTCGTCATACTCTTCCTGTGGGTAAACTCGAATCCCGTTGGCCAACAGGTCCTGTCTTATCTGTAACAGGCAAAAGTCAAACGGGGTCAAACAGACAACTCAATTATTTGAGTTGTCTGCTGACGTTTCAAGACAAATGTGCTGGCAGAAGAAGAGGCACAGGGATACATGTTGTCCTGTGACAAGAACAACACAGCACAAAATAATGATGTTTGCTACTCTATATTGGTTTGTATTTGATAACAAACACTGACATTTGCGGAATTCCGATGTTCAGAATTTAGAATTTTGCAATGAAATACATTTAATGAACTAAATTCAATGAACTTTGAGAGTTTGTCGATAGTGTCTCACTCAACCATCCGGATCTCTTCAAGGCAAGGCAAGGCAACTTTTTTTATATAGCACATTTCATACACAAGGCAGACTCAAAGTGTTTCACATAAAAACATGTCATACAATAAAATGAAATAAGAAAATGAAATAAGAAAAGAACTGTTCTTCACAGTTACAAAAAGTTATAAAAGAATAAAGATAAAAAAAGTGCAGTAAAGTTAAAAGTGCAATATAGTTAAGATTAGCAGAAGGCTAAAGGGAACATAAACGTTTTTAGTCTTGATTTAAAAGTAGTCAGAGTTGGGGCAAGTCTTAAAAGGTCAACAATAAACATGAAGTGAAATTAAAACCAGAAAAACAAAGTAGGAAAAGAACAGGATGAATGTAAAGAGAAATGAATCACAGGTAGAGAGTTGATATATACATACATGTTAGGGATGCCACGATGGTTCTCAATATAATATTGTACGCCATCCGTGGTTCAATATGCACTTGCAAAGTGTGGCATTTTCATTTTTTCAATTCTGCTTTACTACTTTACTTGCATTTCTCTCCGAATTGGCTCTGTGTATGTGTATCTGTGTGTGTGTGTATGTGTCGCCAGAGAAACCCCCTCCCCATGCAAGTAATATCCAATCACTGTTTGTATGCAAATGACCCAATGACGCTAGGGGGTAACACTGGAGTAGGACTTCACAGAAAGCAGAACACAGCAAGGTCGCGAAGAAAGCCAAACCAAATTGAACATGGTGAGCGGAGTTGAGAGGCAACAGTTTGAGGAAGCACCGTCTTCTTACAAATCAGTGGTGTGGGCACATTTTGGTTTTGGCGTTGAATAAAATGATGAGGGAATGCAAACGGTGAACAGAAAAATTACTGTCTGCAAGCATTGCCTGAACCGTATCGCCTACGCTAATGGAAACACTTCCAATATGAGCCCGCATCTTCGCTGCTACCACCCAGCAATATCGCTGTCTGGAAGCAGGACAGGCGAGCAGGTAACACGGTCAGAGAAAAAACAGCGGTCTCTCGTCGATGCCTTCCAACAAGCCTATCCTACCAGTTCAGAAAAACACAAAAAAATAACCAATGCACTGGGGACGTTCATGGCGAATGATTTGCAGCCCTTTTCAGTGGTTAGAGATGTGGGTTTTTTAATGAAAATGCTCGATCTGCGTTACGCTGCCCTGACGTACATTTTTCAGCAGCCAAGTAATTCCCAACCTCTCTGAAACAACGCGCAAAGGCATTGAAGACGAATAGGCTAAAACACAGAGCCTTGTGCTCACCACGTAGTTGGACCTCCTGGCCAACAGTAGTCCACTATTTGTCGAATTGGGAGTTGAAGAGCACAGTGCTGTAAACTCGTCCGTTATATGAAAGTCATACAAGTGTGCACTTGGCAGAGGAATTGGCAAATGCAGACTGATTGGAAGTTGGAGAGGCCAAAGCAAAGTAAAGACATCATTTTGGAAATAGTTTTTTTTCTCCTTATGCACAAAACACATGCCGAAATCGTGACCCAAAAACCGAAGTACGTATTGAACCGTGGGCTAACTGTATTGTTGCATCCCTAATACATATGGGTATATATTAGTCTAGAAATCTAGACGACTCTAGCGGCAGCAAATTTAATTTGCAGCCAGGGGGTCTAGCCCTTCGTCGTCGTTTTGCGCTGCTGGAAACAGAAAATCTGTCAGGCCAATCACATCGTGAGGGGCGGAGTCGAAAGCCGGGCTACCATGACGACAGAGTTGCGACGGTTCCGTGTTAGGTAAACAATGGCTGCTGCTGCTGGCGAACAGCTGTCTTTCGACTCGGCTTTGGCCGCGACTCTTCAAGACTTGAAGTTAACATTTTCTTTGAGAAAAGAACAAAGAACGGCACTGAAGTCTTTCCTCGAAAAGAAAGGGGGGCGCGATTGCTGACCGGAGGGGGAGAGGTGCGCGATTGTTGACGGGGGGGGGGTCAGTAATGACACCGCGAATACGGACATTTATCATCTTTTTTTAAATATATATTTTTTAAGAGGCCCCTGATTAGCCGAGGCCCCGGGCTGAAGCCCAGGTAAGCCCGTGCATTAAGACGCCACTGCCCAGACCTACGACCGAAGGGGGGGGGGGGGGGGGGTCGCCGGGCAGAGGACGCAGCCGTTCCGCAGCGCAGCCGTTCCGCGGCGCTTACCTTCCTTGGTGGAAATCCGGTATAGACCAGCTCCCAACCCAACTTTGACAATAGATAAACGGCGATAATTTTTTTATCGCGCGATAAGAGTCTCACGTTATCGCAGCGCGTTAACGCCGATAACGGCCCATATATATATATATATATACACATATGTATATGTATATGTTTCTGTGTGTGGGTCGGCGTCTGTTAGTGTGTACTTGTAGGCAGGCTGTGTGTGTGTGTGTGTATCTGTGTGTGTGTGCATGTGTGTGTACTGTTACCCTCTGTTTGAACTCCAGCCTCTCCTCGATGGTGAGTGTGTCTGCCTTGGCGATGACAGGCACAATGCTTACTATCTTCCCCAACCTTTTCATGAACTCCACGTCGATTGGGCGCAGCCTAGGCATGCACACACGCACGCACAAACATACACACACATTTAACATTTAAAACTGAGTCACGTAGATGGATTTAGAGGACTTGGTGACAACCAGGAATAATAATATTGTTGGGCTGTATTCTATTGAAAATTTAAGTTTCAAAACAAATCCCTCCTTGTTTCCCTCCGAGTTTTGTCCTGTCCTGATATCCTGCTGCCACATGTGGGAAATGCTATTTAACTTTGTTAAAACATTAATACAATTTCATAAACTTTGTCCACTGATGTAGCAAGACTTTATGGAGGGCGATGAAGCAGATCCAATTTTAAAAAGATCCAATTCAAAATAAAAAGTTACTGATTGTATGTGTTGCACATTTTTGGATGAAATATCGTTTCACGATAAAAGTATAAAACAGAAACATACATTATGACTTTCTTTAAGGTGAATAGCACCCCCTTGTGGCAGCATTGATAAAGCTATGTCCATCCTATTCATTTAATCCTTCCATTCATCTATCCATAAATCCAATACTTTCTTCAACACAGTTAGTACCATTCACAGTCAACCGATCAAAGTATTACCATTTAAATAACCTTACAGCGATTTTTTTCTTCTTCTCTTACTTTTAGAATGAAGAAATGCTTACCACACAGCGAAGCTGCCTTTAGCTAAACTTTGCAATAGTATCCCTCTGGATACAAAGGGCTTGCTACCATTTTATTAATGCCTTCTTTTATTTCATCTGTCTTTTGTCTACTTGGTTGTATTAGCACTTTTCTATTACAGGTTATTGCAGATTTCATTATGCTATTCACTGTTTTATTGTATGTTTTATGTCAAGCACATTGAACTACTAATACGAGTGTTTGTTTAAAATGTGCGATACATGTGGAAAACAATTGAATTGAATTGAATTTGAATTTGAATTTGAATTGAATTGAACTGAATTGAATTACCAGTGACCGGTAGCAGGCAGGAAGTAGATGCAGCAGTGGATGCGTGTGTCTGGGATCCTCCTGTTGCGGTTGACATGTAGCTCCTCCTTCAGGTACTTCTCATACTGTTCGTTGACGTGCTTCACTATTGGCTCCCAGCTAGGAGAGGTGGAGAGGAAGGGTATTAGGGGCAATAAGGGCCAAGCACATATTTATTTAATGGCTGTTGTCTGTGAATATCAGCAAATCACAGACTTTGCTTCTGCTTAAACGTTGCCCTACAAACCCAGTAGATCTGTAGTTGAATCTCTGTAACATCAGTATGGAGTGTGTGTGGTTGATAGTTTAAGCAGCCTGCAAGCAACCTGTCCCGAGTCAGACTGATTAGACTCTGACTCGGGTGTGAGGCTGCACATCTGTGATACATTGGGGTAATCAAGGCACGCAGGATAAACCAGCTGTTACCACACACTGTCGAGGGAGATCCTCTGTCATGACAGCATGTACCATCTGCTGTGGACGTCATCCGACAACAACCACCAAGGGGTCTGGCACACTGGCCTGGTGTTGGTGTTGGTTGGGCAGTGTGCAGGCTCCTTTATGGCTTGTAGGGTTTACATGGTTTTCATGCTTTTACCCATCTCCTTTGTATGTTTATTTCTCTTTTCTAACCATACCCACCCCTACCCAACCCCTGTCCCCCACCCAACCCCTGTCCCCACCCTCTCCCAAACCCTGTCCCAACCCTCACCCAAACCCTGTCCCCCACCCCCACCCAACCCTTGTCCCAACCCCCACTCAACCCCTGTCCCCATAAAACCCGTCCCCACCCTCACCCAACCCATCCCCACCCCTACCCCTGTCCCGACCCTCACCCAACCCCTGTCCCGACCCTCACCCAACCCCTGTCCCCCACGCCCACCAAACCCATGTCCCCCAACCCAACCCCTGTCCCCAGCCCCACCCAACCCCTGTCCCCACCCCAACTCAACCCCTGTCCCCACCCTCACCCAACCCCTGTCCCCCACCCCCACCCAACCTCTGTCCCCACTCTCCCCTGTCCCCACCCTCACCAGTTCTCGTTGTTGATCTGGTCTCCGAACCCAGGGGTGTCGATTACGGTCAGCTTCAGCTTCACTCCCTTCTCTTCGATGACTGGGGACCGACATGGTCAGGACAGAGGAAGAAGAGGATGTTTAGACAAGCATCCATCGTACCACAGCAAAATGCAGTAGAAGTCTACCCCTTCCCGACCCCTCCAGTCATCACCACTGTGGTGATCCTGCCACCACAACAACACAGCCTCAAAACAAAGGTGTGAACTCTTCAAACACATTTCATCAGAGATGAACACAGAGTGAGTGTTATGTAAATACATGCACATTGTTGTTGTACCTCCACCACCTCTCTTACTCATCATGTCATGAACACCATGACTCAACTCCAGCTCACCTCAAAGAAGTTGGATATATTTTGTCATGTATAATTATTATTATTGTAGTGGCAGAACTTTGTTTGGATTTTTCTTGTAATCCCTTATTTCCAGTTTCCTTTGTTCAAATAAATCCAGTGAGAGTTGATTGAAGAATGATGCCGGTAATTTATTGTAACTTAAACAAACACAGAAAACAAAATGCATTGTTTGCAAAAGCCTTAAACTATTGTATAACTGGCAGGACCAGGCTACAGCTAAACAGATTGTAGTGTCCACGCAGCTTCACGCGCTGCGGTCAATGACGGTATGCTGGTCTGCTTTCCTCCCCGCTGCATGATGGGCCACTGCCTTAAAGGGTGGCACCATCACCACCTGTAGAGGGTGCACACTCACAAGAGCCAATGTAAATAATAGAATTCAAATAAACTTAAAAGTGGCTCCTACAATTATTAATATTATTATTATTATTATTATTATTATTATTATTATTATTATTTATATAGAGGCGGGAAGCCAAATGAATGAAATGTGGGAATGAATGGGGCCTTCTGTCCACTTCCTGTGTTTGTTATTTCTTTAAACTTGGGGCCTATGGCAATGAATCATAGGTGCAAGTGAACATGCCCATGTGCACGTTTTAAGATGAAAAGATACAAGATGTCTTCCTCTACCTCTTGGATGAGAGTATGAAGGTGTATGTATGTGTATGAAGGTGCACTCATGTGTGTAAGTAATCCTGAGGCTAAAGACTGTCATAGAAGGCCATTTTCATTGTTGAGTAAGCACACAGGAATCTCCTCTGAGCGGAAGAGTGAGAGAAAACCTTCTGGAAACTGCTCATCATCCCTAACCTGTAATAGTGTCTGCTAACACTGTGTCACACACACGCATGCATGTATGCATGCATGCATGCACACATGCACACACGCACCACTGTGCGTTTATGGATTGTCCCACATATAGCCTCTTAGAAACTCACATAGAAAAATATGCACACCCACTGCTGTACGCCCTGACCTCAACCAAGAACAGCCTTTTCACATTTAAATCATTGGGTGCTGCTTACTATACGCTTGTGAACAAGCACACATCAGATTATCGACATACCTTTTTTTAATGAAGACATTAAAATTGACATTGTTGCCTTCCACTCCACAATACAAAGTGGATAAAACCTTTTTTAAACCCTGTTGTATGTATGTAGTAAGGTGGTATTAATGTGAGTGAGACGCATACACACAAATATAAAGACATATACACATACACACACACACCTAGCCTTTACTAGTTTTCCACTGGTCTTTACAGTAGCTTGGGGGATCCATGGTTGCACAAGAAACCGTTCTTTTCCCACAGCTACTGTATTTACGGGGCAAAGGCGTCAGAATTTATACAGAAAAGAAGCTGTTTCAGCGAAGCGGGGGTCATAACTACATATATATCTGCTCTCAGATCTTAAGCGGTGTTTTGGAACATGCCGGTAGCATTGGGATGTGTAGCAACACTCAGCAGAGCCAGGTCCCTGGCCCTCTAGGCCTGAGAGCCCCTTAGCAGGCGAACATACAATTATCCAGTATGCCCTCTATGTAACGTATGTAGACTATTCTAAGTAGTAGCCACACCATGTTGTTTTGGAGACACACCATTTGTAAAACACATATTCCCACATTATAGCCCAGACTACCATACACTTTTCATTATGTTGTTGTTGTTGTCGTTCGAAAAATCCATAGAGCGGTAATGAAGCTTTTTATTCATCAATAAATTACTTTTCCTAAACTTTGCTTGGAATACTACCTATAACATTATCATGTATTTAAGCGACTAGTGAACTAAGTGTTAACAATGCTGTCAATGCAGAGAGAAAAAAATCCTTAATCCAGCATCTGCTTTCATTTTCAATTGAGCTGTCATGTGGATATTAGTTTCACTTCCTTACACACACACACACACACACACCCACACACACACACACACACACACACACACACACACACACACACACACACACACACACACACACACACACACACACACAGACCTCCGTACCTTGTTCCACACAACCTTTTTTTTTCAATAAACCAAATTAACTCAAATGCAAATGAATGCAGGATATGCTGTGTGGTTCTCAGCATCTTATTCACATGCAAATATGCCATGTGGCATATTTGCATGTGAATAAGATACTGAGAACATTATAATTAGTATGAAAGTATTAAACTGCATTGACCAGATCTAATGCTATGTATGTATGTATGTATGTATGTATGTATGTATGTATGTATGTATGTATGTATGTATGTGTATGTATGTATGTATGTATGTATGTATGTATGTATGTATGTATGTATGTATGTATGTATGTAATGCATAAATAAAAGGGACGTTTGTTTTCATGGATTTTGTGAATATAATTAAATCACTTTGCTTCATCTTAGACGTGTCCCACAAAACCCATAGTGGGTTGATCCTGTAGTTCAATGGGTTTTCTCTGTAATACTAGTCCAGTGCAACTAGCTTTAGTTTTAGAGATCCAACTCATCTGAATGAAGTCATCTGAAAGATAACCATATTTAGACATAGAGCCAGTGAGGTCGCTGCACAATAACACACTGAACATTTATACAGGTGTTTTATAATAAAATGATAATTGAAATGTTTACTTTTTATCAAAGTTTAAATGTGACAAGCATTTACATGTTCACAGATATACACGTGAAAGTGCAAGAGTAAATGTTTATGAAAGATGTCACATTTCGCAGGCTTGCTGTTCTTGGAAGAGCAGGTGTTAAGGAGAGGAATGCCCCATTCCTCTCCTGAACATGTCTGCATGTCAACCAGTAGGTCTGTGTACCTCACTTAGAATATAGGTTTGTGAAAAGACACAACATAAATGATCATGTCGTCTTCTTCTTGGCCTTTAAGTGTAAATAAAATATGTACAAGCAGTAAACACACACACACACACACACACACACACACACACACACACACACACACACACACACACACACACACACACACACACACACACACACACACACACACACAGGGATCATACCCTAAATAGTGTCCCATTACTCATCTGGAAAATGTAGGAGACTCAAACTGTTCAGAAATACATGTTTGTGTGTGTGTGTGTGTGTGTGCATGTGTATTCATGCATCTATGTGTGTTTGTGTATAATCTGGGATCCAGCAGTCCTACTATGTTATAGCAAAATTTCTGGGGGGAGACGGCACAGAGCCTGGGCTGGAAACCAACAACTGCAAGGGGCGGAGTTACACCTTGTTTCCTGTTTTGTTACGGAGATATTGTGAGTGATCAGTCTGCACTGTGTTGATTTGAAACCTTTACAGAACATTTTTTACAGTTTACTACTGCTGGCCGAGTTTACACGCTTACAGATCCCCGCCTCCAAGCAGAGACATGATCAAAACAAATATGAAGTGAAAGAAAGTGAACACTCCATTCACCCAGATTTGAGCTTGTCTGCTATCAGACTTTAGATGATTAATTAAGCAATATTACACGAGTGTGTGTGCTTTACCGTCATTAGCACTACAGTGATGCGGTCAGGACCGAGGCACTCGCGCCGAGTTCCATAAGCATCACTGAGTAATATTTAATGGTGGAGTAATATTTATAGTGATGAGGCAGCACGGCTAGGTGTGCTGTCATGCTGATTTGAGCACAACATTGTACATTGGCAACATTGTAACTGCCACTATAGGAGATAGTGGCAGATAGTTAGCTAGAGCTAAATAGTAGCCTACAATATCGATACAAAACGGATCATTTTGTTGTTAATTTTGATTTATATGGAAGACTTAGTTCCGCTTGCGCCGAGTTCTGTAAGCATCACTAAAGTGCCAATAATGACGGTAAAGCACACCCTCGAGTGTAATTTTGCGATTATACAATGGTTACCAACAAAATAATAGATATACTCAACACAATCAAATCAATTCAACAGGGACTAGAAAGCTTGGTAACACTTTATAATGAGTACACACTATTAAGCATTAGTTAAGCATTAATAAATACTGAATTCATTATTTATAACGCATTTTTCAGACATGAATACACATTAGTTTATAAACACAGTTAAAAATGTTTTATTCATCATTGATAAGCACATTAGTTATGGATTAGTAAATATTGAATTCATCATTTATAAAGCATGTTTCTGCCGTAAATACTCATTACTATGTGGTTTATAATCACAGTTATAAATGTTTTACTCTTCATTAAAGGGACACTAAGTAGTTTTTTTAGTAATTTATTACCTCAAATCAACGTCTTCATTCATAAATAAGTCCCCATTGGTGTACAATTATCTCTGTCAACAATCTCACTTATCCTCCTGAGCGAAGAATCACTTATCAGAATTTACATTAGGATGGGCAAGCTCTATGGAGGCTTCCATGTCCTTCCGGTCTATGAACTGCCGAGAAGGACAAAAAGCACTACGTGGTACAGGTAAGGCTAAACGCGTTTTCACTCAGAGCCAGCGTGACTGTGGAACAGAGAAGGAGCTTAGCGAGACGCGCTTGTCACTTAAAAAACGATATAAACATGAGAACATAATTCACTATCTTGCTCGAGGAGTAATTACTCATACATGCTCACACTAATGATTCAATGCAGTTTGAAGTTTGTTTGAAATAACGTACCCAGTGCTCAAAGTTGGCCGGTACGCACCGGTACACAGTACCGGCACTTCTACATTTGACCCTTTAGCGTACCGGCACTTTTTCTTGCGTACCGGCACTTGTCACAGGCTGCGGTCGTAGGTCCGCGGTGGGTTACGACCGGATGATTGGATTACTAAGATGCATGTATACACCTTAGTCGAGCTATAATCGAATCGAATTGGCTTACTTATAGTCGAGTTAAGACCCCTAGATAATGCGATTCATAGTCGACTAAGCGTGCATGTAGCCAATCGAATTGGCTTATGCGTTGAATTGCATTCTGCGCATGCTCGAGATCTCTTCCCGGGGCCGTGAGCCGGAAGTAGAAGGAGACGATAGTCTTGTGTCGGATAAGGGATAACGAGAAACGGCGATTTATTTAAAAAGGTGGCGCAGAAGATGGAGGAAGCCGGTGAATGTAGTTGCCCACTAGCGCGGGAAGGGGGGTGCTGCGGGGGCTGAGGCAAGAGCAGAGCCTACAGCGTCCATTCACTCCAATAATAACCCGGTCACGGTGATAGATTACGCTAACCCTAACCATAACCATAACCCTAACCATAACCCTAACCATAACCCTAACCCTAACCATAACCCTAACCCTAACCCTTTTTGGAGTGAATTGTTTCACAGTAGACTGCGGACGCTGTAGACTCTGCTCTGCGAGCGGACGCTGTAGACTCTGCTCGTCTCTTGCCACCGCGAACGGGTTTATGAGAACCCCCAGATCGTTTCACACAGACGCGGGAGGGTACCTTTTGCGTCAGTATCAGACGTCTCGGGGCGTGACAAATCGTCGGTATATTACAAGTTGGGATGAGAACGGGTTGAAATCGCGCACCCAGCCCCCCCCCCGTCGACAATCGCGCACCCCCCCCCCCCCCCCCCCCCCCCCCCCGTCGACAATCGCGCACCCAGCCCCCTCGTCGCAGCCCCCAGCCCCCCTCACATGAAACGGGTTCCAGCGCGCCTGTAGTTACCCCTATAAGAATTGTGTCCCGGCCGCGGGAGCGCGCATGGCATTCATTAAAGGTGGAAGCACGCGGACACTACGCTTCCATTTCACCCAAGGCTGAATTAAAAGTACATGTTTTTCTAAATGTGGGTCATCAACGAGGTTGTAAAGTAGTAACTTCGGGCACATCTGTCAAAATAAATGTTTTCTCCCGACGTGTTTACGATCTTTATTCATTCATTCAGGGCTGTTCTGGTGGGAGAAATATGTTTTCAGTAGACAGCTGTACACTAACTTTGGGTCGGCGATTTATTTAAAAAGCTGGCGCAGAAGATGGAGGAAGCGGTGCCGTGCCTATAGGAGTGTATCTTCATCAACGTGCATTCAGTACACACTACGCTTCGATTTAACCCAAGGCTGAATTTAAAGTCCATGTTTTTCTAAATGTTGCTCATCAACGAGGTTGTAAAATAACTACGATCTTTATTCATTCATTGCGCCGCGGCCGAACTGACGGCGGTATTCTCTGATATTATGAATCTTACAGACTGCGTCGGGTTCTCCGACTCTCTGGTGCACAACAAGTAAAGACTCCTAGTCGGGTTTATCTCGCCCATGGGGAAAAGGAATTGGGGGAAATTAACTTTGGCTTTGACTCTCTGAAGTCCAGACTGAAACGCGACATGGAGGAGAAAGCGATGTTTCAGCAGACAGCTGTCAGTTCACTTCGGGTCCGTATCATTTCTCCGACGCTCCGCTGTTCCTCTCGGTCGTATGCGGACTGCTCCGCCGGCAGAGCAGCGGAGGAGTCGGCATATGACCGAGAGGAACAATGGAGCGTCGGAGAAATGATATGGACCCGAAGTGAACTGACAGCTGTCTGCTGAAACATCGCTTTCTCGAATGAGTTTGTTGTTGCTGGTGACGTAAAGGGGTCAACCGGTGGCTCTATTACCACTAGTTGAAATGGGCACAGCGCCACCTATCGTACCGGGGCATTACACGCTTCGGCCAATGAATCGATTTACTCACCGCCATGTATACGCGGACAATTGCAATTGCTCTTTTGTTTAATGCTATTGCTTAGCTTATCGTAGCTTTGTATATTGTATATTCATTTACATGAGCACATTGTAAATTCATGTTTTGTATGTTTTTACAGTTTTACAAGTTTGGAAGTAAACAAGGAACCTTATCAAAGGCCTAAACCGTTCCACATGTCCTGGGCTTATTTCAAGGGACCAATTTCATGTTGGCTATCTGCTAAGCTAACCTAATCGAGAGCAAGAGCAGAATACTCACAAAGTTTATTTGTCATATTTGATTTGATGTTGGCAAGTTTTTATTCAGCCATGTTTACCCTTGTTCGCCTTTATAAAATATGTTGGGAAGTTGCAATAAATGTCAATGTTCTATATCACTTTGTGTTGTGTCTCTCCTTCGTCTGTTAAGATAACTGAACTTTGTGAGTCTTGAGGCATTGCCAGCCTTTAAATCTAATTTGTAAATGCTTAATAAGCCATAGATAGTGCTCACTTTAGAAGAGCTCACACAAAATACTTTGTTAATGAGTAGTAGCCTAAGTGCTTCGTAAATGCCTCAATTCATGAATTCCTGCATTAATAACTGTTTATAGGCCATCATTAGAAAATGAAATTGTGAGTTTTTTATGGAACATCTGCTAACACAGTCACTAATCATTAATACATGTCTGAATAGCGGATGTGCAAGTGCATGCAGAAATCTAAATAGTTTGTTCATCATTTACATACATTTGTAAATGATATTACAAACCACTGACAAATCCTAAATAACTGGTTAGTTAGTGATGTAATACTTGATTTATAAATGCTGAATCCATCATATAAAATATGAAAATGCAATCATTAGCACGTTATAGATGAGCTTATTAATGAAGAGTAAAACGTTTATACCTGTGATTATAAACCACATAGTAATGAGTATTTACGGCAGAAACATGCTTTATAAATGATGAATTCAATATTTACTAATCCATAACTAATGTGCTTATCAATGATGAATAAAACATTTTTAACTGTGTTTATAAACTACATACTAATGTGTATTCATGTCTGAAAAATGCGTTATACATGATGAATTCAGTATTTATTAATGCTTAACTAATGCTTAATAGTGTGTACTCATTATAAAGTGTTAGCGAAAGCTTCTCTGTTGCTAGGCCGTTACTAAGGGTCGGCCTACTTTTTACTTTTTAGTTTACTACTGCTGGAGTAATAAACTAGGTTTCATTACGTAGGAGTCTACGGGTGTGTCTGATAGTTTTCTAGGTATTAGTCAGACCCCATGTATTTCCAGGGAAACAGAGATGACAATAGCAAAACGTTTTTTATTTTGAGAGCAAATTGCCCTGCAATATAAATACATTTCGATTATATATTTTATTTTGTTGGTAACCGTTATAACCGTTATAATCGTAATATTACACTCGAGGGTGTGCTTTACCGTCATTATCGGCAATTCACTGATGCTTACAGAACTCGGCGCAAGTGCCTTCGGTCCTGACCACATCACCGTCGTGCCAATAATAAAGACGGTAAAGTACACCCTCTCATGTAATATCGCTTAAGTGTAATTTGTGAGACTAGTGTGTGTGACTCACCATGGCTGACAGACTGTAGTTTGACTGTTTTGGAGATCTTCTCTTCATAGTTGGGAGTGCAGGACTTGCGGCTCACTTTGGACTTGAACAGCGTGTCAACCAATGTGGACTTTCCCAGACCACTCTGACCTGCAAAGTAAACACATTCTCTTTAATAATAATAATAATAATAATAATAATAATAATAACAACAACAATACGTTTGATAACTTCCATTCATTGCTTTTTCATTTTAATTGTTATGTTTCTTTCTCCTTCCCTCTATATCACTATGTTTGTTGTCCTAACTCCCTTTATAGCTTTCTTACCACACCTTAAAAAAAAATAATACAATGGTTTGCAATAAATTCAAATTAAACTGAACTGAATGCAAACCAAAATCAACACAGTGCCTAGTGTTGATTTTGGAGGTGTCTATCCAACTATTGGCACACGCATGCACGCGCGCGCGCGCGCGCGCGCACACACACACACACACACACACACACACACACACACACACACACACACACACACACACACACACACACACACACACACACACACACACACACACACACACACACACACACAGGGATCATACCCTCAAAAGGCTTTGTGTTGTATCCCTTATAACCAGAAGGGAAGACGAAGAAACTGCCTGTTAATTAATGTATCAAATTCAAATCCATCTCCACTCTTTAGCTGTCTCTGTAAACATGAGGAAAAAATGGACTTATCTTTGATCTATTTTTCTGAATATTGTAACGAGGACGGTGATCCATTAAAGATGCTATCTGTATGTTAAAATTCTACCAATAACACGACACACAAATACACACACACACACACAGATACACATACAGCATGGGTGCATGTATCAGCATGGCAAGTAACCACTTCAACAGAGACACATAGATTGACACCAGCCTGATGTGTGTTACTGACCATTCTCCATCAACACCCCATTAGTCATGGTGGAAGATTCACAAACATTCAGACCCCACATTTAGAAAGCAACACAACGTGAACTCTTGTTAACACAATGCACCATGTTTACTCACAGTTCATAATGTCACATGATGTGGTCGCAGAGAGTGTTTTAACACAACTATTACAAAACATAACTACATAGACTGTCCACCTGAGACCATCGAAAACCATTTCTCAATTAAAAATGTTATAATATCCATGCATGTAAGACTTTAAAAACCCATGCATGTGTGCAAGACGTGCTGTGAGGACGCTGTCTCCCGTGGAGATCAAGGACACTTCAAGGACACTTCCTGTGCAGTTCTTGCGCTGATGCAATCAACGTGACTTTGATTAGTCATGTAAGCATGGTGACTGAACATGTGTGTTTGTGTATGTGTGTGTGAGCGTGTGTGTGTAAGAGAGAGAATGTGGACTAGACGCCAGGAGTCTGAAGTGATTCATTGACCTGCGGGAAAAAAAGTGATTCATTGCGATTAATCACAGCAAATTGTGCGATTCATTAGTTTAAAAAATGTATCGATTGATAGCCCTAGTTTATGAATACCCCCACTTATCTTGGGTGGAAAATCTACTATGACCACATAGAAGCAGTTTAAAGGCCCCATGAAATGCGGGAAAATCCGCAGGTGTAGGAGAAGGTGGTGGCGAGAAGTCCTCCACACCAGAGTGCAGGCTGTTGTCATGGCTTTCCATGTTGAGCTGCTAGCTACTGTCAATCTTGCAGCACATTCAGCGCTATTGGCTACTGTAAATGCCAATCAATATCTTTGCAATATCTAGGTTTGTGTTTTTACCAGAAATACGTAAATATGCAAACTCAAATAGCACTCTGACTTCTGCTTCACATGGGCTTAAAGTAGGACAGTGGGTTTCCTGAAGACTGTTTCCCCTCATTTCTGCAGCATTCACATTGCCAAACCATCAGAGACGTTGGTCAACAGCCACTTAATCTAATCTTAACCGTTACTCAATCGAGCCATAGTCGTCCAAAACCTCCACAAAAACTACCCACCAGGCAACTTTTAAAGTTGGGGCCGACTTCGGCAGTACACACTACATGACTGGTCTTGACGATCAGTCTTGCCTTGCTGTCGGTTAAGTGGTCCACACTAGGCGACTGGGAACATGCGGGGGAACACACATGAAGACTCTACTATTAGATTATCTGTGCCTTCTCTGAAAACTCTCCAAATCCTGCAGGAACATGGCAACTCCATCGCCGGTGTCCAGAGCATGCGAGGAATAGCTGAGTTGAACATAGCTCTTGACAAGTTTGTAGAACTTTTAGAAATTGTCGAAATTGTAGCAGTAGTTGTTGTGCACTCAAAAACAACACATGATATTTATATAGCACTTTTCAAGTCCTCAAAGACGCTTTACACAGTACACTATGCAAGTCAGGCCCTATATTATCAAACCGGTTCGAAAAGATATTTGCTCTCCCAACTCTACAGTGGTTGGTGAAATCACGTTTCTTGAGACCCCCCACACCACACGACAATCAGAGCTGAGCACCTATCGCCCTCTCCCCCCCCCCTCCCCAACTGAGTTGGCCCTAGAATCAGCCATGTTGGTAGCCTAGTGGGTAGGAGCCTAGTGGGTCAGAGCCTCAAGCTAACATTAACCATAACTTAACTGATAATAATTGATAATTTGAGACACAACTTGCATGATGCTGGCATGAATTGTCATAGCTTGGTAAACCTTCCACCAAGGGTGTTGGCTACCTCTGAAGCAATGCAAGAAGCAAGAGTGTGTGTGTGTATATGTGTGTGTGTGTGTGTGTGTGTGTATGAAGACTGTCACACTCAAATACTACCACTTCCTCCCTTCATCGGACCACTTCCTCTTATGCGCAACAACTAAGGGCCCCGATATACTTACAACAAATTTGAAATTGGCGTGTTTGCATTGGATACTATATAGTCACTGCTGTCCAATAGGGTACTATATAGTCACTGCTGTCTAATAGGGTACTATATAGTTACTGCTGTCCAATAGGGTACTATATAGTCACTGCTGTCTAATAGGGTACTATATAATTACTGCTGTCCAATAGGGTACTATATAGTCACTGCTGTCTAATAGGGTACTATATAGTTACTGCTGTCCAATAGGGTACTTTATAGTTACTGCTGTCCAATAGGTTACGATATAGTCACTGCAATATGTGTAGTGGGGTGGTTTGGCTTTTAAATAGGAGGAGGTAGCCTGAAAAGAATGTTCTCAAGCAGGAATCACAGACACCCACTCCTCCAAACACACACTAATGTATTGCACGACAACGTTCACATTGTATGTGGTAGTGTTTGCATGTTTGTGTAATTGTGTTTGTGCACTATGGGGAAAACCTTATGCCGTAAAATGTGTTATTTATATTGGAAATTTCACACTCACCTTTTAGACCCTTTTATCCCAAGTGACACAATGAATATAAAGAGAGGTCATTAAGTAGCAGGTGGGCATTTTGCTTTGGGCGGTTTGGTTACATGTTGGCTGAGGACATTGGGGATCAAACCCAGAACCTCACAAATCACAAAGATAATCTGCACCCAAATATCAATGCTTTATGATGCAATTAGTCATCCAATATCATGTGGTGATTTGACATGAAAATATATTCAAAATATTAAATTAAATTACGTAAATTGCCATTGCAATGGTAAGGGCACCGGGAAAAAAAAAGATTGAACTAACAGCACAGTAGGTAGAATTGCTAATGTATTGCTATCTGCCAATGTCTTTGCTATTGTTGAATCTCAGGTAACCGTCAATATATCTCCATATGCCGATGTGTGAGTTTGCGTGTATGAGCCTGTGTCTGTATATGTGAGATTGAAAACAAAGCTTGTGCAGCGTGAGACTCACCAACTACCATGATGTTGAACTCAAAGCCAGACTTCATGGTTTTGCGACGCATCTGGTCCAGAACGGCCTCGATGCCCACATAGCCAAATAGGTCAGGACCCTGTATGATGCCCACCTGGGGGCCGCCAGTGGGGGGCCTCTGCTTGTTCATCTGCCTTTCTACCCAGCTTTTCCCTACGGCTACCTCCTCTTCCTCTTCTTTCATTCTCACATCTGAAGAGCTCTCCCACTTCTCGTTGCCGTTGGAAATGGCAGCTACAGGCGACTGCTGTTTCTGCTGCTGCTGCCCATCCAATCCACCACCACCGGTCTCCACTGCCATCTTTCCTTGTTGTTCCACTTCCTGCTCCACCTCCTCTGATAATGATGAAGATGCTTTGGTGGTGGGCGTCTTTTCGGTTCTCTCACTCTCCTCCATCAGTGCAGGTGCCTCCGTTGTCTCCGGCACTTTCGGCTTGTCTAAGATGAGAGCAAAAGGGAAAATGGTGTCAACTCAAAAGCAGATGTACATTTTAAAACCATGTCGACTGTGTGTTCTGATGCTCTCTCCTCTTCGCTCACTTTGACCGTCTTGCACACAAATACACACCAGCCCAACTTTATTTTAGCCACGCTATTGGACAATCAAATAAATGCTTGTGTTTTTTTGAATAATGTGATGCCAGCGTAGGTACCCTCAAGGGCACACACAGACTACTTTTTATCTGTTTTGAAGTGCTTTAAAAGTTGTAATTGCTATGCTGATATAACCTGACTATTCACGTATGTAATGCTTTAGAATGTGATGGATCAGATAAGGAGCAATTAAAGTGCGAGTGAACCAAAATATTTTTTGTATGTCTGCTATGATCTAAAACATACATACATATATATATATATATATATATATATATATATATATATATATACCCAGTCAGGTCCATAAATATTGGGACATCAACACAATTCTAATCTTTTTGGCTCTATACACCACCACAATGGATTTGAAATGAAATGAAGAAATGAAGAATGAAAATGAAACAAGATGTGCTTTAACTGCAGACTTTCAGCTTTAATTTGAGGGTATTTACATCCAAATCAGGTGAACGGTGTAGGAATTACAACAGTTTGTATATGTGCCTCCCACTTTTTATGGGACCAAAAGTAATGGGACAAATTAACAATCATAAATCAAACTTTTACATTTTAATTCTTGGTTGCAAATCCTTTGCAGTCAATTACAGCCTGAAGTCTGGAACGCATAGACATCACCAGACGCTGGGTTTCATCCCTGGTGATGCTCTGCCAGGCCTCTAGTGCAACTGTCTTCAGTTCCTGCTTGTTCTTGGGGCATTTTCCCTTCAGTTTTGTCTTCAGCAAAAAATATTTTAATCCGTTGGCAGCCCATATATTTATATATAATACAAAATTCTGATAATAGTGCAATATTTTATTTAGTTTTTAACATGTTATCTATTCTATTGTATATGGAATGGTGCGTTTACTTCATCTATTTGTTTCAGAATATATTTTATGTTTCACTATATTTAAAACTGTTTTGTTTGTGATTAATAAAGCTGGTTGTCGTTGTATATAGCAGACCCAGGCCTCTTTGCAGGCATTGGCTTCTACCTAACTGTGTCTGTATGAGCCAACTGGTTAGTAAAATCTGAAGTAAAATCTACATTTAGGTGCGTGCGTGTGTCTGCTAGCTGGCTCAACGCTTTAAGAGGATTGGTTGGCTGTTATCCCCCTGAGAAGTAAAAGCTGCACACACACACACACACACACACACACACACACACACACATACAAAGTGTACAAACACAACCGTCATCAGCAGTATGAAGACATCAGTAGGATGCAAGCAAGCAAGATAGAAAGATAGTCTGCACTGATAAAATGACTCAACAAGCTCTACAATGATTTGTCCTTTATGGGTCTCTTTAATTCAGCCAGCCGCACACACACACACACACACACACACACACACACACACATACAATGTGGCAGAGGCTATTGGCCATCGCTAGCCCACATAATTTAATGAGCTATAAATATCCTACCCTGCCACCCCTAGATCACAGCTAATCCTTGTCAAGCCAGTGGTGCTCTCAGAACAGGGTGAGAGACATACAGAAACAGAGAGAGGGAGAGAGAGAGGGAGAGAGAGCGAGAGAGAGAGACTGTACTATACTGTAATGTTTCCAAGTTACAATTGCAGGACTGCACTATATTCAAAATTGCACATACATACTGAACAATATAACTTTATATGTATATTTGTAGTACTTTATAGTTAGTTATTTCATACATCTGCATAATATAGTATTTTATATTGTACTTCCTACTTTAGATTTAATTTTTTAAGAGAGAGAGAGAGAGAGAGAGAGAGAGAGAGAGAGAGAGAGAGAGAGAGAGACTGTACTATACTGTAATGTTTCCAAGTTACAATTGCAGGACTGCACTATATTCAAAATTGCACATACATACTGAACAATATAACTTTATATGTATATTTGTAGTACTTTATAGTTAGTTATTTCATACATCTGCATAGTATAGTATTTTATATTGTACTACTTTAGATTTAATTTTTTAAGAGAGAGAGAGAGAGAGAGAGAGAGAGAGAGAGAGAGAGAGAGAGAGATGCATGAGTACATACATTGCCGGAAACATGACAAAGAAAGAGAAGAGAACCAGAGAAGAAAAAGGACTAATTAAAGTATACCCACTGGACAGGCTAATATGCTAATGCTTATCAAAACGTTGTAACTAAGTGAATGGAATACTGTGTATTTAATTCACAAATGCAATTCTAGTATTACCCCTACTGGTTGTGTCTTCAACATTATTTTATACAATCTATGCTTCAACCACGTCTGTATAGCAATTGCTTGATGTGCAATGTATCACTGGAATACTTTAGTGGACACACACACACACAGAAATGCATCATTTCTTCAAATTACTTTGTAGTTCATGTTAACTAGGAGGAGACAGTATGACCCCCCAGCTCATTTTGGCCGATGCCAACCAAACATTATGGTCCCTCACCCCGCAGATTTTAAGGGGTGCTAATGGGTGCTCATGAATGTCTTAGATGTCCCAACCTGCTACGACACCTTAGAGCATTAGGGTGTCTGTTTGAGGCTACATCCACACTACTACGTTTTCATTTTAAACCGCATAACTTTTGCCACGTTTACGCCTAGCGTACACACTACTCTGGCGTTTTACAACCCCTAAAACAAAGATTATTGAAAACACTGCTAACCCAGTTTTAGTTTGAAAACTCCGGGGGTTGTGTTTCAGTCTGGACTAGTGTGGACGGGCGGATACGGAGCCGATGACGCCGACACCCACGTTCGCTTCCTGATTGGGTCTTATCAGTCATGACGTGTCCTTCCCTGATTTGTCACACCCCTATCATGTGACCCTTTTCCGGAAGAAAACAAACCTCATCAGCCTCGAGGCCAAACAAAGACATCTCTAGTCTTACTTTTCGCCATTGTTCTTCTGTTCAATGTTCTTCCTCCCTAATATTTTCTGCAACTAACCAACCGCAGAGTAGACAATCTGCTTCCTGTTTATACCGGCACGCTGGTCACATGACCACGCATGGTCATGTGATATGCGTTTTCAGGCGTGGTAGTATGGATGGAGATTCTTTCTGATAGGGTGCTAAAACGCTAGTGTGGACAGAGATCATTTTCGTTTTAAAAAAATGTATAAAACCGAAAATGTAGTAGTGTGGATGTAGCCTGAGTGTGTCTGTGCGCGTCAGTTTGTGTGTGTGTGTGTGTGTGTGTGCGCATGCGACTGTGCATTTTTATAAGGGGGCTGGGACTGTTGAATAATGAGTATTTTGCAAACATTTCCTTCACATTAACTTCATTAAAATTGTCGGGCAAAGTGCAGAAACATAAGCGATATAGCAAGTCAATGGCCTAATCCTGAGCTTGATTTCAAAGACACAAAAATAAGGTTGAATTCTCATGAAATAGGCAACAATATGATATTTCGATGACAGATGCAGGACTCCAAACTACTAGTGTACTAGTGCACATGCCACTTGCACACACTCACTACTCCAAAACGACCCGTGTGGGATAAATAAAGTACTAATTACTCATGTCTCTCTTGTCCCACCACTACTTGCTGGCCTCTGACACCTACTGGCCTCTCAAACACCTACTGGCATACGTGACCAACAGCAACAAGGTCTTCACAAAGTCCTCTAAAGGCTCCTACACACTAGTTGACAAACCTGCCAATTCTAGGGCTGCCCACTCAGTCGGAGAGGGCAAAGATTTTTCCAAACCGGTTTGTTATTATCAGCCCCACACTACTGAATGCCCCCTCACACTCGTGTAGTCTGAGGGGCACTGAGACTGAGATCGCCGATTACGCTGGCAACTGCCAATGGGGTTTGAGGTCAAGAACAGCAAATGGTATTTGGGGTCAAGAGGAAGAAAAGGAGAATGAACTGGGAGTGCACAACAACAACTTCTAGTTTCTACAATTTCTACAAGTTCTACAAACGTGTCAAGAGCTATGTCCCTGTCTACGTGAGTTGCCGTGTTCCTGTGAGATTTGGAGAGTTTTTAGAGAAGGCGCAGATAATGGGATAGTAGAGTCTTCAAGTGTGTACCCCTGCATGTTCCCAGTCACCTAGTGTGGACCACCGATACGACGGCAAGGCCAGACTGATCGTCAAGACCAGTGGTGTAGTGTGTACTGCTGAAGTCGGCCCTGACTTTGAAAGCCTAGTGGGTAGGAGGCTTAGAAGTATATATCATAAAAGTTACCAAACGCCAAACAAACTGGAATGAACACATTTCTCTGCTCAGTGAATGAAAGATACCCCATGTGTTCTGGATTCGATCATTTTTTTAGTTTAGAGAAGTAACATAGAGACTGTGATTTGACTTTCTCTCTTGCATGTATTGGGAAGTTGGAACTCAGATAGAATGCATCACCCTAAAGCCTAGTCAAAACCCAGTCAAGTTCAGGTCAGTTTGTTACACATCTGAACTGTGTTTTACTAACTAACTGTGTTTTACTAACTAACTAACTAACTACTACATTTACTAAACTAATTTTGTATTTCCATTGGCAAAAGTTGTGGATGGTATGAAAAATAATGGTTCCGTTCTGTCTTTTCCGACGCTTCTCCTCCTGTTGAGGTTCCTAGCACACTGACCCGGGTGCTAAAGCTGGAGTTAGAAACACTGCAGACCGTTGATTGGTCAACAGAATCGTCCCTTTGTGTAACAAAGCACTAGCAAACCCGCCCTTTTTAAATATCCCATCGATTGCAAACGGAAACTACCGGTATAAACATCCAAATACCGTGAAGAAGGAACACGAAACATTCGATGTCCTCCATTGTGTTGTTGTGTTCCTGTGTTTACTCTGCCGCGTTGAATATGATGTCACGATAGTTACGTGGCTATGAACCCTGCATACATTTTAGGGTAGCTGTTTGCGGTGGAAATGCAAAACCGATCTAGGGTTAGGTACAGGTTGGCACGGGTTAGGTAACGTTTCAAGGATACTACACCGAAAGTGTTTGGTGGAAATGAGCCATTAGAATACCATGTGATAATCAATAACCAACTCACATTGAAATGCTGCCATTTTACGCATGCACACACACACACACACACACACACACACACACACACAAACAAAACTATTATGACAAGCAGTAGCCAGTTAAGAAACACACAACATATAACAAGTTATACAAAGAATCCCCAGTAGAGATGTTGAACTGATTGTGTTGTAAGAAAGCTACCCCTACCCCCCTCAAAACACTGCCAAACTGGACCATTCCTCTCACACTCCATTGTTAGCATGGGGGGACGGACACTCTCACGAGGCCAATAGAGCGCAATGGGATATCTGGGTCAGAGGGTGGGTGGGTGCTGGGGTTTGGATTGATGAATAGGGGAGAAAATAGGAATTCCTACCTTCTCTCATTCACAAAATCTCAGTTCTCCAGCTCCTTGTGAAAAGTCTCTAACTAACTCCCGGGTGGAAGCCGCCCCAGACGAGTTTAAATAGGGAGAAACAATTCCTGTTCTGGTTTTCAGTTTCTCCTTGTCGCTGTTGTAGTGGCCAAGACGAGCAGTCTGTCTGTCTCTCTCACTCTCTCCCACTTTCTGTTCTCTGTCCCCTTTAGCAGCGTATGTCCTCTCTTCTCTTCTCTCTCTTCCCTGTCTCTCTCTCTCTCCCTTCTCTGTGTCTGTATGTGTGTCTATAGCGTAAATGTGAGTGAGAGGGAACCCAAGAGAGAGAGAGAGACAGGCAGACAGACAGAGAGAGAGAGAGACACACACAGACAGAGAGAGAGAGTGATGGCTAAAAGCAGTCCCACGGGGCCATTCACATGTAAATAGTTCCAAGGAGCTTCCAACTCTAATCCCCCTGCAGCAGAAAGGACTACCCCCCCCCCCCCTTCTTTCCTACAGCCCCTCCCTCCCTCTCCAACCACACAGCAGTCATTTACACACGAGTGGACACGCAGTCGCCCCAGCCAGCGCACAGGGTTGTGTGTGGTGGTGGTTGTGGTGAGGAAAGAGAGAGAAGGGACAGAGATGTGTAGAGACTCTAGATACTGCAAACAGAGACAGACAGACAGAGGGGCGATGTAGTGACAAGATAGCATATTGGAGCACGCAATTCATTGAGCGCAACAGGAGTTAGAAAGAGAGAGAGTGAGGGTGGCCTACAGTGGCCCCATTAGCCCCACTCCTCCCTCCCCCAAACCCCCCCCCCCCCCCCCTCTCTCTCTCTCTCTCTCTCCACACCCATCCATCCTCAGTGTGTGCGTGTGTGTGTGTGTGTTTGTGTTTGGCATGGCATAGACCAAGAGCCTTAACACAGAATAAAGACATACACTTCCATCCCTATTCATTTGTTTCATTATTTCTTTTGTTTTTGTCTTCTTTCGCCGGTACTCATCCCTTTAGCCACAAGCTAACAACACTTTGCTCAACACCACGTTCAACCAAAGAACTAATCAGATCAGTCATTAACATTCAGAACAATGAAACATTAGCACACAAAACCCACCAAACAGCACTATTACATAAAACAGGAAGTAAAGTTGTGTTCTCTTTTACCTGGTGTGGAGAGCAGTCAAAGTAGCGTTCTGCGTGACAGAGAAGCAACTCAGGATGTCAGTGTGTGTGTGTGTGTGTGTGTGTGTGTGTGTGGGGCGGTAGAGGCGTGTCCACATTAGGTATTAGCTAACACACAGACGAGTCATCAATGCACATATGTGTCACTCTAAGTGATGTGTGTGTGTGTGTGTGTGTGTGTTTGGGGGGCTGTAGAGGCGTGTCAACATTAGGTATTAGCTAACACACGGACGAGTCATCAATGCAAAAGTGATGTGTGTGTGTGTGTGTGTGCGTGTGTCCTTTCAGCAAGGCACTGAGCATAACATCTTTATACCATTATTTGACAAAGTGTGCGTCTTTGTTTTTTAACCCTCCTCAGCCATCCAGGTCCCCACTTGGTTCTAACTGGTGGGCCTATGAGGCTCTGTTTGGACGGAAGTATTTCACTTGGCTACTGTACATGAGTTAAGATAGTAACCTCTTGCAAAAGAGCTGCCTAACCTCAATGAGACTTCCTGAATAAATAAAGCTTAAATCAAATAAATAAAAGATAAACTAACCTCAGTGGTGGTGAGGAGAGGCCCACATAAAAAGCCTAGAGAACAAACTGACAGATTCTGGAAAACATCTGTTCAATTTAGCTCAAGATAGAGTTCAAGATTTTAAAACACAATACATCACAATAGATCACAAGATCACAATCGATTGCAAATAAGCTCAGAGTAGATTAGCATAGATTCCAGTAGATCACACTACATAACAATAATCACAAGAGATCACAGGAGATCACTATCATAGATCACCATATATCACAATAGATCACTGGAACACACTGGAAGGAGATAAGATAAGTCATGTATGTGTGTATGTGTGTATATGTGTATGTTCACTGTGGCCCTGTTTAGACAAGATAAATATCTAGATTCTACAACCATATTAGAATCTACATTGTATTTAGATTCAAAACATTTACACTGATTTAGACGCTGTCGCAAATCATGTTTGCATCTGAGAAATGTGCCTATGACCCCCCTTGCTTCATACTGGTGGACAACCGGCGCTGTATGAGCTAAGAGTGACTTGATAACGTTTCCACAAGAGATTTGGTCTCAACGAGAACCTAGCGATAGTCAATGTAAATCAGCCTTTCTCAAACTGTTTTAAGTGAAGGCCAAGTAGTGCTTGACCCTCACTCAGACATAAACAGATATATACAGAACTTTAACATCAATGGTAAAATTAAGG
Source organism: Merluccius polli (assembly GCA_030340625.1). Taxonomy (NCBI): domain Eukaryota; kingdom Metazoa; phylum Chordata; class Actinopteri; order Gadiformes; family Merlucciidae; genus Merluccius; species Merluccius polli. Next base: position 593,385 of record JAOPHQ010006539.1, read on the forward strand.
GGTGTCCGTTTTCAATCAGTGATTGTGAGTGATGTGACATGTGATTTGTTGACTGCATGGTCTGAGGGTAATATATACCAGTATTTGGCACATATCAACCATTGTGAAGCATAGGTTAAAACAGTCAATAATATGATATAGATATGTTCTGAAGAGCTGGAGTAAGGCCTAAACACTTGTGTAAACAGGGACATGTCTAAGTGAGCAGTGAGACCGAGAATAATTCCACATGATTCCCAGACACGTCACAATGAATGTTAAATATAATTACTGTAAAATAAAAATGGCCACTTATCTCAATAAAATTATGCAGGTTAAACTGTTCTCATTATTTATATATGATATTTGTGGAGGGTGTATGTGGAGTGTGTGTTGTTGATGGCTGGTTTACAGCCTCACCTGGCCTGAGTCAGACTGATTGGACTCTGGGCTGGGTGGGGCTGCACACCTGTGGTGCATGAGCAATCATGGCACCCAGGATAAACCAGCCATCAGCACACACACTCGAGGAGGAGCACCGTCATGACAAATTGTACCATCAGCTCGGCGAATACCACCAGCCTTAAACTCCGAATAAACATCTTGCACTACCATCTACCTGTGTCGGAGGGCCCCAAGGAAAGCCACTTAAGTGGCGTGTGGCCGGACAAACCCTGCCACACTATTATACAGTTTTCTTTCCCTTTTTTTTTAACAATGTGAAAACCCTGCAACATTTAATTTGTTTTTGGTATGGATTCCAAGTTAATGAAGCACTGCTTACTGTGAGTCCTGTGAGTGGTTTTATTTCAGAAAGACTTCCAAGCATCCAAGCTGCTTTTTGCAGTTGCCTTTGTATTATGCTGTCATTTTTCACTTGCTTAAAACAGTTAAGGGACCTCAGTCAAAAGCAGAACGCAGTTAAGCAAACACAGCCAGGATTAAAAAAACTAGTTGTCATTGGAGCATCCACACACCTCTCCACACACACCTCACACACTGTTTCAGAAACCCACACACACAGGCCATGGGGTTTCGGAGAATTCAGGCTAGACACAGGTGTTGATACACCTCACCTTTGGCAAGGTGTATCAAACACCACATCAACACTACACCTAACAGTTTGATAGGATAACTAGACATGCGTATAGCACGCGTTGTGAGTGGAGTGCATGTTTACTTTTGGACGATTCAGGCTACTATCGTCTAACACGCCTACATGCCTAACAGAGACTACCCATTGTTCCGGACGCGGTGAAGGCACTGTGCGTTAGTGTGCTGACACCCCATACACACACACACACACACACAAGACACACACACACCTCAAGGGGAAGAGGGAGGACCACATGCACCCTGTGTGCATGTTTCCAAAAAAAAAGTAGCGAATATGATTTAATATGTATGCATAGTGTGAGTGTTTTTTGATTGATAAAGAACACACACTCAGGGACACACTAGCAGAGAGGAATGCTAAAGCCCTGCCTCCTAGCGAGTGTTAACATGCATGTTTCAGGGGAACAGGCCAGAGCAAGAAGCACATACTCTCCCTTCCCCACCATTCTTGTCACTCATCCATCCCCATGTATTTCATCATTTCAGCACGTAATCTGTTTACTGCACCACCATCGTTCTAG